>JARHVA010002290.1:800000-927500 GCA_037957365.1 Torreya grandis | reverse complement strand
TGTTTGGAATACATTTCTAATCCCTCTAAATAGGTGGCTCAATAATACAAAGGCTAGCTACACCTTTAGCTCCATCATTGCATACTGAATGAATTTAGGTGGTCATACACATGTTGATTGACGTTTGGACTACATATCCAATCCCTCTAAATAGGTTGCTTAAGAATACAAAGGCTATCTAGACCTTTGGCTCCATCATTGCCACATGAAGTGAAGATATGAAATGATATTAGTATGAAATGTATGTCATATGAGATGGCTCCTCAAGTCCATGAATTTAATATGATTTAACAATGTTGGCATGGATAGCCAAATGTATGTTGGAAACTAGGCAACTTTTGGCCACTCCAAAAGATGGAAATTAGACTTATATGAAAGCCACTCTAAATTTGGGAATCTAGCTTATGTGGAAGCCACCCAAAAACTTTGGAACTCAATAGTTAGGATTGTATTAAAGCCAAACCAAAATTATGCCAACCACCTATAGATGGAGTAAGGCACACAACTGTTGAGAATGTCTAGACAATGCAAAACTAGGAAAGAAAAGAAACAAATATGCCATGCACATTGCCCCTAATCACTGATGTTTGGAACATGAATTATAATCTATAAGTTATAACAACTATAATATCTAAAACTAGAAGTGAGAGACATTAGACCATGCATGATGCCCCTTATATTTGGATTCTCTGAGCAAAATATGTATTGAAACTACTGATTCTAAACTGGTCTGGATGTGTAAATCTATAGCTAAACCTACTTTTTTGCCTATTTCTAGAAATTATGGTTTTTATATTATTTGGATAAGAGCACTAGAAATGGATATTAATACCACTAACACTATAGTCTAGTCTCAATGTTGTTGTCCTAGGCCAAATTCGATGATTATTCTAGATTTTTGACTATCTACATGATCTATTCTGATTGGTTTGATGTCTAGTTGCTATTCTGAGTGTTCTAAAACTAGATTTTTTGGTTGATAGGATCTATGATATCTATGATAAAACCCATATTTGTTTCCCCCTCTTTTGAGGGTAGGAATGAAGACCCTACAATGATTTTCCTTAGAATAAAGAGCCTTATAAGTGTGTTATGCTACAAAATATGTAATATAGCAATGATAATTAACTAGATATCTCAAGATATAACATGGTTTGTATTGAGAGATTATTATATCAATAGGGTTATGCTTATATAGATATAATATAATAACATGTGTATTATATTAAACTAGAAATGAAAGTATGGCTAGTTATTAGTTGGAGGGATGGATCATGATGTCTATCATGGCATCCAAGAAAGTAAGATATATGCATGATGTGGATCATGGCATTACAAATAATGAGAAACAAACAAGCAAACAAGAATACAAGGCAAGAATCATACAAGAGTGGTTAAGGGGCCATGCAAATAAGGGACATGGTCACATGTCACTCAGACTTGAAGGTAAGCATACAAGGCATGTTCAAATGCCACATACACATACAATTGAAGCAAGCAAGCTTGACATGGAAGCCATAATCACATAGAAGAGTACAATAAAAGGACATTGGCAAGTGAACTAAGGCACACACATGAATATAAGTAAAGGACATTGGTAAATGTCCTAAGGCACACACAAGACATAGAAGCTAGGACATTAGTAAATGTCTTAAGGCACATATAGGAGACAAACAAAAACTAAGAAATGTAATCACCTCTAGTTATGCAAAGCAATAAATGAAAGCATATAAATACTAGAAATATAATCACACCCAACTAATCAAAGCAAGAAGTGAAAGTATGCAAGACATGTTAGTACAAGACTAGGTATATGCTAAGAAATACATAAATTATATATACTAGTGAGTGTCGAAAGAGTAATCTGTGTAAGTTAGTAATTAATGTACATCAATAATGATAACTAGAGTGTGTGGTGTATGAATGACATAACTTGGATGGTGTATTTATGTAGAAGATGCCCTCAGTGGGTATGTATATCGATGTATGTCTTGATGTAGAAGTAGGATGCCCCCTTAATGGGTAGAGTGAATCAATCAAAGAGATAGATGTCACTACATACACTCAAATGAAATCAAGTGAAGCATGGTAATGTAGATAAATTGAAAAAAAAATAGCATATAACAACATATGTAAGTCTATCATAGCAATAGAAATGTAAAGCATGGATAATGCATATAATTGAAATGTTTTTGGTGTTTTGAATTATTAGAATGTTTTTGTATTTTGAAATGTTGTATTATTTTTGGATTTTTTTTGAGATTTGATTTATGTACAATAAATCACAAGAAGACTATGTACAAGAAAAATTGAGAAACTATGTACAAGTAAGAAAAAACAAACTATGTACAAGAAAGACTGAGAATAGATGATACTAACTAATGAGTCTCATGAGAGATTTCATATCATGGTTTCTTATATCAAACAAAGTAATCATGCATGATTGTGGAACATGAGGGAATGGTTACGAATGTGACTCTGAATAATCAAGTTCATTATCAATATCTTTGAAATCATAATAACTTGTATTATTCCACTCATCATTATCATCTTGGTTTTGAAATAATGAAATGGTAGTGTTGACTTTTATTGTATCTAGATATTTTCCTTTGATAAATTATGTCTATGAATTATTTGCCTTAGATGTTCAATAAATCCCAAACCTTGGTGACAAACATTATTAACTGCTAGAATAGGAGTAGTGATGCCTTGAGCCTGCTTGCCTAACCCTTGACCTTAATAATAAAATTATTGTAGATATTTTTGACCAAACCCATACTGCTTTAAAAGTTGAACTTCATTTTGGAGAGGTAGATTTGCATATTTTTCATGTTTTACTTGTGCTTTTTGTATTGTTTATTACTTTTTAATCCTTTTTTGTTTTGAGTTATGTTTTGGTACCCACTTTGGTATTATTTTTAAATTTTACCCTTTGTGAATGTGTTCCTATGTAACTATGGTTCACTTGACTGATTTACCTTTTATAGGGTCCTCATAAGCAATTATCTATTGTATATGTTTATTCAATGCCAAACATGAATTTATGTGATGCCCATGCAATCTATGATATGCACAATAATATCTGGATCTTCTCATTGGATGTAGAGGAGGTATTTTGATCAACTTAGATTTAATCATTTCCCTTAGTACCTCACTTGAACTCTTATTTGATCTTTGAATGATTTTTTATTCATTAGTTGTAGAGTTTCTATTTTGTGATTTCTTGTTTTGATATTTAACATTACTTTCAACCAATTGACCAGGTAAAGGTGAATATACATGATTGAAACTAGGTTGCCTTTGAGGATTTTGTATTATAATATGATTTTCCAATGTTGTGATCTTTTCATGTAATAGCTGATCCTGTACTTATAAATCTAAAATTAACTTGTTCATACTAGTGATTTGAACCCTTAGAGTCTCACAAGTGCAAACCGTATTTGCTTCTGATTGAACATGTAAACATATATGTTGAAGAGGTTTTAAAGAAGCTATAGGCT
Source organism: Torreya grandis (assembly GCA_037957365.1). Classification (NCBI taxonomy): domain Eukaryota; kingdom Viridiplantae; phylum Streptophyta; class Pinopsida; order Cupressales; family Taxaceae; genus Torreya; species Torreya grandis. The sequence goes on along the minus strand of JARHVA010002290.1, from coordinate 924,000 downwards.
AAATGTATGCATTAGGAACAATAGTATGGGTTGAATCACCTTTTGAAGGGGTGATAGCATGGACTTGGTTAGAGGGAAAGTAGCTATCACCCTTTTAGGGTAGAGGAGGAGAAGGAAGATACTCAAAAGTAGCCACAAAGTTAGATACATTTAGGTAGAAAACATATATATGAAATTAAATGCATGTAATTAGAGTTATAATCTATATAAAAATATGTTTATAAACAACATTCCACATGAGAGATAACAAACAATGGATAGAGAGCATGAAATTGTGTACTAATGCATAAATAACTTTTACATGTGTTATGATATGTTTGATATGTGTGGAAAGATAAACTTGAATTTTTTTCCATATGAGAGATAAAAATTAAAGGGTAGAGAGCTTGGAATTGTGCATTAATGCATAAACATATTTGACTTGTAACATAATATTTCTAACATATTTAGCAAAATAGAGTTGGAAATTATCCTACATGAGAGAGAGAGAGAGAGTATGCAAAACAAATATTGAAATATTGTGCATGTTTAGCAATAAATTTTGTAATATCATCCCTTATTATGAAAATTAAGCATGAAAGGGAAATAATTTAACTTTTTATTAACATATGATAAACTTCATCATCCATGTACATGATAGAACCAATGATGGTCTCCTTATTATTTATAAGAAATGTAAGAAATATTTGTAAATAAGGGAGATCCATTTTTTAAATCTAATTTTAGAATGTATGAAACTAGGGTGTTAAAAATGATTATTTTGAAAATTACTATGAAAATTTGAAATTTAAAGTGAATTTTTGAGTTAGATATGCAAGTAAAAAATCAGAAATTTATTGTAAAATTTATGATTTAAAGAGGCCTAGAAAATGCAACTAGGGTTTTGAAAAATGTATGTTTTTGAAAATTACTATTGAGTTTTGAAATTTGTGGTGAATTTTTTATTTTAATATGTGAGTAAAAAATCAAAAAAATATTGGAAAATTACTGAGAAAATATCAGGACCTAGTATGGACAACTAGGGTTTGAAAGAAAATTATTTTAAAATTTACTTCTAAATTTTATAAGTTGAAATGAATTTATGATTTAAATATTCAAATAAAAATTCAAAAATTTATAGGAAAAATTAGTAAGAATTTTACCCTAGGGTTTTTAGGGTTTTTATGTGCAAACAAAGTAAGTCGGGTTCACTAAATGATTTAATAATTTTGGGAATAACGGGGTTTTATTCCTAATTTAGTTAAAGGGTATGAGTAGTAAAATAAATTAATAATTATGCCATAATTAACCTATTGATTTGTTAATTTTTATTTTTTTAAAACTTTCTAAAAATAACAAATAAATAGAGAGAAATCAAACTTAGCTTGAAATCATGTTGATCCAACTAAGACAAAGGTTGATATTGACTATGTAGGACTATGATACTATCAAAAATTGAGATTTGAACTTCATTTTTTGATTAGACAGGAGCATTGAAAGTGGATAGGAGTGGCACCAATACTTTAGTCCTTATCTAGTGCTATTGTTCTGAGAGTCTAAGCTTTTTGAGTTTTGTTCGACAGGTCTGTGTGACACTGTCTCAAAATTTGTGAAGCTTCACTATCAATAATGCTCCATATAGAGCTGATTTTCTTCATTTCTAAGATTTCAATGTACTTGAACAATAATTTGACAAATATGGAAAAGGGGTTAGCATGTGTAAGATGCATTGGACATGCTTCACACTCCATGTGTGGGCATGCTACCTACATACCAATACTCTAAAGAGGGATCAAGCCATATGTATTTCACCCTTTGAAAGTGCTTGGTGAAATTATGATATGATAATGTAAGGAAATGCTAAATTGGGTGTGCTTGAGATGGCTAGGGACTAGTGTGGAGATTTAGATGTGTTCAGGACTATACTAGATGGTTGTATGCAAAGAATAGGGAAGATTGCCTAAGTGGTTTCTCTTGTATTCGTACCTGCTTGATAATATTTGCCAACCCCTTTACAAATGATATTTAAATGAGATTTTATAAGGATATATTAGTCATAGATTGAATTTTCTTGTGTTAGGATGATAAAGAGAAGGATGGGAACTGGAAGAAATTGACTATTAGGGTAAAAGATGAACTTGAATAATAGTGCAAAAAGTAGACAATAGTGGCATCAACACTCCTATCTTAGTTGGGAGCTATTGTCCTAGGTAGATGGGACTTGGGGGATGGAGTGGTCATAAAAAGAGGGTATTAGCTTAGATGGGATCAAATTTAGAAGGCTAAAAATGACTGGGAATTGGTGAAAATAAACCTAAGAGGGTCATGAGAGCAAGCAAGAGGGACCTATGGGTTGGGTGTCATTAGCTATGCTCAAGATACTAGTTTTTGCATTTTATATGACTACATCCACAAATGCAAATATATTCTCCTTATTTTTAGAGAAGATAATGGCATGAGGTAAATTGATTGGTGAGGTAAATTCAAATGCAAACCCTCAAGATGATCTTAATTAATTAGAAGTAGATCAGGTTGTAAAACTTGATCAAATGCTCATTATCATGAAAAATAATAGAGATAAAATATAAAATATAGAGCTAGAAGTTCATGGACCTAAGGAGGAAGAATAACATGAAGTTCTAGAGGAACAACCTAAAGAACAAGAAGTGCCTTAGGAGTAGGGGAACAAGGAAGGTTAGTAGTGGCTAGAGTTTTGAGTAGCTATAGATCTTGCATGTGACATGAAGAAAGTGAACCCACCCAAGTTTAATGGTATGGTTTTGGGTGATGGAGCTTAAGATTCACTCATAAAAATGGAAAAATATTTAAAAATTTGAAATTACTTGAAGGTGATTAAGGCTGTGTGGGGAGGTTACCAACTATTTGGTGAGGTAGTAACTTGGTGGGATAAAAACAAACTTAAGATGGACCTTGATTTTAATGCCACCACATGGGAGTAATTTATGACTCTTTTTAGAGAATGATGGTTGCCTCAGTTGTATTTTGATAAAAAATAGATATACTTATAAAACTTAAATCAAGGGGATTTATCAATGAATGAATACTGGGACCAATTTACAAAGCTCTTGAACTATGTTATATAGTACCATAAAGATGAATGTTTACAGATCAATAAATTCATTATGTGCTTAAAACCCTAAATTGGGTGTGAAATGGATGTCCATGGACCATCCACTATGGATAAGTTATTTAAGAAGGAAATAAACTAGGAGAATAAGTAGAAATAATTGGCATAGGTCAAAGAAAATTGAAAAAAAAGTTTGATAGTTCTAATACACCTTTAAGGAATAAGAACTAGAAATAGAATGGTAATTCCAAGAACTAGTTTAATAGTCAATGTAAGATTTAGTAATACTTTTAGGAATAGGAAACCAATAGGTAATTTTAGAGAAGGATTCAAGGGTGCTAATTAGGCTAAGAGAAAAGGACCACTCAGTAGATGTTTCACTTGTTGACCAAATTTGACCCGAAGTCAAATTTTGGCCAACCCCTACTATTTTTAACTTTATAGAAGATTCTCATGTGTCTTATGGGGTGTCATTTTTATCTAGATGTTCACTTGTCCCAAATCTAGCCTTGTTATAAAGTCTAGGTCTTTGTACTAGTCAAGTCAATGATGGTCAACCATAGTTAAATAGATTCAAACCTATTTAAAGGCATGAATTATGTCATTTTGGTTGTAATATCATTTTTAATATGATTTAAGGCATCTTTAATCCATTTAATTACCTTTATCATGTTCAAAATGAAAAAAATTGCCTTGTGGGCCCACTTTGAGCTAAAAAGGACTTGTATAGATGGCTGAAGTGAGCAACTTATCACCAATATATGGCCAATATGGGAGAGATAAGAGGAGTTCATAATCAGGTATATGATAGGCTAAGAATCAGTTATGCAGTGAAATAAGTAGTTTCTCCTTGTTTTGAGGACCTCTAGGGCACTTGTATGAAATGGATAATCTCACTTACAAGTGGAAACATTAGTTTTATGCCTTTTCACCTCCAAAGAGACATTTCATGCTTTAATTTCATAAAAAATGCATAATATTTCATTATTTTTCTTCTTCTCCATTTTGTATTGACAAGTAAATAATTGCCAACTTCAAGCATATGGTACATAACATATAGTTGGAATTGGAGGGAGTGATTTTATAGGTGGATATTAGTCCTTTTCATGTCCATAATAGTAACTTGATATTTTATGATTCCTACTTCATGAACCATTAGTTTGATATCAGGCAGCTTCTTGTGCATGATCAACCATGGGGGGTTCACTATTTGGGTTTGTGTCAAAGTTTATTATTTTTAATTGAAATGTTCAAGTATTTTAGGGGACTCTACATGATATTCAAAGATATTTTCATGCTTCTAATTGTTTTAGACAATTCATTTTTTAATAGATTTCCTTCTAGGCTTGTTTCTTAGCCTAAAGACCACACTTGTAGACTTTCTTACAAATTTTCACCTCTAGATACTTTCTATAGGTTTCCCACATGGGAACAAGGGAGTAGAGGATGGTTTAAAGTGTTGTGACAATATACCATGATTTTGGTAGTTTGTAGATCTTCTCACCTTGCATAATTTCATCCTTCCATGCTTCTGCCCATCCATGTAATTCAACATTTTCACCTATAGGTTTCATCCCTTTAATGGAGGCATTCATGCATGATAGTGAAATGACAAAAAGATAAGGAATGTGTATATGAGTTTTGGAAGTGATTTTTATGTTTGAGATATAGTGATGAGCCTTAGGAGATGGATGGCTCTAAGATCAATATTTTTGACTTTAGGGACTGAGTCCCTAAACACATTAAATAAAGCTCTCATGGGTCTTTGGGTTTTCCTAAGTTAAAACTATAGTTTATTTTGAGGAGTCCTATTATGTAAACATTGTAGTTATATCTATGGATAACCATCATGCCAAATTTTATCTTGAAAGGACAAGGATCATGTATGTTTTGAGATCTCCCAAAATGGAAAAAAGGCAATAAAAAGAGGCAGTAATGTCTATAGGATTTTAGAGGGAAGGTTGATGTTGGCATCCCTTGACAGAGTTTTAAGCATGTCCAAGTAGGGGAAACAAGTTAAAACACCCCAACAAGAAACTTCAAGCACCTAGATCCTGAATGAGGAGGTGGTATCCTCAAATTACCATTGTATGTCATGCTCTATCCATACATAGGACTGTGAAGGACATATATAGGTAGAGAACTAAAAGTTTGTGAAATAAGCATGGTTTTGAGCAAGTTTTTGAGTTTTTATGATTTGGATACCAGACAAGGTACCTATACCATCATCAAATGACCATTTACATGTTAAAAATGACCAAATGGCAACCTATAGGCCTAGGAATGCACACTTACAACCTAGTGTTGGAATTTAGTCACAGTCAGAGGCATACACAATACAAACTCAATTTGGAGTAAGGTAATTATTGAGCCCAAGTAAAGAATATATTGTATTTAAATGATGTTATATGATGATATTAAGATAATAAAGGGTTTTAATATACCTTTGAAGATAAAAAATCACCCTAGCAACCTATAGTCAAAGCAAAGAATGACTATCTCAGTCAAGAGGAACAATGAGGAACTAGCAAGCCTAGAAAGCATAAAGCAAGTTTTGAAAATGGTGAACCTAAGTTGGCATAGAGAGGGATTAGATAAAATATAATACCCATTGGAAACTTTATATTACCCAAAGGAGAAGCATCTAGAAGAAAAAAAAAACCATGTTTGTTGTCTCAGTCCTGATAGGGTATTAGGTTTGAGAAGGCAAAGTGTCAAGTGGTGACCTCCTAAAGAGGTATGAAGGGATTAATGAATTTTAACCTAATTTATTATCATCAAGTAAGTGTAATGACACTACCAAAACATACCTAATCCATCCAAACTCCTTTTCTCATAGGCCAAATGACTTAGTTTATACATGTAGGGTAAGGGGGAGCCTTGTTTCAAGAGGCAAATGTGAATTCCACTAGAAAACAAGGTTTTGATTAGATCCCTGAGCTCCAAAATCATGAAATAAGGGTGAGTAAGATTTATAAATAATTTGGATGCATCAAGAAAGGTTTTAAGTGGGATTCATAAGGAGGTTTGGGTGAGAACATGTATAAAATAGGGTTTTGACCCCTTTTTTGGTAAAGTTGAGTTGGTTTGACCACTTCAACTTGGAATATGATGAAACCCTTTCATTAAAGTTATCATAATAGAATTTTTTAGCTCAAAAAACATTCATATTTCTCATATAAATAGGTCAATATGCCTCTATTTTGTCTCAGAGGTGGGTCACTCCTTACATGTAGGAAAATGGTAGTTTTGGGGAGAAGTGAAGAATGGAGGGCTTGTGGTAAATATGACAAGTCAAGGAAGTTTTTTTAGTTGTAGGACATATAGAGAGACTTTATAAACCAATATATAATGTTGGGATGCCAAGGAAATGATCTACACAAGGAGGTCTAGAGGCAGAGTGTCACTTCAAGTTCTAACCTTCCCTAGGTACTATAATGTTTTTTGTGATTTATAAAAGGGTAAATGTGACGTGTTAATTATATTGGAATGCATTTATTATGATTATTTTCATATTTTGGTTCACAAATTACAAATAGGCCTATTGGCAAGGCATGGCTCTTGTTCTAAAATAGGGGTAACTTCCATTTTAAGGTCTTGTTGAGCTCTCAAAAGGATTTGAACATGTTGGTAGGTTATTATAAGAGGTGATTAAGATGTTTTTTTGGATGAGAAATTGATAACAATCCATTTCCAACTCCAGACATACTAAAGCCCTCTCAAAGAGCATGAAAGCCATTCGAAGGTTAACTTCCATCACTCATATCTTTCATACATGTTTTCATGGGACCCTAAGCCATTTTTAAATGTTATGGAGGGTAATTAAAGATATTTTAGTACCATTTTTCAAGGTTTTAAATGTATAAACTTTATGAATAAAGGTTAAGAGTTTAAGTAACTCAAAACCCTTGTAAAACCCTCATAAGGACCTAATTGGAGAAATCTTGCCATTAGAGAATCTAGATGAAATTTGATAGACATGAAGACACATATAATTCATATAGGAATCTTATAGGATCCCATACATGTGACTTTCTTGTACGTAATTGTATGGATCAGAGGAAAATAGGGCTTGTTTTGGCCATTTTGATTGGTGTGCAAGCTAGAAAAGGAGTTAGGATATGAAACAAACTTTGGGAGAAATTTTTAATCTTGAGATAACTTGAAAAATTAATTTCATATAATTAATAAAAATATATGTTTCCCAACCAAACTCTCACTTTCAACAAGTCCAGTGAGCCAGACTAGTGAACACTTAGGAAAGTGGTGAAAAGTAATTAGGGGGAAATTTTAAGGGTTTTTTTTAAATTTAAAATGATGGTATGGGAACCTTTTAAAAGTTTCATTTCATATTTTTCATGGATAAGTTATGAAAATTTAGGATTTTTGAATTCCAAGTGGAGAAGGTGCATGGAAAAGAGCCATTTTAAAATTGCTAGTGATAATTTTGCATGTACACAAGAATATGGATGGTTAGCGATCAATATAATGAACTTGGAGAATTTTTTGTAACCCATATTTCTTATACCAATCATCATACCTAACCATATGTATGGATAAGGGTAGTTTTGGAAGGTAAATCATATAGGCAGTTTCTTATGCCAAACTTGCAGGTTTTGTGCCACTTTTCACTATCTTTATGACTTTTGTAGACAAGGACACCTTCATGACCTATAATATCTCACTACACCTCTCCTATACATGAAATTACAATTTAATTTAACTTGGTGACACATTTCCTTGTGTCTTTTCAAATTCTTCTCTCTCTCTCTCTCTCTCTCTCTCTCTCTCTCTCTCTCTCTCTCTCTCTCTCTCTCTCTCTCTCTCTCTCTCTCTCTCCTTTCAAGTTCTATAAATTGGGCCTTTTTGGCCATTATTTGGATTCCAACTCTTGGTATGGTGAAGCCCTCCCAAAATTGTACCTTGATTTGTATTTGAGATAATGATAAGTAATATTGTTATAATCTAAGTCATTTTCACTATGTTTTGAAGAGATCCATCTTGAAATTCAAGTATAGATTGAGTTTATCTTATTTTCATGCCATCCTTGAATGTGTTGTTGTAAAGTGACTTCTTTCCTAATAGGTTTCATGAAGTGTATGCTATTAAAATAGACTCTTGAAGTGTTTATGAGTTTGCTAGATTCATATCTGACCTTCTCTTCACTTGCCTTCATTTGTTGAGTTGTTATTTGCCTTCATGAGAAACATTAATGATAGGGAGATCCATTGATGGTGTGAGTCTAGTTTGGTTGTCTTAGTTCATTATACAAGTTCCAAGTGTCTGAATGGAAGCAATTATTAGTGTATCACATCCTATTATATGTTTTATTAATGTAAATTTCCCTTCATTTTCACCCATAATAGATAGATTTAGTGGCATAAGCACATCAAGTCATGTCTAGGGAGCTAGTCCTTTTCAATCTTAGAGACTCATCTCTCTTACAAGTTCCCACAAACTTGAGGGATGATTCAATGTTGTATCAAAATAAAGGAGCTACATATAATGTCCTAGGGTACACAATTTGATGATAACATCACTTATGGAGGAGATCATTATGTCAAATATTATCCTTGGTGGAAGATAGATGGTGGAAATAAGAATGCATCTACTTATACATCATAACAATAAACCTTTCAGCAATGTATTCATATAGTTTTTAATAATCATCAAGAATAATTCCAAGCATATCCCATTGAAATATTAGGTAATTTTTTTTTTATTCTATTTATATTTTGATAGACATAAGAACTATAAAATGTTTTATCTATCCTAGAATGCTAAGTAAATTATCTAGGAAAGCTATTTTTATGGCAAATGCTTGGTTAGTATAGTACAAGAATGAGACTAAGGTTAAGGTTAAAAAATGTCTTGTTGAGGTTGAAATAAAATTACCAAAATTCACCATGGTTTTTTATCTTTATGCAACACCACTAAGGTCATATGATGTGATTCTAGGAGTAAATTGGATCTCTAGGTACATCCAAAATTGACTGCCTCCTTAAAAAGGTTGAGTGTTTGGATGATTTTGGAAACCAAACCCAAATCCAAGGAAATAAGAGGGAGTTAAAGTTTATAATTTTTATATCCATATAGTTAAAAAAGGCTCAACTTAAGTGATGTCAAGCATTCCTAGTCAAAATGGATGAAATGGGTGAAGCTAAGGAACCCACTTTAGAAGACTATCCTTTTATGCAAGAATTTATGGATGTTTTTATAGAAGAGTTACTAGGGATAACTCCATAAAGGGAATTTAATTTCACCATTGAAATCATTATAGGGTTAAGACTACATTCTAAGGCACCCTATAGGATGACAACAACTGAGTTGATTTAGTTAAAGACATAACTTTATGATATATTGGCCAAGGGTTTGATTCAACCAAGTGTCTCACCATGGGATTCACCTATAGTTTTTGTCAAAAGTAAATATGAAACCCTTCATTTATATATTTATTACCACATACTTAAAAAATAAATGATGTAGAATAGGTATCTATTACCTAACATCGATACATTTTTTATCAAATGCATGGTGCTATACTCTTTTCAAATATTAATCTTTATGTTGGGTATCATTAGTTAAGGATTTGAGAGAAGGATATCCATAATACAAATTTTAGGACTTGTTATGGGCATTAAAAGTTCATAGTATTTCATTTTGGATTAATAATTGAACTAGAAACATTCATGAATCTCATGAATAGTGTGTCCAAAGATTATATTGATCAGTTTATGCTAGTATTTTTGGATGATATACTCACCTATTACAAAAGTGAATAAGAGCATGTTGAACACTTGAATTTAGTCTTGAAATGATTACAAAAGCACAAGATTTATAGAAATTTGTCCAATTGTGCTTTATTTCAAATAAGAATAAAAAACTTGGGACACATTATCTCAATAGAAGAAATTTTAGCAGATCCAACTAATATTAGAGCCATTATGGATTAGTTAGCCCCCAAGAATGTATATAAGGTGTCTATATTCATATGTTTAATGGGGAATGACAAGAATTTTCTACCAAATTTATCTAAAATAGCTTAGCCTATTAACTCTTTTTAGCGGGAAGAGCATCATTTTGTGTGGTCTAAAAGTGTGAAGAATATTTTTGGGTTACGAAATAAAGGCTTACATCTACACCAATGTTACAAATTCCATATCCAAATGGCCATTTTTGGTTATAATAGATACATCAGGGGATGGTTTAGGTGGATTTATTATGTAATATGGTTCAATTGTGCCTAAGAATATAGGAAATTAAAGACTTATGAGGTAAATTATAATCCTCATGACCTCAAACTCATTGCCATAGTTCATGCTTTGAAAGTTTGGAGGCATTATTTGTTGGGTAATCCTTTTGAACGTAAGAATGATAGCTTGGGTCTTAAGTATATATTCACCCAAGCTAACCTCAATGCTCATCATAGGTGGTGGTTAGATTTTTTATCAGATTATGATTTTATCATCAATTACATTAAGGGAAATGAGAATAGAGTTGTATATACCCTTAGTAATAGAAGGTAAATTAAAACTTTGGCTATAATAAGTAATTTTTGAGATCGGGTAGCAAAATTATCATTTAGAGATGAATTTTATGAGAAAGTTAAGAAAGATTTGGTTGAAGATTCTCAAGATCATAGCTACCAAGGTTTTAAATTTGATAATAATGGGATTTTAAGGTACAATGGTAGAATATATGTGCCTAATAGGGAAAATTTGAGGAATATTATACTAAAGGAATTTCACAATACTCCTTATTCAGGACATCCTATAGTGATTAAACTACTAACAAAGTTAAAACAATTATATTTTTGGAAGGGAATCAAGAAAGATGAAATTAATTTTATATCTAGATGCTTCTAGTGTTAACAAGTCAAGGATGAACATGTGCATTATACGTGGAAATTTATTATCATGGAATTTTTCCATGGGTTTCTTATGTCCAAAAACTACCATGACATGACCTTGGTAGTTGTGGATAAACTTAGCAAGGTAGCTCATTTCATTCCTGGTAATTTGATAGATGATACATCAATGTTTGATAATAATTTTATGAATGAAGCTTATAGATTTCATGGGTTTATATAAAATATTATTTCACATAGGGACTCTAAGATGACTTCTAGGTCTTGGAAAACTCTTAATTCAACTTTAGGAACATAACTGAACTTTACTATAGCTTACCATCTAGAAATAGATGGGAAAATAAAAAGAAAAAATTAGATATTGAAGGATATTTTAAGGATGTATTATATGAAAAAAAATTAAAATTAAAATAATACATTCTATTAGTTGAGTTTGATTATAACAACTCATACCAATCAACTATTAAAATCACTCCTTTCACGGCATTGTATGGTAGGAGGCATATAACACTAATTAGTTGGGATAAACTAGAAAATAGAGTTATCTTTAGAACTGATATGTTTACAAAAATAGAAGATAAATAAAATTAATAAGGTAGAGATTCATTGAAACTAATGATAGGTATAAATGTTATGCTGATATGAAAAGAACAACAAGGTAGTTCTCAATTGGAGATAAAGTTTTTCTATGGGTTAAACCCAAAAGAGTGAAATAAAGTTTGGGAAATCAATATAGTTGTCACCAAGATATGTAAGACCCTTTGAGGTTCTATAAGTGATTAATCTTGTAGTGTATAGACTTGAATTACCACCACATTTAGACCAAATACATAATGGTTTTTATATTTCATATCTTAAGAAGTATATTGTTGATCCTACACATGTTTTTGATTAGAATGTATTATAAGTTCAAGAACCAATGATGGTCATAGTAAAACCAATAAGAATAATTGATAATATTAATATTAGCTTATGTAATAGATAAGTATCATAGTGAAAGGTCTAGTGTGACTGATATATATAAGTGACATCAAGATGATGACCTATTTTTTGGGGGCGATGTCACATACAATTTCCTCTATAAACTATTTAAGCATTAAATATTGGATTATGAGACTTATGATTTTTTTTTTGATTTCATTTCTAAGTTGGATATCTATACATGTTGTATGGGTGATAGTTACATTATTGTTTTAATTATTACTCTAATGGAAAGTTGTTACATATATCTTAATATGCTTTATGACCATTATGATTTATTTAATTTTTAGATTAATTTCATTAAGAAATTTATTTATGGTTATATGTTGTTGATTATATCAATTTTAGACTAACTACCTATTTTTTTGTTTGAGGTGGTTGCAGGACTATTCTACCCTCATAGGAAGTATAGAGGGAAAGTATCATTAGAGAGGGATGTGTAGATATCAACACTTGGGGGTTGATAGACTTTTGCCAAACCTATGCACACACTAATTTTTATGGTTTGAATAGTATGTGAAGTTATAGGTCCTTAAATTAACATTAGATTTAAGATGGTTGTCTTGTTTTCGTTAAATCTTTATTAGAACTAACTATGCTATTTAAATATTTACCACATTATGGGTTTAAAATTCATGAGTGTGTTGATTTGTATGGATTGTTCATGCACCTCATTTAGTTGGTCACATTTTGTTTGTCATGACATAACATAAAAATGTTATTAACCATATTGAGTTATTTAATTGATCTCATTTAACTATGTTTGATTATTGCCACTGTATTTCTAGTTATTGGAAGGTTGAGTATTAATTTCATTGTTTAGTTATTTGAATTACCTTTTTTAGATGGGTCACCATATGCCCCATTTGGTGAAAATGAAAAGGAATTGAAAAGAGGTAAAATACCCCAATGAAAATTGAATTAAATAAACTTTAAAACCTTGGAATGTTTAATTGTTTATATACTTTGGGTTTCATTATGAAGTTAAAAGGCAATAAAGTTAGATTTGTTATTTAATAATATGATGTATTTATTATGGATATTTGCCTCAAAGTGAAAAGGAAAGGAATTAGGTTTTCATTAGTTATTGTTATGATTGTGAAGGTTTGACCTTTCCAAGGGAATGATGGCAAGCTATTCTACCACCATGCCTGGATATGGATATTTTGATTGTGATTTCAATAGAAGTAATGGATTGGTACTTTAATGAGAGGAGTTGCATGATATGTAACTAGTATAAAAATAGAATATCTGGGGGGTCATATAGGTCATGCATGAATGGTGTAAAAAGAACATAAATAAAATATGTTAAGGAAAATAATATCACTATGATAGAATGAAGAATTTTTGAGCTTAGTATAAAAGATAAGGAGAAACTACCAGATCATGAATTTGAATGACATAAATTTTAGGAATAGATTGGTTGAACTTTGATTTTGTATATGGTTACAAATTTAGACTTGCAAATGATAATATTTATGATATGGGTTTTATCATTCATTCAAATGAATGAATTGGTAGTCTTTTAAAAAATAATATATTAGGGTTATTTATGTATATTGACCTAGCGATGGAGCCCAGTTTTATCCGTAGGCCAATACACATGAAGCTAGTGTAAATGTTATACTAGAAACTTTATAGTTATAGTGTCAAACACTTGTATAAGATGGAAAATTTGAATATTTAAAAATGGATGTACCTAAAAAGACTCTATCTATGTAAATATCATTATTTATGACTTCTCCCAGATTACAAAAATATATACTTTTGACACTTTGTTCTTTATTTATGAATATCATTATTGATGAGTTATTTATTTGAGGGAAAAGGGTTACTCAGAGCTTTATTTCATTTTGGAATTCATATAGTCCATAGGAACAAATTTACTTTAAGGATGTCTTTGCCTAGGATTATATAATATTTATATATCTATAGGTCTTGAAAGATATTGATGTTTGAGTAATTGTATTTAGATTGGCCCTTAGTTCACTAAATTTGTTATGACCTAAGCAATTGTTAGAGTTTTAGATGGACAATGGAAATAGAAATATGTAAAACTATATACATACATAGATACATACACACACACACATGTATGAATATGTTATATTTATATATATAAATATATTGATTTTTAAATGCCCTATGTGTTTATAAATGAGTGTTTGTAGGATTGAATATGCACTTTTGTATATTAAAATATGTGTATGTGCAATCATATTTATAATCACAATCAAAATGTATTCGGAGAATACCAAGTTTTATACATATATATTCACATATACTATGAGGACAATGCCATCTAGTGGTGTATATGACAATATAGATACTCACCAATGGAATGGTATGATTGGACTCATACTTATCTCTTTTTATACCTAGATTTAGGTTTTAATGGAAAGTTTCACAAACATGTAGGATATATATATATATATATTTGTATGAATATGTTGAATAAATATCTATACCTAATAATCTGGTTTGGAAATGTTAATCCAAAGGTATACTTAACCAATGTATAAATACATATCTTAAATATAATGTATTCATTTATTTAGGAATTAATGAGGTAAGTTGGGCTTATTATGATGTCTTCATAGTTTGATGACTCGATTTTGAGGTCAAATCATATATTAGAGTTGTAACTTTCAATACTTGATACACACACACAGACACACACACACACACACACACACACACACACACACACACACACACACACACACACACACACACACACACACACACACACACACACACACACACACACACACACACACACACATGCATGCAAGAATATAGATAATAGATTTTTTTATAAAATAAAATACATATGCTAATAGGAAATTAAATATACAAAACTTTTCCTAAATGAACTTATAATGATTGTATGAATAAAGTTTTGCACAACTGTATATGATAATATAATATTTTGAGTTAAATATATAAATAAGGAAATGTTTCTATATAATTTTTGTTTATGAAGGTGAAGATGATTGTTCTTAATTTTTTTAGTTAGTAATAAACATGAAGAGTAAACATATTTACATTTGATTACCCATTTTTAGAGTTTATAATGTCTTAATGGATCTAATATAAGAGAACATAGGGTAGATCTTGTATGAAGTATATAACTAGAATATAACCTTATTATGGTATGGTATTCTTCTACATTAGAGCATGATGAAATAAATAATGGAAATGTTGTATAAAAGGTAACTTATGGTCTTAATTTTCTAACATGAGTTATTTGAGATTGATGGATCATTTTGTCAACTAAATATTATCATCACACATATATATGCTTATGAATATGAATTGTGTTTGAAAGAGGGACTTATAATTACTTGGTTCTTATTCTAGTCTCTTAAGCACAATTGGATCAAATACAGTTCATTGGAATAACTTAGGTTTTCACTTTATGATTAAGAGAATGAAATCAATGGTACTCTATAGTTAAGAACAATTATATTTATTCTTTAGTTAGACTAAGTGTATGATTAATTCTACATTATTTTAATTTTTAATCTTTATATGATATTTATAGACTATATTTAGATAACATGGGATAGTTATATGAGGCTTCTATGGGATTTGAGGTGCCTCTTGGGTTGGTGGTAGTTACGAAGTCTCCTCTTGTTTTGATGATGTGGTAGTTGTAGAGATATCTTGGTCATCTCCTTCCTCTTTTTACAAAATTTTAATTTGCATAATGAAATCCTTAGCCTACATAAGAATTAAGGGGTCTATCTATATTAATAACAATGATATTATATTCTTCTTCTGTTGGGATGAGAAACTCTAGGAAACTTCACGATATGTGGTCTTCTTTACTTATAGGTTTTTCTTGTGAATCTCTCTTAAAATTGGTCCTTACCAAGCATCATCATCTAAAGCTATGTAGGAATTACTATAATTTTGAAAAAATTTGGGCTTGGGGGATGTGTTCTCTCTTGGGGAATGATCTATACCTCCAAAGATATATCTCTCTAAAATTGAACCTATGTTATATCTATGACTCTAGGGAAATATTTCTTTTTCTCTCTAGAATACCTTCCTGTAAGCTATGTACTTTTAACCATCTGATCTAATTTTATATTACTTACTTCTTCCTTTATCCATACTAGATCCTCATCACTTCTTCACACTCTATCCTTAATTTTTCTAGGATCCTCACTCTATCTTTCCTCACCACACACTTTTTCTTGTCTTCTCCTCTCATCCAAATCATCAATACTCTTCCTCTTATTCATATATTATTGAAGCACACTTTATTTATTGTATTTCCTCTATTGTTGAAACTCTCTTTATAACTTCAAATTCTTATTCTAATATTTCTCCTCTTGATGCTTCATTCTAGACTCAGGATCAAACTCTAATTTTTCATCTTTTAATCATTCTCCCTTATGGTACACACCCCTCATGGCACCCAAAGTGACTACTCAATATGGAAGGGAATAGGTACCATCACTTTCTCCATAGCCAACATCTTAATGAGCATAGGAAATCCATGCAAAATGTTTCCTACTATCCCTCTCATAAATAGATCCTTTGCCACTTCAAATGTTGAGTTAATCAATGATCTATCACATGGGTCTAGTTGACATATAAGGCTCAAATATATTTGATCTTATCCTCAGACCATATAATGTTAATGATTACATAAGATATAAAACAATGGTATTCCAAATAAGCTAGCCAATCAGATAGTAATCTAGGTAGTTTACACAAGAATACCTCATAAATTTCACTGTGAATGTGTTCTTGCATAATCTACTATTCAGAACACCCTATTCTATGATCTTCATTTTGCACAAACTTGGTGATTTTATAATCTAGCTAGTGCTCCATGTTTCTTTGGATAGGAAACCACCTCAACATATCCTCAGATAGTGAGTTCCATGCTCACCACACCATTTTTATATAGGTTCCTATGTTCAATAGAACATGTTAATTACATGGATAACTCCTACAATTTAGGGGAAGATTTTTAGAAAAGGAGAAATCATTGTAAGGCATTCATTTCTACACTAAGATTGTATATGTTTAGCATAATCTTAGGTAATATTATGGAGGTCTACTTAATAGATAGATAATGGAAATACTTAGGTGTGAATACATAGATGTCAAATCCTAGAGGAAAGACCTCTTAGTGATCAACTAACATAATAGGTCTTCTAACTATTAGAATTAGATCATAGAGATTTCCAAAGGAACGGTATCATTACATTAAGATCTTATGAAATAATACCCAATATCATAGTAATTAGATTGGACTACATAGAAGACATAGCCTTTAATGAAAATTAATATTTAAAAAAAAATGGCTCACAAAAGATATAAACTATAATATGGAGCATAAAACCATCATATTAATCACCAATTAATTAATCTTACTTACAAATATCTATACTATTAAGACACCCATTACACTTTCATCCTAGATATCTAAAGTCTACACTAAATCCTTCATGTATTCATAAGAAACTTAATCAAAAGGTCATCATACAACATTATTCAACCCATTCTACTACAACCTAAAACTATATTATTGTAACCATGACGTCTATACTTAGTGTTCAAGTATGTTAGCCTATATTATGTTACTAAATAATTGATGTACATGATCCCAATTAGAAATAGAATAAGCTCATAAAAATCTTTTACAATAACTACTAACTAGAAATAATCCATGGTCCCTATCCATGTGGGATATTCATATGTTTGAGAAGTTAGTGTGCACAATCCCTAGCTAACACTTTCTTGGACTTAAAATTTTATCTCATCTTGAGATAACATAGAAATGAGATTGGAGTCCATAGAATAAAATATAGGTAGAATTCAAATGAACCATAGATCACTCAAGGTGCAATTCATTTTTTAGTTTTCACCCATTACACACTACTTATGCACCCTCATGGGTTTTCAATTAAATATCAAGCTCATCTAACTCCCTTTACAAGTTTTCCATAGCCTAGCAAAACAAGATGATCACCCTTTATTATTTTTCAACCAACCTATCCCTACATGTATATGTGTTCCTCTCAAATAGAAAATTGAAAATCAAAGTTTCAAAGTTACCCTCTCCAAAAAAAACTAGTTGGATGAAGGAGGCATTTATGGAGAAATAGATGTGGTCGATGTTTGCATCATAGTTAGGGGTGTCAAATCATAAGTTATTAGAGTGGATGTGGGGGATGGTTATGAATATTATGGAGTACTCTATGATGAACTAGTAGTAGTATTATTATTTTAGTGCAACAACTATTGATGTTGACTTGGAGGAATAATGCAGGGTACATCAACTAGAAAAATGATGATACTATCAAACTTAGTCACATCCATATTATAGTTCTGGTAGTTGATCAAGTACTCTTGAACATTCAAAAAATGTACCCTTAATAGAATTTAGGTGTACAATAGTTGATAAATATAATTTTTCATCTATAGAAAGAAGAACCACTTTAGCAATAGCCATTTTATTGGAGATATCCACATGAAGATGAATGAGATTATTGATATGACATTGTGATTGGATTCTTGAAAAGTTTGTTCACAACATCTAAGTCTACCAAGTGTATAGATGGTCATAAAAGAGTCTTGAGTTTTCATAGATGCTTGTAATGTAGATACAAACCCATTAAAAGTGATATAGGGATTGAGCATTATAGCCTTGGAAGAACTCATAGTGTTAAACTCAAGAAACACACCATTCCATACTGCATCTAATTGTATTTTTAGTCTAATAACTAAAGGGCCATAGCCATGGCCTATTTGATCATAGTTTTTAGTTTATATTATTAAATCTACATGAGTTTCCATAATTAATTTGAATCCTCCTTGATGGTCTGACCTTATAGATTGAGACTGGGAACTTGTTAGATGCATAACCAATCTTGCATAAGTTGGGATACCAGCTTGGGATGTTTCATGTAATCCAATATATATCTAGGGCCCACAACTTGGGAGTAGATGGAGGGATAAGCATCTTTAATTAAATTTATAGTGTTACTAATAACACCCCATAATTTAACATTATCCTTGTATAATTATGCCATCCTATTTTATAAATAAACAATAGTCTATGTAATTGACTCCTAAAATGTTGAAGCACTTTCCAACTATTTGGATAATGAAAGCTTAGAAACATCCAAATATAATTCAGTGGTAGGTGGAAGCATTAATAAGATTTAGTGGAGGTAATGGTGAGAATGCACTTCAAGGGAGATAAGGGGAATGATAAAATGGTGTGATGGGATGGTGTGGAAGGAACATCCATAAGGGCTAAATGCTGAAATCAAAATGTTGCATCTAATTTTTTTCTGTAAGGTCATACCTTGGGTTGGTAGGGACTGGGAAGTCAAAGAGGTAGTAGGTAGAATTATAGATGTTTGATGTGTAGGATCATTCATTGTGGACTCAACATACTATATAGGAGAAATTTCATCCTTTGGAAACATGTGTGCAACTATGGTCTATATGATTATCGATGGGGGCTGAATAGTAACAGCTGTCTTGTCACCTCTTATAAGACTTTCAATTCCTCCTATTTATGTGTTTCTTTAGTATCAGGTTATGTCTTGGATACCTCCACATCAAAATTTCATTTGGACACATCTTTATCCTATTTAATTTATAACTCAATAGTAACATTCTTTTCTTACACTTCATCAACCTCAATGAACTTCTTCTTCCATGCTTTAGCTTTTTTGATCTATGTTGGTTGGATGGTGGTATACAATGGCACTTGAATATCATACACTATTTTTTATATAACTTCCTCTATAGTCACTATTATTTGCTCCCTTTACTTATCATCTTATTTTATTCCCACTTCTTGTAGTGGTACTTCGGTCTACTATTAATGTTTTTCCTCCAAAGCCATTTTCTTTGCTTCTTCTTTCTACTATTTATTATCTTCTCTCATTTTTTTATGTTCTATAGCTCATTGTACTTCTTCTTTCATAGTTTATTTTACTTAAGCATTTGTCTATCTAATACCACCTCTTCAATATCATTAAGAGATTCATCTAACTAAAATGAAGAAGAAACTACAATGGACTTGCACACCATTTCTTGTGACACACAACCCTTTTAGTACCCAAAGTTAGGTGAGTCCTCATGAATTTATGGTGTAGTTCCCCCTAAATATGATAGAGTTTCTAAGGATTTTTGGATTATGGTTGTGAATTCCTCATCCTCCTCCTCACTAGTAGGTTTGTATTACCTTAGAGAGTGATTTTTGTGCAGGAGAGATGTTGGGGGATTCTTGGCAAGAGGATTGATCTATAGGGACTGAGATGAATTACCAAATCCACCTTATATAGTAATGTATTCTTGTATTCTTTAGATTTTATCTTCCTCACCCAAAGTTTCAATAGTAATAGACTAAGGTCAAGGTAGGAGTTCTACCCATGGATGTGGGGGAACCTTCTTTTAGAATTTCAATGTATGCATCACTTTCCAAAATAATAATTATTTTTATTCTTATTTTTCATATAGATCACTGACCATGTTAGCAAGAATCATCTGATAAACTTCCTATTAATCAATTTGGATGTTTTCTCATTGACATTTCATAATGATTTTATTAACATGGGGATCATCTAACCAAGTATTTTGACTATGAGTTTTCCTTATTGGAGGAGAAGGTGATTTATGACTCGTAGGAGATTTACACTCACCCTAGTCTAATGGAGTAGATATCATTGTAGAGGGATATGAAGTGCCTATAAGAATAGGAATATATAGTGGAATTATCTGTGGTGGACTCACTCTCTGTTCGACTAGAGTTTTATAATTTAATACTTCATTTTGTTCCATATACATGTCAATAAATAAAACTAAAGGTGAAAATAGATCCTTTGGGAGCTCATGAATTTAGATAGAAATTACATATGGAAGCTTTATGACCACTGCATGCTAGCCTATAAATTACATCATAGGTGGTGGTATTTTAGGGTTACTAATCACCAATTCCATGAGTTCATCCCACCATGCACTAAATAGTTGTTGATGTTTAAGATAGATAAATTATTCATGCTTCCAAACGAGGTTCTAAAATGTGATGTTTGGCCAATAACCAACATATGGATGTACTATGCCTTCTAGAGACTTTCATTGTGTGAACACAAGAAACAAAATAAAAAATTGATATTTAAAATCCTATCATGTATATGTGATGACTTTTGTAATATTGTTTGTAAGCTCTAAAACAAGAAATTTTGGCCAGTTAAATTTTTCCTCCTTGTGAATCATATGATAAGCAATATTGATGACACCTTTTGTGGCCTCTTTTATGGGTTTTATTGTTTTCTAAAATTACATAGTAATGTACTCTGTTAGAATATAGGCTAGTTCATTTGGGATGTTGTCTAAGGGAATTCCTTAATTTCATCAGGTATAGTCATATTTAATTTTAGGTAAAATCGATGCGGATTTTGATTTATAAGGATGAAGAGGATGTCCTCATGTTTCCATGCTTGAAGATATTGCCATCACAACTTCATTTGCATATATTATGATGTCTAAAGATATATTTTTCTATCATTGAATCTTCCCAATGGAATTTCTATGATATTATTCATTTAGCCAAATGTAGGCAACCAAATTAATCTCTCAACATTAGTGTTGTGGAGAATATGCATTTTTCAAAATGCCAATGGTTGTGCATTTGGGGCTACTTCATGGATAATTTTTTTTAGTGCACTTGATGGAAGCATATGCCTATGGATATGAAAATTAACATTGAAATATGTGTGCTCTAATCCAAATATCCTCTAGTTGTGTGAGAAAAAGCATTTTTATGAATTGGGACTATTCATATGTGGCCATCTTTAATACCTACTCTCTATGGCTAAACTTGGTTGAAGATAAGGATTACAGATTTCTATGAGAGAGTTGGAGATATGAAAACATAATTTATTGAAATTGGCTAAGTATGAAATGGTGGATCAATTGCGAAGATATACTCTATATAGTTCTTCATGCAACCATTTATATCCCTTTGGTTAAATAAATGGATCTATACTGAGATCCACCTTTGAAAATCATTGATAACTAAATCTTTGAATTGATGTGTTGGCACACTTTTTGCTGAGTTGGAATACTTTTGTAATGAACTGGTAGAATGATAGGACCTAGTATGCTGGAATGGTGGTAGCATTGATAACTCAATCTTTGAATTGATTTTTACTTTTCATGATGTTGACTAGTATGGTGATTTGGGATCTATGACACTTATCTCAGATGCTTGGTTATTAACAACCATCACTTAGCCATTAGCCATCATCAAGGATCTCTTATAGAACATAGCTTTCCTAGACTTAATTGTCTTCCAATGTCATCCATTTTAACATTGGTGTTAACTCCTACTTAATCATGAAGAATGTCTCTTATTTTATTTTTGACAATTTATTATACCTACCTCTAACAAACATACACAACATAAAAAAAACCAAACCCAATCCACACAACATGAATGAAAAGTAATCTACACTAAATTGGTTGATTTAACACTTATCCTTTTTTTTGCATGTAGATTACTGGTGGTAGGGTTTGAGCCTACTATCATTCACCTTTTTAGGAAAAATAGTAACTTGTAAATACCTTATACCACCATTCTTGGATTTTTTAACTCATGATAGTATATGGTCCCTTCTAGTGGATGTTTAATTTTACTAAAAAGTCTCTAAACTGGCTATTGTACAATAGGACTGACTGATCTATCTAAAATTACTTAGTGCATAGATTCTTATCATGCCAAATTTTTTGACTATATTTATTTGCCTCTTTTGTCTAAGCTTCTTTATGGTGGTCTTCATCCATTCTATTTAGTTCCAATAACCTACTCATCAAATATTTTTGATCTCCTATATGCATGATGATTATGATTCTCAAGTTGGGTACAACATATTCTAAGGGCAATACTAATTCTAACCCATATACTAATTGAAAGTGGGTAAACATCATGGTATGTTTGTAATGAATGGGATATGACCATAAGAATAAATGAATTCTATCTTCCCAATAATCTCATTGAACATCATAGACCTTCTTAAGCATCTTACCTAATACTTTGTTTGTAGCCTCTACTTGACCATTTGCCTCAAAGTTATAAGCTATAATTTTATGGTGTGATATGAGGAATTCATTAGTGAATATATTTATTATTTTATTCAAAAAATGTGTAAATATATGGCTTACCATTTGATTAGACACCCAAACTTGGTGATTATGTTCTCATACAATATCTTCATAGTATTTTGAATACTGTAATTAGTTTTCGTAGTAGCTTCGAACCACTTATTAAAGTAGTTGATCATAGTGATTATATATCATGAATGACTATGTTTACTAGGTGGATTGATAGGTCTAAAAAAATCAATCCCCTATGGTTCAAAGGGTTATTGTGAAAGCATTGGTTGAAGTGGCATTTCATCTTGTCAGTTTGTCTTTCCCATCTTTTGATAGACATTACACTATTGTGTGATCCAGTGTGAATCTTTAAATAAATAAGGCCACTATAGGCCACTTTGCACAAAATTTCTTATAGTATCATCTCTAGTGATGTCTTGATGTGATTCCTCAAGTATTTAAGGTCATTCATGTTAGATTTCTACTCGATGCAATGCTTCATCCTTACCTAAGTAGTACAAAAATCCTCTGATGATATTAAAATAAAGGGCCTTAGTAATCAAATTATTATTCTCTCATTTTGTGTAGTGTTCTATAAATGTCCCCTATTCCATAAACTATGTAATCTACTCCAATTATTTATTGAATAGGTCTGCATTAGGTGATTCATCATGAATTTATTTGAGTTCTTCACTATTTTGGAGCTGACTTAAATGATCTAGTCCCACATTCTATCGATTGGTTGTTATATTAATATGGAACTAAAACTCTTAGAAAATTATTAACCATCAAGATATGTGATGTCCCAACAAAGGTTTATTCACCAGGTAGTGTAGATCTTGATGATTTATGAATAGCTCAAATGGTGTAGCTAATAGGTAATGGAAATTGTTTTTGTAGTGTGAATACTATCGCAAGGGATTTATGATTAGTTGTAGTATAATTTTATTTAGAAGTAGATAGATTTTGACTTACAAAATGAATTGGGTGATCCAGTCCACCTTTTCCTGGCTATGCTAACACAATGCCAACTACAATCCTTGATGCATCCACATGTATGTGGAAGGACTTACTCCAATTTAGGAAAATCAATATCAAGGAAGCTACTAATCTCTATTTTTAATAAATAAATACCACATGGCATTCATTTTTCCACATGAATCATGTTTCCTTCCTTATTAACTTATCTAAAGGGGTAGATATTAGTGCATAACCCATAATAATTTTTTTACAGTAGCATGTATGTCAAGGAAGGATCGCACCTCTGATGAACTTTTGAGTGGTAGCATCCCCACAATTTTGTGATCTTGGCTGGATCTACCAAGATACCCTTACTTTAGACTACATGCCCTAATAAAACCTTAGAGAGTGTTAAAAAAATCATTTTTAAAAAATTGAGTGCTATCTGTAACACTTTGCATCTTTCTAACATCAAGATTAATTTTGACAAATGGTTTATAAACAACAAAAATATTGCCCAATCATCCAAATATACTTATAAGAAATCATGGCTGAATCCTTAAATGTAACTATAATAGCCCTAAAAAAAATTATAGGTATATTTTTTAGTCCAAATGACATTACCTTGTATGCAAAATAACCCCATTATATTGCAAAGGTTGTCTTGGATATATCTCCTTCTATGATTTGGATTTGATGGTACCCAATGAATCCATAAATAAAGGAATACATCTCATGGCCTGCGACTGCTTGGATAACTTCATCAATAAAAATAATAGGGAAAGGGTGTTAACACATGCCTCATTCAAAATTTGATAGTCATTATAGATTCTGATCCCACCAGTATTATTTGGTTGGATAACCATAGGGATCACCTAGTCATCTTTCTCCATAGGAAATATATTGCATGTCTCCTTCATGCAGTCTAGTTCATCCTTGACCTTTAGCTTCATATTTAGGTTCAAATGGTATGGCCTTTTCTTAATTAGTCATACAAACTCCTTTAGATCAATGTGCATCTAAATATGGATCCTCACCCTTGAATTCTATGATTTTGGTTTGAAAGACATCCTGATAATACCACAAGAGCTATAATACTTCAGATATGTCTTCTTGTGACCACTAATCACCAATATGTGCCAATTTGGAAATGGCATCTTTTCCAATGTTCTCAATGTACTCTTTCAAATGTTTAGGGTAAATATTGAGTTATTTATTATGAATGGAAGAATTCATTATCCATTTGGTCTCTCACTCTATAATGTTAAGATATTTTAACCTTTCTTCTTTGGATGATTCTATGACTAGACTTGGAAGTGACTTAACTTCCCATTCTAGTTCAAATAACTCTATGAGGGCCATGTCTTCCTTCTCTCTTTTATATTTTTCCAATCATATTTATATTTTATTTTATGACATGGTTGAACAAAGATAATTTCCTCATCGTTCTCTGATTTGTAGGCCTACAGGACTTTATTTAAATCATAGGCTGCATCATAGGAGGATGATGAATAAGTTATTCCATATAAGTCTTCAATCCTTCCATGACATAAAAATACATTTATATTATACATGCCTTATGTTTTATAGGATTATCATATTCAAAAATAAAGGCCTAAATAAAATTTCCTTGAACCTATGACCAAAATTTTATTTCCCTTCTATGCTCCTAATGTATGTACCAATAACTAGGAAAGGTACCTAGAGTATTATGGAATACATGTAACCAATAATTTGGGATGATAAATTCCATAATATAAACCTCAACACATAAATAAATATGAATCTCAAGGTAATCTCCTTCATGACATATTTTCCAACTCTTTATGACTACCTTTAGTAACTAGAATCAAGATAGAAAGATTTTACAAGCTTTATCCCATTACATATATGCCTCCTAATGTACAAACCACTAGTTTGAAGTAATCCACTTTAATGAATATGTTATATCACTAAATCTCTAGTATATATTAAATAATTATTATTATAATCATATAATAAATGATCTAACATCCTCAGTGGCAAAGTAGGTGGTAGTTGGCATTCTATTTCAAAGATCATGCATAGAGGTCATACCTCATGGTCACCCTTCATCCAATGCAGAATGTGAGTGTTAAAATATTTAATTAATAAGGAAGCTATATCCTAAGGTATATTTCCATCTCTTGTTGGTTCTATGTAATATTGATTTGTTTAACCATCCTAATATATAATATTTATGTTTGACTGAGTTGGTAACCTTACAAACATGAAGAGCACATCATTTACCATTAATGGTGTAGTCTATACACATGGTAGTATAATAATGGGATGTAAATATTATAAATTCAATTATACCTTTGGTAATATTATGTGATTGTAGAGAAATCTATATTTAGTAGATCATATGGCTTATAATCTATTTTCAACATTCACCTTTATCTAACTATTCTTTTTATAAACATAAGGGAGTCTAGATCTATAGGGATGTAATATGCCTTTTGTCCATCCCTATTTAATTGTATAACTATAATATTGTCTCCATGATGATATTTTAACTAGTTCCTTACTATATTGATGGCCATCTAACCATCATAGGCCCACTTTTTGCCAATTTGCATAACACAATGTGTCTCATTCATATTCATATCTATGACTTCAAAGTCATTGTACATGATTAGTTCTATGAATTTGATCTACATGTCCCCCAATAAACCAATAAATTTAACATGATCATAGTCTACAAGACTTAGAGTAATAGGGTTGTAACTTAATGTAGGTCAACCAATAGTTACCCATGTTGACCTAGGAATTATGATCAAGGAATTTGACTTAACAGAGGATGGTTAGTATTTTGTTAGTCTCAAAATGAAATCAAAATGAAATAAACACACTAGCATAACATATATAGTCTTATATATTAGGGGGAGCTTAATGAATAAATAATAATTGAAAACCCAACTAAAATGCAAAGAATAATAATCTTTACCTTCCTTGAGAGTTCCAAATGATTTCTTCATTTGGCTTGCTCAGATTATGAATAAAAAGTCTTCATCAATGACATATGGCTAAAATCATCTCCTCTATGCACCATTATTGAATGCTTGGCTTAATTGATGGCTTGGCTCAATTTCAACATTATAACACTATGCTTTTAGCTTCATGAATCTATTCCTACATTATAACTCTAACTTGATTGAGCTCCTAAAATGAAGAGCTCTAGGATTTCTTTTCTAGGCTTTCAAATCCCTTGGAATGGGTTAAATCTGACCATGGTTGAGTTTGTTAAGCTGTTGAATTTGGCATATTCCTAGGATATTCTATTTAGATATTTTTCAAAAGGGATAACTCATAACTATGGTTGAGTTTGGCATATTCTTAGAATATTATTTTATATATTTTCCATTTGAGACAACTCACAAAGGTAAGATGCTATTGAATTTCCTTTTTAGTAATTGATTTAATTGATTTATTAGCTCATGGGTAAACTCAATTAATATTTGAAATTGATTTAACTTGTTAATTGATTTTGATTAGGATGTGCAAGTTAATTAATTCTTTTTAGGCATTTGGTCATTTAATTGATTTTGATTAATTAAATGTGTGTATTTGCCTTGTTTAATTGATTTAATAGGCCAAATTGATTTAATTCAAGGTTATGAAGCCAAATTCAAGACTGATAGAAATTTTTGGGCTAGATATTCAATGATTGGCAAGAATTGGTCTAAAGTTAGATATGAAGCCATTGGTGGCCAAATTTAGGTGTCTATAGTTTGCCTCTATTTTGGAAGATGTTACAAGTATTAAGCATAGTAACATCTTTTCAAAGAATAATATGGTTCTTTATTCTTACGACTACAATGATAATGATTGAATTAAAACTACCCCCTCAAGGGAGTGGTTGACAAGTGGGTCAACAAATGGTCCCTCAAAAGAAAGAATCAAAATGAGGGGACCAAACAAATGAAGATGATGGGGTAAAAACACAATTATTTACCCAAAGTTGGGCAAAATGACTAAGAAATGCAAGTGGTATGGTGTATAATGGTTTACCCAAAGGTGGTTATAAACATTATACCCCAATTGTGGTAACATGGTATGATAACATAATGATTTTCCCCAGTAGGTGATATAATCATTGAGAAGATGGATCTTCCCCATTTATGATAGAAAAAAAAAAAGGAAAAGTGGTGATAACATAATGATTTGCCCCAATAGGTGATATAATCATTGAGAATGCATGTAGGATGGTGTATATTGTTAATGCAATATACCTTGATTATGAAAACATGATTGATGGTTGATTATTGATAAGTTGATATAGAGGATAAAGATGAATTAGGACAACTTGCTAGTAGGGAGATGCTCATCTGAACTAACAAAGGTTGAAATTCTTTTGTTACTTAATTACTCTATTTAGGATATGATTGGGTATTGGATTAGGATTGTTGTTGATGTTAGTATCGATGAGACACTGATGCTAAATTGATGTTATAGACCTCTCAAATTTGATTTTTACTATAGAATTTGATTGTAGGCCTCATGATAGAACACCATGGGGGCTTGGACAAACTATGCATAAGGACTGACTCTCAATACTCTATACTTAATGGAAAATAATTATACAAATGATAAAAACCATGATGAAAATGTAGACATTTGAATTTGGATAGATTCAAGAATAATGTGCCAAGAATCACCTAATGAACATTCATAGATTGAATCATGGCCATAGTCTTCAAGCAAACAAAGAGGCACATAAATAAACAAATAAAAAAATAGACAAACAAGACAAACAAAGAAACAAACAAGTGTTAGTCCCTATGTTAGTATAAAAACCATGGCAAACATTTCCCCTAGAAACTAGGTGATAACTAAATAAATAAATAAGATAGGGAAATAAAAGAAAAGGAAGGGGGTGGCCGAGCTATCTCCATATGCACTAGGCAAGTGGATGATGTCTACATAGTTCCATGGATATTATAATCTAATAAAACTTCAGGTCAAATGGAGTTTTCCTAAGAAATGGGAAGATAATGATGATTAATAGAAGACATGATGGATGTGATATAGGAATAGAGATTAATTCAAAAATGGTGATAGCATAGGATAAAAGGCCAAAAAGATGAAAAAACTAAGGAGAAAATGATTTTCTTGTGACTTAGTGAGGATTTCTAGAATCCTTAAGGCAAAGAAGTGGTCAATGTTTTTAGTTTTTTCTAAATAGTTTTCATATGCTTTTGGAATTTTCAAAGCATCTCAACTCAATAGATAAGACACTAAAATGGTCCAGGATCACAAAATGGAAAGAGTGTTATATCCTGAAATGATGCTTGTAAAATGGTGAGAGTGTGAGAACTTGAAATGATCCTCACAAAATAGAGAGAACATGGCTAAAAGGGGATTGAACTGACTATTACATGAATGACCCACATAGTCCTAAAATGGCTTTAGCTCATACTGAAGGAATATGACTAGTGTATCAACCAATTTAAACAAAATAGGCATAGTTGATATGATGGCATATTATGACATAGGAATGGCTAGGTGATATGTCAAGGCACAATAAAAAAATGTTGCCCCTAGTTTGTCCATAGGTGGTTATAAATAGGATATAAAAGATAGATCAATGATACCAATTTATCCTAACAGGTGATATAATTAGTATCAATATCAATGAACATGGATTTTCTCTAGCGGGTGTTATAATCAAGCTCACATAAACAAACTTGATAAGAAGGAAAAAAGAAATGATGTAACTACCAATACTTCTATCATATTGCTCTAAAATACTAACTTATCTGAAATGCTTGAAATAACTACTAAAATTGATTTGATCCATATGTTAAAAACATTAAACCAATGTATGAACCAAGGTTAAAAGGTATATGTTGATAGGATTCAAAACGTGTTTGGCTTAGTAGGAATGGAATGGTTGGAATGTAAAAATGAGAAGATAATGATTGGATATGATAATTATTGGATAAAATGGTAAGAGGGTTTCCCCCAAGTGATAATGTGAATTGTTAGGATATGTGGCAATGGAAAAAGGATTGATAACTTGATATGATATGGTATGTGTTTGGTTTTAGCCTAGGTATGATAAATGATTCTATTGTTCCTATTGAAGTGGAGATGCACATCCTGATCAACAAATGATACAACTAGAATAATCAATAATTTAAATTTATAGCCCAAAATTCATATAAATAATTGATCTATCAAGAATTGGCTACATATTTGGTTGTCCAAAATGCTTTTGTGATTGTTGTTGGTCATTGATTTTGATTCCTTCAAGTGCCGATACAAGATATCCTCATAACCTTTACAAATTAAAGTGTGACCATGGATGGTAAATATGGATAAATGTTGGTTGATAGGTTTGTTTATGAAATGGAATATTGGAGGATAATGGAATGTATAATGGATGGGAAATAAATAAAAATTGGGATTTTTAGGCACACACAATGTTGATGATTTCAAATTCGACATAACTTTGGATGTGGTAGGGTCAAATACTTCTGAATATTCTCTCAATAAGATAACAAAATGTTTTTATTTTTTATGTCTAAGAGTAGCTATAATTTGATTAGGCTATAGAGTAGAAGCTATTTTGATTTGATTTTTGATAATGTCTTCATTAAGTAGTAAATAAATTTTGTGCTCAGCCATTGAAAAATTGAAGAGGTTTCTACCAATGAGTTTATCTTAATTGGCCCATAACACATTTAAGAAGGTTTCACTAAGTAACATGGAATTTTTAATTTGATTATCCCCTAACATCTTTGAAAAGGTTTCACAAGAATATTCTGAGTGCTAAATTTGATTTCCCCTAGTGATTTTGAAAAGGTTTCACTAAGAGAGTATTCTTCTGCTATATGATTGTGGTCTTGGCCTCATTTATTTTCTTCATTTAATATGTAACCATGGATATTGTTCAATAAGGTATGATTTTGTTGGTCCTAATTAACACTTGTGGGAGAAGGAATGTTAATAATATGGCTATGTTGATTGGTGGTAATGGTATGTGGAATGGTAATGGGATGAGAAGAGGTTGTACAATCCTCATAAAATATACTAGGATAACTTATGTCAATGCTAAATTAATCATCCTTAGAAACCATAAAAGGATCACAAATTTATTCAAATTGATTTGTGAGGCATGTGTAACCAATGTTTTAAAAACCATAGACATATTTTTCTTCTAAATCTTATTTTGACTCAATAGACTTTGAATCCAATGTTGAGATTGATGTTTATTTTGATTTTGATGCTAAATCTAATGTTGATTCAAGAATAAACCCTAACTCTAATTCTGATTCTTCATCTGATGGGTACTTTGTTATAATGATGTCTTGTTGAATGTTTGGTATTAGACAAGTAATGACCTATAATGGCATAATGGACTCCACAAATATTGGTTTATCATAGTGAGACTCTTATAGGATGGGGAAAAGGTCAAGAGACAACCCCTTAGAGACTAGCTTGTGAATAGGAGGCTCTTGGAAAATAGGCATATGGTCAAGGTAATGATTTACACAGAGGTGGTCATAATCATTAAGAAGTGAATCAATAAAGATTGGCTCATCAAAGTGAGACTCCTCAACGACATTTATAGGATTAAAATGTGATTAATCATAGTTTGACTTGTCACAAATGTTCAAAAAAACATCTTGTATTAGTTGGTTCTCTTGGCCTTGGTTTCCAATGAGTTGGAAAATACCAGTTTTGATCATAGCTTAGTCTTCAAATGATTGGATGGATTGAGGTTTGGATGGGATTCGTACTGGATGAGGAATGGTCTATGGTTGGATAATGGTAGGGTATTGTGGAGCATGATTACTCACATGAGCCAAAGGATGAAGTCCTAAAATGGTAATGAGAGGGTTATGTGGAACTTGATTTCTCACATAAGCCAAAGCATGAGGTCTAGGAATGGTAATGGTATTCCTTGGATATTGTAGAGCTTGATGACTTATATAATCCAAAGGAGGGTTAGGGGTAGTCAATGATCAGATAACAAAAGGACATCACGAAACTTGATTATTTTCAAAAGCCAAAGCATCTAAGTCCTGATAAATCATATCATTCCAATCATGAGTTGGATCATAAGTTGGTTCTTGACTGTGTTCCATGTACTGATTATCATAAAGAGGGTATGGATTCATATTCCAAATAACATTATCTATAGTTGGGTCTTCAAATTCCTCCTCATAAACCATATCATACGAGTTGGTAATTTGATTTGGATTTTGTGGTTTTTGACTATGTTCTTCATATGGAGTATTGTAGGGAGAATAATAAAACTCCTTAGAAAATCTTTCTCTATAGGGGTTCCTAGCGAGATTCTATGCAGCCATTCTATCATAAGTTGGATTGTACATGACTCCACCATAAGTGATTAAAGTTCTAAAAAAAAGGCTTAGAGTTATGTAAACTCTAAAAAACTATGTCCAAAAGACAAATGGTTTAAACTAGGTCTAACTTGATCGAAGGTGGCACTGTATCTCCAAACAATGATTTGATCATGGAAATGTATCTCCAAAATGGTTTCAAAGTAGATCTATATCTCTAAAATATTTTAATCATGGAGTTTTATCTCCAAAATAGTTTATGCTAAGACTTGACATAAAATAGTCTAAAATCAAATGTCTAATGTCAAATGTCATATGCAGAAAAGGTCAAGCATTTGAATAAAAACTAACATGTCAAAGGTCTAAGTCAAAGTATTATAAACAAGGTCTAAACTAGAAAAGGGAAAAGAGTCACTAGGTCTTTTATCCAAATGCAGAGTCAAAATCTAGGCTCAAAAAGGTTATGCTAGGACTTTTAGCCAAATGACATCAAAAGCTAAGCTTGAAACAAAGGCATGATGTCATTTGATTTAATTTAACAAGTTTGAAAATAAATTTGACATAAACCCAACACATGAAATCAAACATAAACATGATCAGTTGGTATAAGGTATGAATCAAAAGGCTCTTGGAGGAAGGCTATATTCTCTTAAATAAAGACACAAATGATGATGAGGATAGGCTTTGAATAAATAAACCATCAATAGTTTTCAAATTTGGGTAATCAATTAACTGAAGTTATGTAAATCAAAAGAGAAAGATATATGTATCAACCCCACAAATTAAGACTTAAACAAAAATCAATCAGTGTTTGAATCCAAACTTGACAAGGTTAATTGAAAATTCAATGTTGAAGATTAGGATTTGACCAAACAAATTAGACAAGATTGGACAGCATGATAGTGCATAAACAAGGTCCAAATTACATCTATAACATGGTTTGAAATAATGGTATTTGATATAAGTTAAACAAGTCTTGAAATAAATTAAGTAGCCTAACAACATAAGCATGCTTGAATAATGTGATCAACATTATGCTTCTAAATACTTAAAGGCAAAACTGGTTTGATATGATTTTAGTAGTGTAACACTACCCTCTACAACTCAAATGACACACACAAATAACTTTAACAAAAAACTCAAGGCACAAGTATGGTGTAAGATGGTCAGCATAATGCCTCTTTAGATAAAAGAGTGATGTATAAACAAATTTGTTTTGACATGGTTTATAAACAAAGAAACAATTTTTAGTCTCAAAACATACTAAACAAAAAAGACCAAAATACGCTAAGTGTAATCATATAAATCCTAGCAAGGGTATGGCAATGTGGGGTTGACTAAACTAATTGGTTTTCAATAATTATAGATGGATCAATTGCATAATAACTTTCATGCCAAATGATGTAAAAGAAATACATTTTTATTGGGTTTTCGTGGCACTTGGCTTGTTTCAAAAAGGTCTTGACTTTTTTTCAACCACTACATCCAGCACTTGCTCAGTATAGTGCAATGTCCAATGTGTAAATAGGTCTCATGTGTAACTCCAAAACTAAAAAATGTGGTTTAATCACTCAAACCTCTAATCTTAGTGGGAGTGGTTGAAGTCATTATCGTGATGAAACCTTGGGTTAAAGCTTCCCTAAAGAACTCATGGGAGGTAATGAAGTCCCCCTCACAAGCCAAGATGCATAAAATAAAATGACACAATAGAAATAATTTATAGTCATCTAAAGATCACCCAATACTATTGCAAGTTTTTAGAGATAGATTTAAATGACATTATTTCCATGCCTTGGACTAGGCTCAAAGTGTGATGAGATGGCACTTTTGATCCCAAAAGTTCCCTAAAGGGGACGGATGAGAGAGCATACATGCACGTCTCTTTTCATAAAAACACATAATCCACAAGTAAGTTTGAAAATAATTGAAGTTAATTTATTTGCACCAAATTAAATGTGTTTTATTATATTTTTTACTAGCCCCTTGGCTTTAAGAAGTGCAAATAGAAATAATTGAAAACCACCCAAAAATAAGTTGGTGCTTTTGATCCCAAAATTTCTCTAAAGGGGATGAATGGGAGATCAGACACACACAACTCCCTATTTACTCATAAAATATTAGACTAAACAAATAATGAAAACAAATTTCAAAAAAATTTTAAGTGTATTCAATTTTATAGCACTAAACAAAATGTGTAGTGGTGTTCTTTTAACCCCTTGTCTTTAAGTTGTGAATTTTAAAATAAACCACAAAAACTGAACTAATAAAACACCCTAAAAATTTTATTTAAACACCAAAATGAATGATTATTGGTTGTTTTTAGAAATGAAAATAAAATTTAAAAAGACTAATTTATATTGAAATGGTTTTCTCCAAATAGGTCCTACAAAAAAATGGTCAGAACTTCGTTTAGCCTTAAAGCTTATTTATTAAATGAGACAAACAACTTTGAAGGGTTAAATCTGTCAACTCGAAGGCAAAACCCCCAAAAAAAACATGTTAGGATTGGCAAAGGATATAAAAAATATAAAAAAAAAACTCAAAAAAAAACTTAAAAGAAATTAAAATAAAATTATGAAACATGCAAACAAGTTAGAAGGTAAAAATCAAGAAAATCGAACACAAAAATCATAAAAACATGCAGTCAGTAATTTAGCCATAAATTTTAAACTACAAATCCAATTATTAAAAATAAATTTAGAGGTTATTTATAGGTCTAGGTCATACATATCCACAAAAGTTAAGGTCAAATAAATGAACAAAAAAATTTATAATCTATGTACTAACCATTTTTACCATAAAATTAAAAAACAAAAAGTGATAGTCACTAAAAGAACTACAACTTCTAAAATATAAAGAATTTTTTTGTGAATTTTTTATAGAATATCAATGACATATTAATAAAAAAATCTAGACAAAAATTTTAAGTAAATAAAAATTTATGAATTATTTATTAGCCATTTTTACTCAAATCAAAAACAACAAAAAAAATAATTAAAACTATGAAATACAAAAAAAAATTTGGGTTACACTCTCATGAAGATAGTCCTATCGGGCATGCCATTTGTGATAAAATAATTTGAAAAAGAGAGGATGATTTGTATTGTGCTAGTTATAAAATAAAATAAAAATTAAATAAACACACTAGCATAATATATGTAGGCCTAGATCTTAAGGGGAGCTTAATGAGCAAACAACAATTGAAAACCCAACTAAAATGCAAAGAACAACAATCTTTACCTTCCTTGAGAGCTCCAAATGATTTATTCATTTGGATTGCTCAGATTATGAATAATAAGTCTTCATCAATGACATATGGAAACATCATCTCCTCTATGCACCATTGTTGAATTTTTGGCTTGATTGATGGCTTGGCTCAATTTCAACATTATAACACTATGTTTTTAGCTTCATGAATTTATTCCTAAATTATAACTCTAACTTAATTGAGATCCTAAAATGAAGACCCCTAGGATTAATTTTATAGGCTTTGAAATCCCTTGAAATGGGTTATATTTGACCATGGTTAAGTTTATTAAGCTTGGTTGAGTTTGGCATATTCCTAGGATACTCTATTTAGATATTTTCCAAAAGAGACAACTCATAATAATGGTTGAGTTTAATAAATTTGGTTGAGTTTGTCATATTCTTAGAATATTATTTTAGATATTTTCCATTTAAGACAACTCACAAAGGTAAGATGCTCTTGAATTTCTTTTTTTAGTAATTGATTTATTAGCTCATGGGTGAACTCAATTAAGATTTAACTTACTAATTGATTTTGATTAGGATGTGTAAGTTAATTAATTATTTTTAGGCATTTGATAATTTATTTGATTTTGATTAATTAAATGTGTGTATTTGCCTTATTTAATTGATTTCATAGGCCAAATTGATTTAATGAAAGGTTATGAAACCAAATTCGAGACTGATAGAAATTTTTGGGCTAGATATTCAATGATTGGCAAGAATTGGTCTAAAGTCAGATATGAAGCCATTGGTGGCCAAATTTAGGTGTCTATAACAATAATATTGATAGTGCTACCGAAATTGAACATTGGATTGGGTATCTCATACCCTACTATCTCAATATCCATCCTCAAATCAACATCCCAAGTTTTTTTAGATTTTACATACCAAATTATCCAATCTACTCATTGTTATCCAATCTATGCACACTCTGTCATATTATAGAGCAAATTGGTGATGTTTTATGAGATGTCCTCATTCTATAATGTACTAAGGATCTTCATCAAGTATATCAAGGTGATGAAAACACCATCTTATTGAATGATGTACACTATTTTCCCATACATTTGTGCATATGTGGCTACAACATCATCTTTAATGTTCTCTTTTTGTTGAATCATTTTTAGAACCTACTATGCTTTGCATATTAACTCTTTCTCTATGATTAGTTCTAGATACTTGTCTGAATATGATTTCCTGATCCTATGGTCTTATGGAAATTCTAAAGGGGGTAATCCCTAATTTG
Organism: Torreya grandis; assembly: GCA_037957365.1. Classification (NCBI taxonomy): domain Eukaryota; kingdom Viridiplantae; phylum Streptophyta; class Pinopsida; order Cupressales; family Taxaceae; genus Torreya; species Torreya grandis. Next base: position 887,161 of record JARHVA010002290.1, on the reverse strand, counting down.
CATGTTTCCAACATGTGATGGCTTGTAAGAACCCATCCTCTTATGGTTGTGTAGTTAACATATTTATGTTCTTTACATCCTTGTTCTCTCACTACTTTTCTAACATCAGGGAATCCTCTGTATCATGTTATTTAGAAACCCTACAATAAATGTAGTAAGATTAATGCTATGGATTCATAGAGAAATTCCTTTATACATGGTTGGACTCCCCATATAAATAACATTAAATTGGAGGTCATGGTCTATTTCTTCTATAACCTCCCCTAGTTAATGATCCGTAAACACCACTAAAAAACTCAAAGTGAAATTTTAAAAGTATGGATTTTTAATTTCTCCAAAAAAACTAGATTTTGTTTTTAAATCAAATGTCGTAAATTATCAATTTTTTTAAATATTGCATGAGTTCTTGATTAATTAAAAATTAGAATACTGAAAATAAAACATGCAATAAATGACAAATTACCACATGAAATTGATAATAGAGTTTGGCATCTTTTGCCTATGTTGTTGGGTCCACCTAATAGTGAGGACCATTTTTATTAAATTTGTGCAACAAATGACATACAAATTTCTTGAAATGTTACACAACTTCCCTCAAGCTTGATCTCTGTCCAAGAATTCCACCTAGCTAATATACTCAAGCTCGGCCATATGAAATTATTCCTCAGTCTTCAACCCCTTATGAATGTGATTTTGTCCCTTCACTTAAACTATTGGTTTATCCAAAATAAAAATAATAACATTCTCTTTCAATTAAAAAAATAATTGAAAGGCTTACCCTATGTATAGAGGTCAAAAATTGGATTAATATCCACTTGCTAAAGCCATCTCCAAGATTTTATCTAACTCTCAGCATCTTAAAAATTATTACACAGTCCCTGTGAAGTATAACTTCAAATAAAAGTTCACGGCTTTTAAAACACTTCAAAACCCATGGCTCATGTGGTCAAAGCATATCTCTTTTACTCAACAGGTCAGCGGTTCCAAACCCATCCCATTTTTTGGGGCACTTATCTTATCTTTAAAATCCCATATTTATCAAATTCAAATGGCTTGTTAGATTTAATAAGGTTGATAGCTTCCTTTGAATCTGTGGATCATGTTAGGTTGTGGAGCTAAAAGCTTCACTGATGCAAACAGGAGAGGAGGTTGCTGAAGGTTGCTGAGTTGCAGAGAAGTTGGGGTCAGTCTGATCAGCCACGTCGGTAGGATAGCATAGAGAAGCAACTGACGTCAGTCATATATCGGCCGACATCGGTCACCTCCAGGCAGACAAGGACCGATGTCAGTCGCCTGTGTGGTTCGACTGTGAGTTAATTACAGGCAGTTGGTTGACGAACCAAGTGTTTACATGATGAGTGCTAATTTTAGACTCATAGCTACGGATCTAATTATTGTAATTAGATGTCTAATTATTGTTTGGATGAGATCTATATAATATACTCATGGTTGTATTGGAAAAGTGTTCTAGTTTGAGTTGAGCAAAGTTTGCTCCTTCTGTGTGTGAAGTGAGTAAGGGTGTTCCTCCTAGTTCCCTATCAGTGCCAAGCTTGGTACTAGTTGGAGAATCATAAGGACTTGGTGAGGCAAGGACAAGGGTTCTTCAGGGTGTAGAGTGATCTACATGGTGAGTAAGATCATTGATCTGCAGGTGTATGTGTGTGCAAGGTCAAGGTTCACAGGTGTGCAGAACCGTGTTTGATTTGCAGGTGTACAAGATCATATAGATAGCAACACAACAGGGAGCAGTATCAGGCAGGATCTACTTGGAGTACAGGTGTGTACTCGGATAGAGAAAAGAGGAAGGCAAGGGAGTTCCTTCCATAAGTATGGTCTGTTGAGGTGCAGGTTATTGCAGGTTCATGGGAGATCTACTTGAAGTACATTGAGCACTTGTGGAGTGCGTGGAGCACTTGTGGAGTGCGTGGAGCACTTGTGGTGTGCATGGAGCACGGGAGGTGAACACCAACTCTGTGTTTGAGTTGGGTGTTGGGACCTGAGAGAGAGAGCTTTGAGGGAAGATTTACTGTTTATCATCTAGAGGTGTGGGAGCCCTAGAGGTGTGTAAGGAAGAAGAACTATGGCAGTCTTCTTTGTTGTATTTCCTTCTGTAAGAGTTATTAATACAATTGGTGTATTGTCTCTCATATGCTGTGTTATTTTGAATTCTAGTTACTTGGTGAATCTAGTTATTTCTGCATATTATAGTTGCTTGGTATTTGGTAATCAATTGTATGCTTTCGGTGTTTTGCATCCTGACAAGTGGTATCAGAGCTAAGGTTGCAGGAAGCAGGGTTGTGTTTGGTTACAGGGCACTCTCAGGGGTTTCTGATTGAGTGGGAGTAGAGCAATGGCAGATCAAAGTAAACTAAGAATGGAGGAGTTGAAAAGCACAGATGGTTACTTAAGGTCCTATGGAAAGAAAGAGCAGGTAAAAGAACATTGTTGGTTGGTAGCAGATCAGCATGAAGAAACTGAAGATATAGATGTAGCAGGTGTTATTGCACAGGATGTGTTTGCAGGTTTCTTGGATAAAGTTGAATCTTGGATAAAAGATTTGGTTGCCTCTTTCCATGCAGCCCTAGGTAGAGGAGCTGGTGAGCCTTGCCAAAGAATTGGCAAAGGGGAAGTGAAGTTAAAATTGCAGGCAGCGAACACACAGGTGTTGATGAAGGTCATGCAGGTCCCAAGTCTGGAGATATGGCTAATTTCTTCAGAAAGATTGGGTGATGAGAGATGCACAAGAACTCTCACAGCGGTAGCACTTGAATTAGCTGGTGATAGGAAAATAGGTATACTTTATCTACTTGTTTATATTACTGATTCTTCTTCTATTGTGGAGACGTGGCTTTGTAGGCTTGGTCACATGAGCAGGAAGAGATGCATGTTCTTAAGCAGAAGATGGATATATTTGACAGGCTTAAGAACTGGAAAGCCTTGGTGTTCTTGGAGGAGATGGCAGACAGAGTTTAGTGGATGAGGCTGGATACATCTGAGCAGGGCAGTTTGGACATGGGATTTGATTCAAAGGAGCTCGCGGGTAAAAAGTCATCACTCACAGGTGAACACAGATACCGATGTCAGTCAGGAGGAACTGGCGTCGAACAGACAGGTGCCGATGTCGGTCATGTGCAGACCGAAGCTGGCAGTGTCAGGCAGAGTAAGACCGACATCAGTCAAGGGGACCGATGTCTGCAGTAGGTAAGACCGATGTCGGTCAGGAGGACCGACATTGATAGAAGGGACACCAGCGCTGGCAGGTTGGTAGTCAGTCAGGGACAGACGCATGAGAACCAACGTCAGTCGGATGCAGACTGTGGGGTGGCCGAGGTCGGTCACTGTAATGAATTTTAGGTGGACAGCATGCTGTCAAGGAGTCTCAAACACCCATATAGAGGACTAAAGGCGTAAGTAGGCCCTCAAATTCATGTTCCTCTTCTTCATACTTGTTGCTGATTGTAGAGCAGGAAGGATCCAGGAAACAGGTGGGAGCTAGGTAGGGATATGATGCAGAACCAAACAAGAGTTTTGGTAGGTTTGCCAGCTGGATGAAAGCATAGAGATGAATGGATTCCTTAGTAGAAGAATAGAGAGAATGAATACGTGAGATGGAAGACCAGGCATATGGTCTTGAGGAAGTTGCAAGATAGTGGTATAGGGTTTGACAGGTGGAGGATGAAGCATGGCTTCAGTCAATGTCAGGGTAACCACTGTGGTTTGTCTTACCAGGTGGATGATGAGTCACGACATCATTCTGTTGCTGTATGTGGATGGTATATTTGCTAGCAAGGTTAGTACATACAGGGTTTTGCTGAGCTAAGGGTAAGATTAGTTTAGTGGCATGTCATGAGGAGTTTGGAGCAACAGAATTATTTGACATGGGAGACATGGAGATCACAGGTAGATTTTGTCTCTAGTGGGAGCTGATGTGAATCAGGTGTTGGTGAGGTTCAGGATGTAGAGCCAAAGCACACTAAGGGCTAGACAAGGACAGTGTCTGAAATCACATGAGGTCTGGTATAGGCCTGAGTATTCCCATGCAGTGGGAGCTGTCAGAGAGTTAGGAGCCAATTCGGAGAAGTGGGCTCTTAGGGATTTGAGAGGGACCAACAGTAGGTATACATGTAGGGTTAGGACTTCACTACATGTGTTTGTAGGTTCGGATGTGGCAGGGTACTCAGATGACAGGTGGTACACCACAAAATGTGTGGTGGGTTGTCTTCAGGTGGGAGCTTGAAGAGGGATACAAACTAGGAAACAGATTAGACGGGGTATAGGTACAGGTACAGTGCAGCTGTTTATCTCCAAGTGGGAGATTGTTAGGTTGTGGAGCTAAAAGCTTCACTAATGCAAATAGGAGAGGAGGTTGCTGAAGGTTGCTGAGTTGTAGAGAAGTTGGGGTCGGTCTGATCAGCTGACATCGGCAGGATAACATAGAGAAGCAACCGACGTCGGTCATATATCGGTCGACGTCGGTCACCTCCAGGTAGACAGGGACCGACGTCGATTGCCTGTGTGGTTCGACTGCGAGTTAATTACGGGCAGTTGGTTGACGAACCAAGTGTTTGCATGATGAGTGCTAATTTTAGACTCATAGCTGCGGATCTAATTATTGTAATTAGATGTCTAATTATTGTTTGGATGAGATCTATATAATAGACTCATGGTTGTATTGGAAAAGTGTTCTAGTTTGAGTTGAGCAAAGTTTGCTCCTTCTATGTGTGAAGTGAGTAAGGGTGTTCCTCCTAGTTCCCTATCAGTGCCAAGCTTGGTACTAGTTGGAGAATCATAAGGACTTAGTGAGGCAAGGACAAGGGTTCTTCAGGGTGTAGAGTGATCTACATGGTGAGTAAGATCATTGATCTGTAGGTGTATGTGTGTGCAAGGTCAAGGTTCACAGGTGTGCAGAACCGTGTTTGATTTGCAAGTGTATAAGATCATATAGACAACAACACAACAGGGAGCAGTATCAGGCAGGATCTACTTGGAGTACAGGTGTGTACTCGGATAGAGCAAAGAGGAAGGCAAGGGAGTTCCTTCCATAAGTATGGTCTGTTGAGGTGTAGGTTATTGCAGGTTCATGGGAGATCTACTTGAAGTACATTGAGTACTTGTGGAGTGCGTGGAGCACTTGTGGAGTGCGTGGAGCACTTGTGGTGTGCGTGGAGCACAAGAGGTGAACACCAACTCTGTGTTTGAGTTGGGTGTTGGGACCTGAGAGAGAGAGCTTTGAGGGAAGATTTACTGTTTATCATCTAGAGGTGTGGGAGCCCTAAAGGTGTGTAAGGAAGAAGAACTGTGGCAGTCTTCTTTGTTGTATTTCCTTCTGTAAGAGTTATTAATACAATTGGTGTATTGTCTCTCATATGCTGTGTTATTCTAAATTCTAGTTACTTGGTGAATCTGGTTATTTCCACATATTATAGTTGCTTGGTATTTGGTAATCAATTGTATGCTTCCGATGTTTCGCATCCTGACAGATCATCCATTTTATCCCACATGTAGTTGGTGGGAATAGTCACCATGTTTTTAATAAGTCTTTTATTATAGCCATTGCCTACACTTTTGTTTCATGGGTTATCTTTAATCCCACATTGCATACATACAAACCAAATAAAACTTTTATTATCTCAACCCTCCACCTTAATAGTTGTTAATGCCTTTTGGCTAAGGCATATGCCACATCCAATGGTTTGGGTGAGGTGCTCGGTCGTTGGTCTAGGCAATGGTGTTACATGGCTCCTCCATGTGGGCGCAAAGGCTCAAAGCACATTTTGTGGTTCTCACCCATGTCGTTGGGACTCATCCATTCCTCTCGACCCTTGGTCGGTTATTTAACTCCATGATTGATGCTTGGTTACAATGCAATGTATAGTTTACAATGCTTAAATGTTAGTCCTACATTCAGGAAATACAAAGCATAATAAGAATTTAAATATAATTGCATACGCATATAGATTCAAAGATGGAGGCTAAGGCACCCATCCTTAAAAAGAGTGTGTTGACCCTCACTAAGGGCCCCCAATGAGCCAATAACGGGGCCCACGGTTCTCCATACGACCGCTTGTCAAAGACAGGAGGCTAAAAACAAACACCAAACCAAATTTTTTTGCATGAATGTATAAAATTGGTTACCATGTGTCAACCTTCGATTGGTCCACTTGTTGCATGCAAACAATGCCATGTCACTTGTTGACACTCATTATTTCCCAATTGCAAGAAAACTTTAGCAGCTTATAACTTGAGCATACGATGTCCATTTTGTAAACCATAAAAAGCATCAGAAAGCTCTTGACAAGCTCTACACTATGAATTTTTTAATCAAAATATGGAGACTTTATTTTTTTAAAAATGGAGAGATCCACTTGGATCAAACCTCCCCACTAAGCACTTTTGGACCCCAAAAGCATGGTCTCCATTAAAAATGCTTCTATAAAAACATCACTGCAATATATCATAGTAATGATTCAACATTTAAACTGAATCCTTGAAATGTCAGTGAAAAAAAAAATCTACCCATTACCACATTGTGGATAGAAACACACTACTTGCTCAAATGTCACATCTTAAAAATGGTGCATCTGCTCATCACTACAAATTGTTCACTAGGTGCAACTGCATACCAATTTTTTAGTGTAATAATTTTACAAACTATTTGTAACCACAATTGATAGTTACAATAAAATGCCTAAAATGAATAAGGGTCTTATAGAATGTGCAAATATCATGTATGGCTACAAATAGTTTGTATAATTAGTACAATTACAAATGGTGTCCATAAAGGGTCTTATAAGCCTCTATTTGCACAATATAAAAGACAACATAGAAATTGCAATGCAAATTTCTCAAAATAGACATATTGTTCATGCCCATATAAACTGCATATACTGTTGTCAAGTTTTAAAAATGAAGTTTAAAATCCCAAACATGAGAAAATATTCCAAGTATGTTCAACCTGTGCCTTGGTTTTTCTCTACGGGCCACTCCAATAAACCATATCATCATTTAAAGCATGGTAAATGTCCTTTATGCATACAATAAGGATCCCAAAAATTGCATACAATAAGGAGTTGAATCAAGCTCTCAAGGAAGCATTCTCTTCTTGGATTTGTTGGTTATATGCTTCAAGCTCATCAAGCTTGGATCTGTTTGATAACTTGCCCATTGCACTTGTTGAATCACAAAAATTGAAACAAATGCCAAAATAGAAGCAAAATAACAACCAACTATTAAATCCCTTTTGATTAACTGCTCTGATACCAAAATTTGATCCATAAACACCACTAAAAAACTCAAAGTGAAATTTTAATATTATGGATTCTAAATTTCTCCAAAAAAATTGGATTTTGTTTTTAAATCAAATGTCATAAATTGCCAATTTTTTAAAATAATGCATGAGTTCTTGATTAATTAAAAATCAGAATACTAAAAATAAAACATGCAATAAATGACAAATTACCACATGAAATTGATAATGGAGTTTGACATCTTTTGCCTACGTCTCTGGGTTTGCCCAATAGTGAGGACCATTTTTATTAAATTTGTGCAACAAATGGCATACAAATTTCATGAAACATTACACAACTTCCCTTAGGCCTGATCTCTATCCAAGAATTCCACCTAGTTGATATACTCAAACTCAGCCACATGGAATTCTACCTCAGTCTTCAACCCCTTCTGAATGTGCTTTGGTCCCTTCACTTCAACTATTGGTTTATCCAAAATAAATATAATAACATTCTCTTTCAATTAAAAAAATAATTGAAAGGCCTACCCTATGTATAGAGGTCAAAAATTGGATTAATATCCACTTGCTAAAGCCATCTCCAAGCTTTTATCTAACTCTCAGCCTCTTAAAAATTATTACACAGTCCCTGCGAAGTATAACTTCAAATAAAAGTTCACGGCTTTTAAAACACTTCAAAACCTATGGCTCATGTGGCCAAAGCATATCTCTTTTACTTAGTAGGTAAGTGGTTCCAAACCCATCCCATTCTTTTTGGGCACTTAGCTTATCTTTAAAATCCCACATTTAGCAAATTCAAATGGCTTAATAGCTTTAATAAGGTTGACAGCTTCCTTTGAATCTGCTGATGATCCATTTTATCCCACATGCATTGGGTGGGAATAGTCACCAGGTTTTTAATAAGTCTTTTATTACAACCGTTGCCTATGCTTTTGTTTCATGGGTTCTCTTTAATCCCACATTGCATACATCCAAACCAAATCAAACTTTTATTAGCTTGACCCTCCACCTTAATAGTTGCTAATGTCTTTTGGCTAAGGCATATGCCACGTCTAATGGTTTGGGCGAGGTGCTCGGTCTTTGGTCTAGGCAATGGTGTTACATGGCTCCTCCACATGGGTGCAAAGGCTCGAAGCACATTTTTTGGTTCTCTCCCATGTCATTGGGGCTCATCCATTCCTCTTGACCCTTGGTCAGTTATTTAACTCCATGCTTGATGCTTGGTTACAATGCAATGTATAATTTACAATACTTAAATGTTAGTCCCACATTCTAGAAATAAAAAGCATAATAAGAATTTAAATACAATTGCATATGCATATAAATTTGAAGATGGAGGCTAAGGCACCCCTCCTTAAAAAGAGTGTGTTGACCCTCGCTGAGGGCCCCCAGCGAGTTAATAGCAAGGCCCATGGTTCTCCATACAACTGCCTGTCAAAGACTGGAGGCTAAAAACAAACACCAAACCAAATTTTTTTGTATGAATATAAAAAATTTATTGCCATGTGTCAACCTCCAATTGGTCCACTTGTCGAATGCAAATAATGCCACGTCACTTGTCGACACTCGTTATTTCCCAATTACAAGAAAACTTTAGTAGCTTATAACTTGAGCATACAATGTCCATTTTACAAACCATGAAAAGTGTTAGAAAGATCTTAATGAGATCTACACTATGAAATCATTTTTATTAGAATATGGAGACTTTATTTTTTAACAAATGGAGAGATCCACCTAGATCAATTAATCCTTGGAATCCTCTTTTATTCATTTGGAAACCCTAATTCCCAAATTATTATGGTCCATAGTTTGAATAATTTTGTTGTGGTTTCTACCCTTGTAGTTGTTAATTAACCCAATATATAGCATATTGGTCTTAAGTTAATTATGGTTCCCAATTAGACTATGTTGGATGTAGAATCCCAAGATTCCATAAATTTTAATTCTATGTAGGGATTGTCCTGTTATGAATAGGTAGATTCCAACTAGGTATGTTTGTAAGATGATAGGTTGGTATCATCGGTGCTAAAGAGGAAATAATAGAATTAGTACCAAGTCTATTTACTTTAGGTGTGATAATAGCCTATGTTGTAGTATTCACTTTCTACACAACCACTACAAGAGATTTTTAGTAACATTTTCTCTTAGTTCTTGAAGAACTTGATAATTATTCTCATCATGATTATGAGCTTTGGAGAAGTTATAGTATAATGTCTATGGGTTCCTTGCATACTATTTTAGTAGGTGGTACTAACATGTTGTATGTCCTAGTATGTGACATACATCATAGAAATAAGTTTGAATTCTTAAACACTCATTCCTATGGTTCCCTTCTTTACCACACTAAAAACACCAATGATCTCGCCTATGTGTTTAAGTTACTTATTATTTTTGTTTTAATATTTTTATAAGGAATTGTAAGTTGTTCTTTATCTATGAACTAGGATCTGAAGCTCCTCTATAGTCTTCAATATTCTCCACTCATATTTTAGTTATCCTTTATTCTACTTTATTATTAAACTAGGTTTACATAATAACAAACCTTATCCTTGGTCATAGTCCTTCTATGAACCAAGAAGCCTTGTCTTTGTCTTCCATAAAAAACTTAGCTTTGTTCATTACATCTAAAAACCTATGATCATATTCATAGACAATATCTTTGGCTCTGTTGATGCCTTAATATATATCAGAAGTGCTCAGAGTGTTTAAAGAACACTTCTCATTTTCAAATTCAAATAATTTAGTGCATGAGTTTTAGGTTGTGATAATCCTAGTATCTATCGATGTAATAAATAAAAAATAAGTGGACTATTTCACAATATTTATAAAGTTTGGTGTTTGGGAGCCACCATGTGTTAAGGTGTGGAGCCTAAAAGCTTCACCAAGGAGTGCATTTTAACAGTTACAGGTTTACACAGTCACCGGCATTGGTTAGGAGCGACCAACGTCAGTTAGGAGTAGTTCAGGAGATGTCGACGTTGGCAGGGATCAGCCGACGTCGGTCACAGGCAAGCAAGCAGGAACTGGCGTCAGTTACCTGTGCATCTAGAGAGCTATTTTCATGGACAGAATCAAGTGTTTGCATGATGAGATTAAGTCAGTCTTAAGTCCGTGTCTCTATTATTAGTAAGACTATTTTTAGATCCCTTGTTTGAGAGGCTTAACTATTGGTTGTAAGTGCATGCTCAAGTTTCCTAATTCTATATGTAGGAAAGATCTTCTTAGCTAATTGTAGTGTATTGGTATGTTGAAAGAATAGTACAGAATTGTATAGGTGAATCATTCCAGGTTGTTGGAGTTGATTGTACTTGAGAGAGAGAGCTCTTGAGGGAAAGAGATCTAGAGAGAGATCTGTACATTTGAGAGAGGTGTGGAATAAAGAAGTTTCTTCAATTGTATTCCTTCTGTAAAGAGTTTAATACAAGTTTTCAGGGTGGTTTCTTGTACCTCTTGTTCTTTGCTATTTATCATTCTAGTTACTTATCTATCTGGTTTAATTCCACGTTTATTGCTTTGATAAGTGTAATCAAATTGTTGGTTGATCCCCAAAAAGTGGTATCAGAGCCTTTGTTGTAGGTTTAGAGCTTGATATCCATCAAGTGGTATCAGAGCTCAGGTTCACTAACAGGTGGTTCAGATCTATGTAGTGTGTATTGATTACAGGTTACTCACAGGGGTTTCTGCAAAGATTTCTGTTTGAGTGGGAGAAGCAATGGCAGAAGAAAGTAAACTGAGAATGGAGAAGTTTAATGGCAAAAATTATCAACATTGGAGAATGCAGATAGAGGATTATCTGTATCAGAAAGATCTATACTTACCGTTAGGTGGGATTGTAAAGAAGCCCATAGACATGGATGATGAAGAATGGGAAGTTCTTGATAGAAAGGCTCTGGGGTCTATTGTGATATCTAATTTATCACAAGTAAAAACAATAGTAGAGTTGATGACTACTTTAGCAAATTTGTATGAAAAACTCTCAGCTTCTAATAAGGTATAATTTGTGTATGCAGGAAGGTGGATTTGTATCTAATCACCTGAATGATTTCCATGGAATTTTAAATCAATTAAGTTCAGTCAATATTATGTTTGATGATGAAATTAAAGCTCTTTTAATATTATGTTCTTTGCCTGAAAGCTGGCATAGCTTAGTAATGGCAGTTAGTAATATTGCATCTGCTTCAAATATTTTAAAAGTAGAGGATGTTGTTAGTGTTATCTTGAATGAGGAAATTCATAGGAAAAGCACAGAGGAAACATCAAGGAATGCTTTAAGTTTTGAGAGCAGGGAAAGGCAAAAAGAGAAGAGCAAGAAAGGGAGATCAAGATCTAAGTCTAAGGTGAGAGGAAGATCCAAATCTAGAAATGGCAAGAAGCCACAATGCTGGAATTGTGGAAAGATAGGGCACATAAGCAGAGATTGTTGGTCAAAGCCTAAGGAGGACAATCAGCATGAAGGAAAAGAAGAAGCAAAGGTTGCAGGTATTGCACAAGATGCTTTAATATTCTCTTTGCATAATAATATAGAATCTTGGGTTTTAGATTTTGGTGCATCTTTTCATGCTATCCCTAATAGAGAATATTTTAGTGACTATATCTATGGAGATTTTGGAATAGTGTATTTAGGGGATGATGATCCTTGTAAAATTATTGGCAAAGGTAAAGTGTAGCTGAAAATGTAGAATGGAAACACATGGGTGTTGAGAGATGTTATGCATGTTCCTAGCTTGAAGAGGAATTTGATTTCTGTAGGAAAGTTAGGGGATGAGGGTTGTACAGTAACTCTCATAGCTGAATCTTGGAAGGTGACCAAGGGTGCACTTGTTATGGCCAGAGGTAAGAGAGTAGGTACTCTCTATTTATGTAATTGTGTTACTAACAATTCTCCTTCTATATTATCTACTTCAGATGTGGATGCAAAATTGTGGCACTCAAGGCTTGGCCACATGAGTGAGAAGGGAATGTCAATTCTTAAGTCTAAAGGTAAGATTTCAGATTTGAAAAGCATAGATCTAGATTTTTGTGAGCACTGTGTTTTTGGAAAATAAAAGAGAGTGAGTTTTCTCAAGACTGGGTCAACAAAGAAGAAGCATAAGTTATAGCTTGTTCACACAGATGTGTGGGGATTGGATCAGGTAGCTTCTATTGGAGGATCACAGTACTATGTTTTGTTCATAGATGATGCTACAAGAAAGGTATGGATCTATTTTATTAAGAAGAAATATGATGTATTTGAGACTTTTAAGATTTGGAAAGCTATGGTTGAGAATGAAATAGGTAGAAGATTGAAGTGCCTGAGATCTGACAATGGTGGTGAGTTCTGAAACTATAAGTTCAACTGGTATTTTTATATGCATGGAATCCACAGGCAAAGGATGGTTCCAAGGACACCTCAGTAGAATGGAATTGCTGAAAGGATGAATAGAACAATCATGGAGCATGCAAGATGTATGAGATTGCATGCTGGTTTGCCCTTAGAGTTTTGGGTAGAAGCTGTTGACACTGTAATGTACCTGATTAACAAAGGACCCTCTACAGCTCTGGATGGTGGAATTCTAGAAGAGGCATGGATAGGTAAAAAGGTAGATCTCTCATTTCTCAAAGTTTTTGGTTGTGAAGCCTTTGTGCACATTGATAAGGAAAATAGAAAGAAGCTAGATGCTAAGTTTATGAGGTGCACATTTATTGGCTATGGCTCTGATGATTTTGGTTTCAGATTTTGGAATCTAGGAACTAACAAGGTAATTAGGAGCCGTGATGTTATTTTCAATGAAAAAGTGATGTATAGTGATCAGCTGAAGAAGCTGAATCAATCTGGGCAGAGCAATGGAGAGTTGGACAAGGTGATGGTCCAAAATGAGCTCACAGGAAAAAGAAATAATCACTTGTAGGAAAACACAGAGACCGACGTCAGCAGGGCAAGAACCGACATCAGTAGAATAGAAACTAATGTCGATCATACAGAGACCGATGTCGGTAGAATAGGCACCGACGTCGGTCAGGCAGAATCAGCGTTGGCCAGTAACATGTCTGGAGGTGACTGAGGTCGGTCACTATCAGAGAATTTGGGCAGACAGCGTGTTGTGGAAGAGACTCAGATACCCATCAGGAGGTTAGAAAGGGTAAGTAAGCCTCCAATTTGATTTCCCCTTCATTATTCTATTTATTGCTAACTGATGGTGGAGAACCAGAGAGTTTTCAAGAATCAATACAGGTGGAGTCCAAGAGTCAGTGGGAGTGTGGCATGGTTGAGGAGATGGAGTCCTTGAGAGAGAACCAAACATGGGATTTGGTTGAGTTGCTAGTTGGTAAAAGGACATTGAAGAATAGATGGACCTATAGATTGAAGGAAGGTGAGAATGGATAGATGAGATATAAGGCCAGATTGGTAGTGAAAGGATTTGCACAAAAGCCAGGTATTGATTTTGGTGAGGTTTTTTCTCCTATTGTTAAAATGACTTTTATACGGACTATATTGTCTTTAGTTGCTATTGAGGATTTGCATCTTGAGCAGCTAGATGTTAAGACAATGTTTCTTCATGGAGATTTGGATGAAGAAATATATATGGAACCGCTGGAAGGATTTGAGGTCAAGGGTAGGGAGAAGTTAGTGTGCAGATTAAAGAAAAGCTTGTATGGCCTCAAGCAAGCTCCTAGACAGTGGTATTTGAAATTTGATAGGTTTATGACTGAGCATGGCTATAGTAGGTGTCAATCTGACCATTGTGTGTATTTTAAGAGATTGGATAATGGTAGATATATTATTCTATTGTTGTATGTAGGTGATATGCTGGTTGCAAGATATCTCAGAGCTTAAGGTGAAATTAGCTCAAACATTTACTATGAAGGATTTGGGAGCAGCGAAGAAAATCCTTGGCATGAGCATTAAGAGAGACAAGAAAAGTGACAGGTTGATTTTGTCTCAAGAGGATTATGTGAACAAGGTGTTGAAATGGTTCAATATGCAGGATGCAAAATCGGTAAGCACACCTTTGGCTGGACATTTTAAGTTGAGTAAAGAACAATGTCCTAATTCACATGATGAGGTAGAGTACATGAGTAAAGTTCCATATTATTCCATAGTAGGGAGTTTAATGTATGCAATGGTGTGTACTAGACCAGATATTTTCCAAGCATTGGGAGTTGTAAGTAAGTATATGGCCAATCCAGGAAAGGAACACTGGAAAGCAGTTCAGTGGATCCTTAGATATCTGAGAGGAACCAGCAGTAGGCATTTGTGCTATGGAGGTTCAGATACTTCTCTACATGGTTATGTAGATTCAGATATGGCAAGTGATTTGGATGGCAGAAGGAGCACCACAGGATATGTTTTCACTGTTGGTGGAACGGTGGTTAGCTAGATATCAAAGTTGCAGAAGGTTGTTGCCTTGAGAACTATAGAAGCAGAGTATATTGCAATCACAGAGGCTAGCAAAGAGATGATATGGATGACACAATTCATGGAAGAGCTTAGAAAGGAGCAAGAGAGTTGCAAATTATACAGTGATAGTCAGAGTGCAATTCATTTGGCTAAGAATTCAGCCTTTCATTCAAGAACAAAGCACATAAAGCTTAGGTACCACTTCATAAGACAGGTATTGGAGGATGGTGAGTTGAAGCTGGAGAAGATCCATACAGATATGAATCCTACTGATATGTTAACCAAGATAGTTACAAAGGAGAAGTTGAATCTTCATTCAACTTCTGTTGGTCTTCATGGTTGAGTTGAAGATGGAGGAGCTAAAAGATGTTGCTGTACAGGTACTGGTGCAACTGTTTATCTCCAAGTGGGAGATTGTTAAGGTGTGGAGCCTAAAAGCTTCACCAAGGAGTGCATTTTAACAGTTGTAGGTTTACATAGTCACCAACGTCAGTCAGGAGTGACTGACATTGGTTAGGAGCAGTTCAGGAGATGTCAGCGTCGGTAGGGATCGGCCGACGTCGGTCATAGGCAAGCAGGCAGGAACCGACGTCAGTTACCTGTGCATCCAGAGAGCTATTTTCATGGAAAGAATTGAGTGTTTGCATGATGAGATTAAGTCATAGTCTTAAGTCTACGTCTCTATTATTAGTAAGACTATTTTTAGATCCCTTGTTTGAGAGGCTTAACTATTGGTTGTAAGTGCATGCGCAAGTTTCCTAATTCTATATGTAGGAAAGATCTTCTTAGCTAATTGTAGTGTATTGGTATGTTGAAAGAACAGTATATAATTGTATAGGTGAATCATTCTAGGTTGTTGGAGTTGATTGTACTTGAGAGAGAGAGCTCTTTAGGAAAAGAGATCTAGAGAGAGATCTGTACATCTGAGAGAGGTGTGGAAGAAGGAAGTTTCTTCAATTGTATTCCTTCTGTAAAGAGTTTAATACAAGTTTTTAGGGTGGTTTCTTGTATCTCTTGTTCTTTGCTATTTATCATTCTAGTTACTTATCTATCTGGTTTAATTCCACGTTTATTGCTTTCATAAGTGTAATCAAATTGTTGGTTGATCCCCAACACCATGGACAACTAGTTATATATGCAAAGAGTGAATTAATCTAAGCTAATATTAGTGAATTATGATCAAATTATAATCTAAAGGTTAATATAAACTGAATATTTACAATGGAAATTAGGATAAAGTGATCTAGTTAAAAAGGATAAAAAGGAAGGGTAGGGTAGAAATGAGTTGTTACTGATCTTCATCTCAAACATCATGATAGAGTTCAAATATCATCCAAGTATGCACTTAACCAATGTATAACATGAAATATCATGAGTTCAACTATTATCACACATTAGAAAAACATCTAAGGAATGAGAAAATTACAAATAATAATTGAGTTCACTTTAAAGATTTACCCTCCAAGAAAACAACATTAGCCCAAATACAATAAGAGTAAAGGAAATAAAATGAACATAATAAATTTCAATCAACCTAGAATTGCCACAAGTTAAAATATCTAAAATTAAAAGATGCACACTAAAAATTCATAAGAACCATTTGAATCTAGAAGTAGGAACACACAAGTGAGAGAGAAACCATAATAAAAAATGACACAAATGAATATGGACAATCTTTGTAGAATTTATCACCTGTATTAATTGCTCAAAAGTTTACACAAGTTTTTGGCTCAAAAACTCACTCTCCTCCTTTTGACAATGGAAAATACCCCTTCTATATTAGATCAAGGTGGTATGTTGGTTAGTCTTATCCAATTACATTTGTTCAAGTGTATAAGATAGGTGTCTTTTCTGTTGTATTCTATAACAAATGACCTTTTCCTTTTAATATACTAGTCTATAGACAATCTATTTCACAAATTGCATGTGGTCATGAACTTAAATAAAATTTCTCACTAATGGTACATAGTCCAATTCTAAATTGAATTATACTCACACTAGTGATAGTTTAATTTCTCAAGATTGATTTATGGTGATCATAGGGTCAAACTGAGTCTTTTCTAAAGATTTTATAGTGCTTAAATGGTGAAAACATTTGGAATTAAGTGAGCACTATTCCTTAGATCATGTATTTATATTTTACTTTTTATGGGTCCACTCGATCTTTAATTATTAATTATTTTCTACTTAAATGGCATCATCTTGGCACCTACATGGCATCCCTATAACATTTTCATGGCAAAAATTCTCTTCAATGTTCAAATAATGACCGTTGACTTCTAAAATCCTCCCTTTACATTGCACTATCAGATTAGCCTTGCACAAACTAGTGCCAGCTATTGATATTAATCCTAGGATTTAAATGCCATTGGCTATCTTGGCTATGTTTTCCACATTTATGACACATGTAATTACCATATTTGATCTAAGCTATGTTGAAAATTCCACATCGATAACACACTATTGGATCTCTCTTGGGTGAGTAAATGCATGTTGTTGATCATGGAAGATGCTTGGGATTTAATCTATACTAGGCTTTGAGGTCATGCCACTTGGAAATCCCACAAGCCTTTTGAGCTCTATATTTTATTAATTTTACCAGTTAACATGCTCTCATCACATGGTTATCTTTAATTTACTCAAAACTCTATTAAAAATTCTACCCTTGTCTCACACCATTGATCGTCATCATCTGAGTCAATGTGCATCATCAGATCTCAATTTGATGGGTAGGCCACCATTAGCTATTTATTATTATTTGGATGTAACCATGACACTTTTCACCTTCTCACCATCTTAGGGACATTATTAAAATTTTGATTAACCACATTCCATTAGATAAATCCTACCCAAGTTGATGCATATCATTGATCATAAAAAGATGTAAACTATTTAAGTTAGGCTCAAGAAAATACATAGGTCTTAGGATAAAATCTTAAGACTAAGGTCTTTTAATTTATGTTAATAAACATGAACATGAACCTTAGGATTCATATTCTATGCTAAGTTTAGAGCATAATAAAAGGGGACCCTACAAATATAAAATGATTTAGAATAAGGTTTTAACCTAAGGTTTCATTGTATAAATAAATATGATGAAACTTTAGGTTAAGGCCTTAGAATAACTTAGAACATAGTAAAAGGGACCATACATTCATGGGATATAAAGAGACCAAGCATAAAACTTTAGACTAAGGTTTGGTCATGTTGAAAACCATGATTTAAACCTTAGGGTAAAAATTAGGCTACGTCTATGGCACTTATAATTATTCCCATGTAAATATGAATCAAAGGTAAATTTGTTCATGGATCAAATTAATATGTAAATTTATTTCATTGTATAAATAAATATGATGAAACTTTAGGTCAAGGCCTTAGACTAACCTAAAACATAGTAAAAGGGACCATACATTCATGGGATATAAAGAGACCAAGCATAAAACTTTAGACTAAGGTTTGGTCATGTTGAAAACCATGACTTAAACCTTAGGGTAAAAATTAGGCTATGTCTATGGCACTTATAATTATTCCCATGTAAATATGAATCAAATGTAATTATGTAAATTTGTTCATGGATCAAAGGTATCTAGGTTAAAACATTAGACTAGGATTTTAATCATGTTTTAAAATGGGTCCAATTAATTTTATACCAAAGCCTAATAAAAGGTCCATTTTAAAATTTGAAGCATCAAACCCTAAACATATATATTCCTAACAATATTCCACTAATCCTACAACACAAGTAACCAGTTTTAGCAACATTGGAAGGAGGTGAAGCCATGATCATCCCAACAATAGTTCCATTAATCCAAGTAAGATTAGTTCTTGAAAATAATGGGAAATATTTAAGTTAGGGCTTGGGGAACCTAAAAATCTTAAATCAAAGTCTTAGATCAATGTTTTAAGATAGGTCTAGATCATATTAAAGTGACCCTATGAATAATAAAAGACATGGCACAAGATTTTTATCCTAAGTTTATCATAAAAATGGGTCCTATGTTTAATTTCCTCGATTGGTCTCATGCTTTTAGATCTAGTTTGGATAATCAAACATGATTTGTTAGATCATGATCCATGGGTTTGAGCAATATTGGTTCCTATCTGTAATAAGCCCTAAGGTCATGCCACTTGGTAGTCACATGGGCTTTTTGCACTCTATCCTCTACCAGTTCTGTCAGGATAGTGTGATCTAGCCACATAACATCTTATTTGGTTTGATTTCCTCTTGAAAATTCAATATCCATCTCACATCATTAGATATAGTTCATCCAAATGAATGCATATCATTGGATCTTTGAAAGAGCTCGGGCTTTAAGTTGGGCTTGTATTTTTAACATTGATCTCAAACCATTTGATCATCCGTCTGAGTAAACATGTGATGTAGATTATGATCCAGGTAGTCGAACATGATTGGTTCCCAATGAATAATAAAAAATATTAAAGTTAGGGCACATGAATTTTAAGAACTTAAGTTAAAGTCCTAGATTAATGTTCTCATTTGCATTAATAAAGGCTTCAAACCAAAGTCTTAGGGTAAGTTTAAAAATATATTAATGTGACTATGACACAAAAGAGTTTGGTGAAATAAATGTGTTAGGGAAATTATCTTAGGAAAATTATTTCTTAGGCCAAAGAGATGATGAAAAAAAATCTCAAAGGGTCATTTTCAAAAGGTCTAAAGGGAACTTTCATAAATTTTGAAGGGTAATTTCAAAAGTTCCAAAGGGCACTTTTAGAAAGATCGAAGGGAAATCTCAAAGGGAAAAGGGCCATTTTGAAAAAGGTGAAAGGTGATTATGTAGGGAAAGTGTCCTTGAAAAAACTTTTGAAGGGTAAGTTTCACAAATCTTGAAGGGTATGTGCCTTTTGGCCTCTATTTTTGGAAAATTGCATTGAGAAGATTATTGTGGGGAATTGTTTTGGGTTTTTTTACATCGGACAAAATGTCTGACAAAAAAATTCCAAAGGGTCATTTTAGAAAACCCAAAAGGTATTTCAAAATATTTAAGGGTCCTTTTATAAAAACCCAAAGGGTATGTTTCAGCAAAATTAATACGGGGAATTATTTCAAGATTTTTACATCAGATAAAATGTCTAATGACAAAAGTCCCAATGGTAATTTTAGAAAACCCAAAGGGTATGTTCAAAGTACTAAAGGGTAATTTTATAAAATCTCAAAGGGTATCTTTCAAAAAAAATTCTATGGGGAAAATGTTGCAAAAAGATAAGTCCAAAAAGGAAGTGCCAAAAACATAAATCTTGAAAGTGAGAAACATAACAAAAGGACCTTGCATTTAGCTTAGATTGCAGGAATAATAGAAGGATGAAGGGGTATTAGGACAAAAAAGGGTCCAAGAATGGTTGTTAGACAAAGGTTTGGTTGTGTTTAAAAACATTAATAAGCCTTAAGATAAAAATAAACCAAGCCCATTGTGTTATTTAAAATGTTCCTATGTAAAAACAGTTCCTACCATATTCAAATCAAATACTTAGATTAAACTTAGACTAAGGGTTTAGCAATTTGACTTGATTTTAAACAAACCAAAGGCTAGTAAAAAATCAAGTTAACATTAAAATCATGAAACCCAAGCATTATTCATTCCAAGTATACCTTATTGGGCTTGCAACTAGAAAATACAAAGATCCAAAGTTAACAATTATAGATAAGGGAAAACTAGAATTATGCACAAATATGATAAACATAATAGATGTGGATGATATTTAAATAAAATAATATGCAAAAATTCTAGTGACACTCTAATCAAGTGAATCTTCAATTTTAAGGTACAAATTTGAACAATTTAACATAAGGGTCCCCATTTTTTAGAAATATGGGTATGTTGACCTCAACAAATAGTGACTTTTAGGAGAAACATAGCAATATGTTAGAATTTAGAGACTTTGGTTTTGAAAAATAACTATATTACCTATTCCACTTGATCAATACCATTATCAAGATTAGTTCATGGTTAAATTTTTTTTTATGCCTATAGTATTAGGATCCAACATCAAAAACTAGTCATACTGTGTGTGTGATCTGATTCCACATACTATTTTACATGGGATTTAGGGAATAAATTCTATATTTCATGATTTTAATCATTAAAATTAACCTATAGAATGTTTGGATATCCATTAATAACCATGATTTAGCTCAAAGAAGGCTTGGGCATTGTTTTACTACCAACTAGGCATCTATAACCTTGATAAAGATGTATTTAGCTCCACTCAAGGTCTTGTTCCACTACCAACTAGACATCCATAGCCCCAATGGAGATTACTAGAATCACCTTTGCTTGGAAGGATTTTTATTTTGTAATAAACTTTTATTTTTTATTTTTTAGATCATTTTGGCTTTGTAGCAAAGGTTGGGAACTAGTTTAGCCATGTTTAGGGATTTTGTCAAATGTTTTTTCTTTAGCTAATCAGTTATGGTTGTAATCTTTATCCCCAAAAAGGATGTTTGTTAAGTGCAAGTATGACTATGTCCTAGTAATTCAAGCTTTCATCCCATATGTGCAATCCTTTTTAAAACCAAGATTATATCAAAATAAGGTTTAAAACCTTATGAAATAACCGACCTATCCATTAGTCCTTAGTAGTTTCTCTAAATTGTAACATTAATCTCATATTTCAAATCCATCATCAACTTATGCTTAAGATTCATACCTAAATTTTTCACCTATGGAGTTCCTAAGTAATTATATAAACTTTAAGCTGAGGGTTGTCTAAAAGGACTTATTAAGAGAAAGAAACAAAGAAAATAAAGCAAACACACTTGATATAAAGGAACAAAGTATAAATCTAAGGAAAATTAAACAAAATTATGTATAAACAAGGGAAAATAAGGAAAGAATAGAAGGAAACTAATCTAGCCTACTTACACTAATTCTAACTAGTCATACAGTCATTCCATGAAGACCCTAGGTGGGATAATAGATAAGTAGTGTTTGAGGTATTGCCCATTAGTGGTTAATGTGAAATCTAATCCCTATAGGTCTTTTAGCTTGAAGGTGTTATCTCCAAGTCCCTTGGAAATATGGTAGGGACCTATCCATAGAGGCGTGAACTTCCCATGTTTACCTTTAGGCTCAGATGCCTTATCCCAAAGAAGAACTAAGTCTCTTTACCTGAATGCCTTTATTTTTGATCATTTATCAAACCACCTCTTGACTGTGGTTTGGTTTCTACTAAAATTGGAAAAAGCCTATTCTCTCTTATCTTTTATCTGTATGATGTCTAAAAACTTTGGATTTTTAAATTATTGGTCTTCCTCCATATATTCTTGAATGAACCTATATGTTGGCAGATTGAGGGTGATGGGGAGGATGGATTCTTGGCCATACACTAGTAATAAGGGTAATGCTTTGAGGGCTTGTTTTATTCTCATTATATCTACCCAAAAGGTGTATTTGAGAAGCTTGTGCCATGTCCTAGGTTTGTCTACTATAAACTTTTTTACTACCTTCATCAAGTTCTTATTCATTGATTTAGATACACCATTGCCTTGAGGGTAATGGTTTGAGGAGAAATTGAGAATGAAATTATTATCATATTCCCATCCTATTATTTCAATGGATATAAAATTAGATCCATTGTCACAAAATAGAGAGACTGATATTCTAAATCTAGTGCATATGTTTGCTTCTAAGAATGTGATCACTTCTTCAGTTCTACACTACTTGGTCACCACTACTTTAGTCCATCTTATGTAGTAGTTGGTGGTAGTTATAACATACTTGTGACCATCTGATGAGTTGGGGTTGATGAATCCTACAAAGTCTATCCCCCACTAGGCAAAAGGTTTATCCACCATAACTAGTTTTAATGGCATGGATACCTTGGGCTCCTTAGTGGTAAAGACTTGACATGAATGGCACTCTTCTATATGCTTGTAAGAATCCTTGAAAATGATGGGCTGGTAATATCTAGACCTCAAGATTTTGTGTCTTATGGTTCTTCTTGATGGATGTCCACTTCCTAGCGTCTCATGAAAAGTGATCATGATCTCGATTACCTCTTCCTTGGATACACACCTTAGGTAAATTCCTTCAAAGTTTTTTTTATCTATAATTAATATTATAAGATAAACACTATTTATTAGTAAGTGGATAATGGGATCATACCAATCATTGGACTAAAAACTTTGCTGATCTACTTACATGATACTTAGCTTGGGGTTAGTATTGGTAATCAATTGAATTAAACCTTAGCACCTTACTAGCTTAGTATTTTTAATTTTGATGTCATATTCCTAAAACACACACATCTACTTACCTCTCCTTTCTACAAGTTCATTTTGACTTAGCATGAGCTTAGTGATAGGATTGGGTAATATTGCATACACCTCATTTTTAAGAATATAGTACCTAAACTTTTTTACCACATTGACTAATGCACATGTTTACTTGTTAATCAAGGAATAGTTTAACTCAACATTTTTAAAATTAGAGCTCATAAAATCTATGGGATGGTCACAACCATCCATTTTATGAGTAAGAACTATGGTAATAGTATGATCCAAAGCAAAGGAGTAAAGATAAAAATCTTTGGTAAAGTTTAGGATTATTAGGATTGCAGCTTGCCTAATTTACCTTTTTATATATTTTAAGGCTTTTCTCATTCCTTCATTTAATGAGACTTTGGAATCATTTTTCAACATATTATTTAATGACCTCAAAATCTTTGCAAAGCACGAAATGAACTTTCTTACAAAGTTTATTTTACCAAAGAATGACTTCAATTCTTTCTTATTATTATGAGGATCTATCTTAGATATATATTATACTCTTTAAATGTCTATAGAGATTCCCTCATTAGTGATAACATGTCTTAATAATTGTCCATCAGTAACACAAAAAATTCTTTTCTTTGTGTTGAGAGAAATCCCATACCTTTTGCATATTTTAAATACCTATTGTAGGTGCATACTATGATCCTCCCTATTCTTAAAAAAGATGGTCAAATCATACATGTATATATTAATTCACTTACCTACCAAAAATTATAAATCATGATCCATGGCCCTTTGGAATGTTGCCCCTATGTTGATCAACCTAAATGGCATTATTTTATAGGTGAAGGTTCCTCACTTAATTATAAATGCAATCTTCATCTTATCTTCTTGACTCACTAACACCTCATTATACCTTGAAAAACCATAAATAAGGACATCATGGAAAAAATATAAACAATTTGTATTACTTGGTCAAGCAAAGGCAGGGGTAGTTATCTTTATCAAATTCTCTATTTAGGTTTCTAAAATCAATGCATAGTCTTATTTCACCATTTTTATTTCAGACTGGGACTAAATTAAAAACCCAAGTGGAATTCCTAATGGGAGAAACAATCTTGACATCTAAGATCTTCTTGAACTCTCTATACATTTTTGGTTCTAAGACCAGGTTGATGGGCCTCTACTTTTGTCTAAAAAGTTTGTAGTTTTATTTTAAAGGTATGGTGTGAGTTATGACCTTTGGATCAAAGATCTTTAGTTCATCATAGGACCATGCTATGATACATTTGTATTTGGTCAAAATTTCATTGGCTCTTTTATTTTATAGGATTGTACATGTTTTACCAATATTAACCATCCGAGGTTGACCTTGGAATCCAATATTAATTGAATCCTAATCCTTCCCACTTTAGGATCCTTGATATCCTCATCTAGTTTATCAAAATCAAAGAGTCTCTTTAAGGCTATCATGCCTTTTAGGATCTTATTATCATTCAATTAAATTATATTTTCATCAAGTTTGCTTTCAATGACCTCAACATCAAGGAGACTGGCTTCATCAATAATATGACCCTCAAATACTCATAAACTAGTCAAGAAATCTATGATTTGTTGATCATCATAGAATACCTACAAGTGGTTGACATTATCTAGCACTGAGGGACATGGGATTAACTCAATTTTAAGGTTTTGTAACTTGGAACTTTGGTTGGGCATAAGGTTGGATTCAACTAAATCAAGTTCATCAATAACTTAGCTTTTTCCCTAGGGATTGCCATAATGTTAAAAGAATAAAAACATTCAATTAAGTCCCATACTTTAAATTTATATTTTTTGAGATAAAATAATTTGCATTGATATTTACTCTTGACCTAATTGACCACTAGTTTATAATCACCAAAAACTAATAGTTCATTAGCCTCATGCTTGATTATAAATTGTAATCCAAGAATTAGTGCTTCATACTCAGCCAAATTATTGGTGTATGAGAACTGAAGCTTATAAGATGTATTACATTATTTCCCAATGGGATTGATTAACACCACTCTTAGTCTATAAATTTATTTACATCTAGCACCATTAAAATAAAGCTTCCATAATCTTGGAAAATCATGAGAAGTTTTAGAGTTGCATACCTTTATGGTGTCAAGAGTGTAAATGCTGAGATCTAAGTCAACCATGTTGACTCTCTCATTTATTGCATTTTACTCCATGATCATATGCTTCATTTTTGACTCCCTTTATATCCTAATTTGGTTGGGAACTCCCTTCTAAGGAAACCACATGTGTGATAAATCTATCGACATATAACCATTCAAGATCCTAGTCCAGTATCTACTCAATAACATCACATAAACATTAGGGATGTCCACTACTTAGATATAAATGAGCTATTATATCCTTGGCTTTGAAGAAATTTTCATGGAAACATTCAAAAATTCACCGATCAATTTGAATCTTGATTTATCTAATTGAGTTACAACTCGATTAGACTTAATAAGAGTCAAACCTAATTGTTCACAAATACCCTTAGGCATTATATTTGTAGATGCACTATAATCTAATAAATAATTATGTAGATTCTTACCAAAGATCCTGACTATAAGTAGGAAAAGAGGAACATTTGCCTTACTTTTGTGTATTGTAACATTGGCATGTGCAAAATTTTAAGACTTACCAAGATTTTTAGATAAATATTACAACTTATATCTCTATTTAGTAATCTACATAAAATCATGCAAGGTAATGTTCACTTTGATCTTTTTCATGTCCTCTACTATGTTATACTTAGTCTTATTAGAAGAATTGTTAGCGTCAACACTGGGTTTAGAAGTACTTCCCTTAGGTATTTATAGATTGTTATTTGAGGTAGTATTGGGAGGAGTCTAAAAGTTGTTTGGAGGAGTTATAGTGGTTAGTGGATGCTTCTACTCCTAGTTTCTTAGAGGATAATTATTCTTAAAAATTTGATAAAAATCATGAATATCCTCAGCCTCATTGTCTTTTTAGAAAGGGAACTCAAATGTATCCACCATGAGAGTTAGATTAGATGATCTAG
This sequence comes from Torreya grandis, assembly GCA_037957365.1. NCBI lineage: Eukaryota > Viridiplantae > Streptophyta > Pinopsida > Cupressales > Taxaceae > Torreya > Torreya grandis. Next base: position 861,243 of record JARHVA010002290.1, on the reverse strand, counting down.
ATGACCTTGAGGAACTAGATGTACCTGCATCAACATCCTTATTAGGGAAAATTAAAAATTATCTAATTCTTCTTAGAAATCTTCAAAATCATTACAAAATTGAACACAATCTATTTCCCCATGCTTAGACATGTAGTTAACTCTATAATAGTTGAGTAAAGTAACATTAATAAGATTTATATTAGGAGCTAGCATATGTCTCATTATTCTTATTGTTGTGATAAGTATCATTCTAAAATCTATTAGTAGACCTTTTAAATTTTGAAAAGAATAATTCCTACTAGATCTCTCTCTAATATTTCTAACTTGATTTTGTAACTAAAGAAAGTGAGTGTTAAGATTTTGAACCATCTTGAGGATAGAGTCACTCTCATTCTTTGGGGCCTTAGAGTTATGAACTTGGGTATTACCATTAGCTTTAGGTATTAAAGCTTTGTAATCCTATGGATGAGATCCATGGGCAACATTGTTGAGGATTCCTAGGTTTTGAGTAGGGTGAACATGTCTCAAAGGTAGTTGGTTCATGACTAGAAGTTGGTTTAGGGCAAGCACATTTTTGGTTAGCATTGGGAATAACATTCAGAATGGTCAAATGTGGATTGACATTAGGAATAGATTATTCCAATTATCCTTGGGGCTACATCTAGTCACTAATAATCACAACCTTGACATAAGATAAAGGTAATGTGTTCATGGGTCTAACAACTCTTTTTATAAACATAGAAGTCATAGGATATAAGGCATCCCTATACATTTCTAAGGTTAAAGCCTCATCAAGTATATAATGATTTATGGTCCTGTTGACGCATGAAAATTTCACTCGATGGCAGGAAAACAAGCTCCTGCATTCTCCTCGCAACATGGAAACTCCTCTCACACCTATGGGATGGCGAAGTAGGAGAGGAGAGTCTCTAGCTAAGGGGTAGCTCCCTTTGATGTATCATGTTTGTTTCAACAAGTGAAAATACATAAAGGCATATATATATATATATATATATATATATATATATATATATAAATTGGGGGGGATGAAAAGGGAGGAAAATATAGGAAAACAAACTACTCTAAGGAGGTGATACACAAAAACAAGATGACCTTCTCACACCCACTCTCAAAATAAAATAAACACACTTATACGCTTCACCCTTGACAGAAGAAACAATCTACAAACTTGACAGGGAGGTAAAAATGAAAGATACAAAAAGGGAGGTTCACCAAAGGTGTTGTGAGAAGCACTCTGTAGATGATCCCCTCTGTTCTGCACTCTAAAAATAGAACTCTTCTCCTATCAGCTACAAATGGCACCTTGTAGATAACTGGTGGATTGGTGTTGAACCTATGACAACATCAAAGACAATGACTAGACACGAACCAACACTCAGGACATACACAAAATATCTATCCAAGAAGAGGTAAAAAACTATGTTTATAGATTCAGGTGGAAATTTTAGCAGGGCTACGCCTTGTAAAATTGTGAAAAGATAATTACAAATGAACAAGTCCATAATATATATAAGAATCCCAGAGGCCCATTTGGCACTCCTTTTATAAGTGGCATACGTGTCCTTTCATAAAAGAACAAGTCACTCAAAAATATTAATGAGCTATTTATTTTGCCTATTCAAGAACTAGATTTCTTGCTTGTGTGACTTACACAGTTTGCCTTCCCATTTAATGCAAATGGAGAAACTAGTTGTTGCTTAGCTAGCTACTTGCATGCCAAGTGATCAATTTGCTTGCACAATCTCACCCACCAAAGTCACTTCTTCAATTAACACCAGTTGGACAACTACTCACTCATTCCTTGCTTGTCACTTTGTCCATTTGTCCTATCTAACTCATTTGGCCCTTGGGGTGAACATCTTGGTGGGTCACTATGTTTTGAGCTCCTTTCCATAGCCATCGCTTCCTTCATTTGAAAATAAATGGTTATTCTATTTTGCTAAATTTGATGTCTCTGTGGCCATCATGTCTTTGAATACCAATAGATATTTCACCCTCTTGAAATTGATGGCCTCTCAAATGTCATTACTTGAGAACCAATGGCTCTTTCATCTTGTTAATCTTGATGGCTTCTAAGATGTCGTCAAGTCCATGTGGCATCATTATTGGATCCCTTGTCGACCTTTACTTTGTATTTTTCCCTGCAGGCACCCCTTTTGCCTTTGAAACTACCCTTCACATTCTCCTAGAGTGGTGGTGACCCCTGGGCCCTTTGAAATGCCCCTTTTCACTTGGCCGAAAGTCCCCCATAAGGGCACCTACCCTTTGAGGTCCTTCGACAGGTCTCTTTGTAGGGTCGTTGGACCTTTGGACTTCTTCTGGGCTCCCCGCAGACAAATTGTCTGTGAACAATTTTCTCAGGTCAATTTCCCTGGGTCTATTGACTATGGCTTTTCACTTTGTATTTCCATGAACTTTTGTCTGTGGATAATTTCCCTTGGACAAAAAGTCCATAGAAATTTTTCCGAGGCTTTTGACTTAGCATTTGAAATGGCCCGAATTCCTTTAGACTTTTGTCTGAAGGAATTCCTTTGGGCAAAAGTCCAAAGGAATTTGGACTTTGTCAATTTTGATCAAGACTTGAACTTTGGACCTGAGTTTTGAACATTTGTTGGGGTCCCCTTTTCTATGAAGCACTGGCCTAAATTCCTTGAAATTGTTGAAGTATTTGCCCTCTGAAAGGGCACTTTAAACTTGAAGATCCCCTTTGGCCAAAGGGCATCCCTTTGAACTAAGTCCATTGAACCAAGGATAGGTTCAACAGTTCAATCAAGCACACTGATGAGTCATGAACCCCTTCCTTGAACTGAACCCATTGAACCAAAAATTGGTTCAACGGTTCAAGGTTCAACCATTGCGTGCTAATTTCCTAATGAACCAAGCCGACGAACCAAGTATGTTGAACCTAGTCCATTGAACCAAAATTTGGTTCAACGGTTCAATGGTACAAAGGTTCAACACATATGTATTGAGATACTCTAAACCGAGTGATGAAACTTTTGGCCTAAACCAAGCAAATAAATACTAACATGAACTTGTGCACCCTGAAACAATTGTCTTCAAAAAGTGAAGAAGGTGAACAATTTTGTCCTATGGATAAAAAATTGGTCAACAAATGGCAACTCATAGGGGAAGCATGCCTACCATGCTTAGAATCTAGTTGCCTTGAAAATCCATTGGGCATGGAGTTAGATAGTAACCTTGAGAACCAGCAATAGCTCCACTAAAACTTAGAACCAGTCACACAGATCTACCTCCAAGGAAAAGAAAGCACATGCAAGACTAAGAAAACTACTACTTTGTGCAACAACACTTAGGGAAAATAAGAAAAAAAACAAGGGAAAATATGTACAAGAAAACCCAAAAATTAGTGGCAATGCTTTAGATGTATCCCTTTAACTGGGATACGTAGTTCTTTGCCATCTAACTTGGAAAGTTAGAATGCATTATGCTGCTTACACTGAGTGATCATGTAAGGACCGCTCTATAGGGCATCAAATTTTGCATGTTTTTTGGGCTTAGCTTGATCTTCATCCCATTTCAAGACAATGTCTCCTTCAGAGAAATATCTTGACAAAGATTTGTTATCGAAGTGCCTTTTTACTTGTTGTTGGCAACTGGTCATGGAAGCCATAGCCCGATCCCTTATCTCTTGGAGTTCCATTAGCTCACACAACTTGACCTCTAGGCCATTTCCTTCTTCAAATTGTAATTGGTGGGAGAGATCCAATGCTAGTAATTCAAATTAGATGGGAAGCCTAGCTTCCCTTCCATACATAAGCATATATGGAGAATTTCTGATTGCTCTTTTTGGAGTAATTCGATCGGCCCATAGAGTTGTCTTTAGCTTGGCATGCCAAGTTCTCTGATTGTCCTCCATAGTCCTCTTTATGATTTTGATCAGATTTTTGTTGGTGGACTCAGCCAACCCATTACCCTATAGATAATAATTTGATGAAGTGCTGAGATATATGCCATACTTCAGTGCCCATTCACTAGTTTTGGTTCCCAAAAAAGCCAAGGCATTATCTGAGATTATGGTGGCTGGGACCCCAAATCTTGTTACTAGGTCCTCATAGAACTCTAGGACTGCACTTTCATTCACCTCTTTCAGAGCGATGGCCTCCACCCACCTTATGAAATAATTTGTAGCAGTTGGGACCCATTTATGCCCAGAACTGGAGGGAGGATTGATCATCCCTATGAAGTCTAGGCCCCACTGAGGCATGGTAGCTAATCACTATTTTCCATCAAAAAGTAAACACTTCTGTCACTTTCTTACCCAGACATGGGTGTCCTTGAAAAGAGTAAGCCAAAAATAGCTAGCCCTTATTATCCTTGCTACCATAGCTCTAGGGGCAAAATGACCACCTGTTGGCCCATCATGGAACTCAACCAATACCTTATCAGCCTAGTTTGGGTCAATGCACCTTAAGAGGACCCTAGAGAAATCCCTTCTAAACAATACTTCATCAACCAAAACATAAGGAAGAGATTGGAGTTTAAAATACCTTCTACTAGTCTTATCAAGACCCTGTGGACACTCACTCATGAGAAGGAAACACCTCATGTCCAGCATCCAATCCTTTATGATAGCTAGTTCTTCCGTAGTGGCTACATCATGGATTAACAAGCTCTCTTTCCTTTCTTGTTTTAAGTCTGTAGCCAGCTATTCGCATAGGCCTCTTCCCCTCACTAGCTTGGTGATCTTAATGTCTATGTCATGCTCCATCACTTTGGTGATCCACCCTGCCCTTTTCTCATTCAAATCTTGATTGGTCAAGAAATCTTTGATGCTAGGATGTGGGACCATAAGGTGAATCCTATTGTTAGACAACATATGCCTAAATTTCTTCAGGCTCCACACTACTGCCAGGACTTGCTTTTCAACATACATGTACCTAACTTCGAAGTCCTCTAACCCTTGACTGAAGAAAGCAAGTGGCTGCTTGAGGTCATCACCATTAGCTTGGGTAAGCGTGGTGGATATCACCTCCTCATTGCTAAAAGTATAGAGGTTGAAGTCCTTGCTGAAGTCTGGGCTGATCAAAGTGGGAGCCTAGGTTATGCCCCACTTGATGGCCTCAAAGCTATCTTTCCTTTGAGCTATCCATTTGAAATCCTCACCCTTTCTCAACATAAGGGTGAGTGGCTTAACTATCTCTGCAAAATTTGGAATGAATCTCCAAATGAAATTAATCCTGCCAAAGAAACTCTATAGACTTTTCTTGTGCTTTGGTAAGGACATCTCCAGGATAGAGTGAACTCTCTCAGGGTCAATAGACAAACCCTCCTTGGACACAATGTGGCCAAGGAGTTTCCCCTCATGAATAGCAAACACACACTTCTTTGGATTAAGAGAGATGCCAAATTCCTTGCAACTTTCAAAAATCTACCTAAGGTGTTTTATGTGTTGGTTCACTTTCTTAGAGAATACCGTTACATCATCAAGGTATACCAACACATTGTTATTTATCAAGCCACCAAAAGCCATGTCCATGGCTCGCTAAAAGGTAGCACCAGCATTGGATAGCCTAAATGGCATCTTCTTGTAGGCAAACATTCCCTATTTAGTGGTGAAGGCTATTTTGTGCTGGTCATAGCCTTGCACTAGAATATAATTGTACCCTGAATAACCATCTAGGAGGGAGAAATGCTCACTACCAGTTACCTTCTAGAGGATCCACTCCATGCTTGGAAGGGGATAATTATCTTTTAAAGAGACTTTATTAAGGTCTCTAAAGTTGACACATAGCCTGATCTCCCCATTTTTCTTTCTAGTAGGAACAAGGTTGGCCAACCATGAGGAATGTTTGATTGGAAATATGATTCTAGACTCAATCAATTTGGCCAATTCCTTCTACATGAGGGGCTTGATTGTAGGATTGACATACCTTTGATTTTGTGTTACTAGGTTGGCACCTTATTTTGATTCAATGGTGTGCTAAGCAAGCCTTGGGTTGAAACCCTTCAAGTCACTATAATCCCAAGCAAAGACATCAGAGAATTCTTGACACAACAGAATGAAAGCTTGCCTTTCTCGAAACATACAAACCTTCCCAAGTGCAAGTAGCTTGTCTTTGAAAATTTTGACCCTTTCATAATTCTCCTCTTTGGTTGTGATGCAGGCCTTGTCATTTCTTAACTAGTCATCTCCGTTGAAAATGCTTTCAAGTGTGACTAGACCTTTAGGGAGTTTATTATTCTTTAACTGAATAATCTGATTGCCATATTGCTGCTACAATTTTGCTTAGTTGTGTGTTTCAAATTTAGCTCTTCTTGTAAGAAAAAAGCTATCTAATGGTCACTTTCAAAGACTTGCCAATTTGTAACATTGTCTGGGATTGAAGGCCAAACTACCACTTTCAAGTGGCACGAACCAAAATCTCGCTTATTTCCCTTGAAACATCAAACTGAGTACCAATTATTGCCAGCCTGTCAGCCTGTTTATTCTATTCTCTAGGAATGGAGGTGATATTAAAAGCAAGGAAATCCTTTACCATGTCCCAAACTCTATGCTTGTAAGACTTCAGTAAGGAGTTCTTTGTTAGATTCTGGCCTTTCACTTGATTTAGAATTAGATCGCTGTCTCCCAAGACTTATAACTCCTTAATCCCTCTTTTTCTTGCCCATTCAAGGTCATGGATCAAAGAATCATATTCTACAACATTATTCATGCAAGAGAATTGGAAATGAAAAGCTGAAAAGTACCTTTCCTTTGAAGGGGACACCAACATTGCCCCACTACCAGTGCCTATTTTACTTTTGGGACTATCAAAATATAGCTACCATAGGCCAAGGTCTTCTTTGCTTTCCTTCATTAAATTTGGCATGAAGGTGCTCTCTTTGTGCATGCAATAGACTCCAAGGTCTGCCTCCTCCATGAATTTGTATGGGTCATGTTCGAAGTTATCATTTCCCCACTCATCCAAGAGTAAGTCTGTGACTCCTTCAAGAGTAGAAGATGGAGATTGGTCTATATGAGACTCTTCTGGGTCAATGATGGTGTAACTAACATTTATTGTCTTGGGCGAATATGGTTCTAGGTGGTCCTTGTAGAGCGGCTCAGACTCAATTTTCACTTTGGTCCTATACTTGGTTTTGAAAACCAGATATGACCAATTCACTGCTAGATAACCACCTATCTTTGATGTGAAGTCCCTGGACAAGCAAATTGCAAAATACAAAGGAACATCCGCTACCACTATATCATGGGGAATTGAAAAGGTTGGGAAAGCATGCAACATCAAGCCTAAACCCTTCACAATCCCATCTATTTTTGTAGGTGTCCCATCTAGTTGTAGGACTCCTTTGTTCATTTCTTCATACTTTAATCCCATCTTATCAGTAATGCACTTGGGCATTACTGAGGTGTTGGCCCTGCTATCAATTATGTAATTATGTACCAAGAAATCCCCTATAACCAAGGATACATAGAAAGGGGGAGTTTTCTCTTCCTTATTTACCTGTCCTAAATTGGAAGGCTACCCATTTGTCATCAAGACATTATCAGTGCTTGTTGGGATAGTTTGACAATCCAACTCATGCAATTCCTTTCTTAACACATCCTTCTAGCCTGGAAGAGACAATGAATCCCATAAAGAGATATTCATATTTAGCTTCTTCATCTGATCCACTATATTGATTTGAGGACTACCATGCCTTAAGCTTTCCTTGGGGTTGATTTCAAGTTGAACTGTAGGCTGAGGGGCTGAAGGTATAGATGGTTGCCTAAAATTTGGGGCCTTTAAATTGGAGTGTGATGGAGGAGGTGCTACTACCACCTAAGTGGTAGCCTGGGCTTCTCCCATTACCCTTCTCTTAAACCTTGTGTTGGCTATAACATAATCAACATGATTGTCTGCAATGCCCACATAATTCACTGAATAAAATTCCCCTTCCAAATGATTCATCAGGGTAGAATTAGGTTGGGCCTGATTGTTACTCGTGCTGGGTTGCATTGAAGGCTCAAAGGCCTAAGATTGAGTGGCTATTTGGTTTTCTACATTATGAAAATAGTTCATCATCTCATTTGTGTAGACATCCTATTCTTGACCATATCCCATGGTCGAACAGCTTGGCTACTCTTGCACTAAATTGTTCTAAACAGGCACCATGGCCTTAGATGATGAAGAGGGACCGGTGTTGTAATTTTTAAATGGCCTAGTTGTAGTGAGCTACCCCTGACCTTGGTTATAATTTTGAAAGGGGGGTCTAGGGGCTTGACCATATTGTTGGTATCCCCGATTCAGTCTATTGTTTTGAGCTAGCTGCCTTTTAAGGGAAACAAGTTCATTTGACATGTTTTGCAATAGGCTTTTAACCTCGTAAAGCTCATTTGACAGAAAAATATCTAGCTTCTTAATGGTAGGTAAGGGAGCAATTTTTGGAGCAATGGTTTGAATTGGGGGCAGCAATTCTAGGAAAAGTGGCATGTGAGGCCTAGGGGCAATTTTATTGGCTTGAACCAAGCAATTTTTGGCTGCTATGGCAATGTCATAAGCAACTGGCAGTATATGTCCTCCCATGGATTGGATCATCACAGCAATATCACTGTTTAATGCCTGTAAATAGTACAAGAAAACATAGTTGGAAGTCGGCCTTACTAGGATGGGAAATCTATCCCAAGTCTTTTGAAAACATGGGTTGAAGTCCTGCATATACTCGTGCAGAGGTCATCAACTACTCATAAAGTGAGAGACCATCACTCTTTTCCCCAAAATGATCTATCAACTAAGTGCCCAATTCATTCTAGGAATGTATTAAATTCACATGTATGGTGCCATACCAATCAAGAGCTTTGCCTTTCAGAGACAAAGCTAGCAGTCTAATGGCAATGTTTTCTTATGTTATATTGTGAATATTGCAAAGGTTGGCAATATTCCTAATATGCTCAATGGCTGTAATAAGTCCCACTCCATCGAAAGAAGGTACATTCTTGAGATCTATTCCTAGAATTGGATCATAGCGTGGGAGATTCAAAGGACTCTCACCACGAAAAGATGCAAAAGGTAATGCCATGGCTATAATTGGCTATAACTGAGGTCCTGTTGCAACTGTGTTTCTTATAACAGGACTAGGAGGATTGATTGCTAGATAAGGATAGGTCCTCTCAAATCATAGTCTTTTAGTAGATTTTAAAGGCAACTCAATGAAATCAAAAGGGACCCCTCTTGAAGTTGACCTTGTGGTGAATTTAGGCATAAAAGATTAAGAAATTGGTTTTGAAAATATAGAACTAATGGAGTCACTAGATGCTAAAACTTTAATTGGCTATATTAGGACCAGCATCAATCCTAAACTTCATTGAGTTATCAAACTATGTGTCCCATCGAGTGTAGAAAAACTATTGACACCAGGTGCTAGAAATAAACTGAGTGTTAAATTGGATGTCCCACTGGGTGTGCTAAAACTATTGACATAGGAAAATTACACTTGGTGGTAGGAAAACAAGCTCCTGAATTCTCCTCACAACATGGAAACTCCTCTCTCACCTGTGGGATGGCAAAGTAGGAGAGGAGAGTCTCTAGTTAAGGGCTAGCTCCCTTTGATGTATCATGTTTGTTTCAGTAAGTGCAAATACATACATGCATATATATATATATATATATATATATATATATATATATATATATATATATATATATATATATATATAGCTATATAAATTAGGGGGGATGAAAAGGGAGGAAAATATAGGAAAATAAACTACTCTAAGGATGTGATACACCAAAACAAGATGACCTTCTCACACCCACTCTCAAAATCAGACAAACACACTTATGCGCTTCACCCTTGATAGAAGAAACAATCTACAAACTTGACAGGGAGGTAAAAATGAAAGATACAAAAAGGGAGGTTCACCAAAGGTGTTGTGAGAAGTACTCTATAAATGATCCCCTCTATTCTACACTCCAAAAATAGAACTCTTCTCTTATCAGCTACAGATGGCACCTTGTAGATAATTGGTGCATTGGTGTTGAACCTATGAAAGCATCAAAGACAATGACTAGACACAAATCAACACTCATGACATACACAAAATATCTATCCAAGAAGAGGTAAAAAATTGTGTTTATAGATTTAGGTGGAAATTTTAGCAGGGCTGCACCTTGTAAAATTGTGAAAAGATAATTACAAATGAACAAGTCCACAATATATATGAGAAGCCCAGAGGCCCATTTGGCACTCCTTCTTTTACAAGTGGCATACGTGTCCTTTCATAAAAGAACAAGTCACTCAAAAATATTAATGAGCTATTTGTTTTGCTTGTTCAAGAACCACATTTCCTACTTGTGTGACTTACACTATTTGCCTTCCCATTTAATGCAAATGGAGAAACTGATTGTTGCTTCGCTAGCTGCTTGCATGCCAAGTGATCAATTTGTTGGCACAATCTCACCTGCTGAAGTCACTTCTTTAATTAGTGCCAGTTGGACAACTGCTCACTCATTCCTTGCTTGTCACTTTGTCTATTTGTCTTATCTGACTCATTCGGCCCCTGGGGCAAACATCTTGGTGGGTCGCTGCATTTTGAGCTCCTTTCCATAGCCATCAATTCCTTCATTTGAAAACAAACAGTTATTCTATTTTGCTAAATTTGACATCTCTATAGCCATCATGTCTTTAAATACTAACAGATATTTCACCCTCTTGAAATTGATGGCCTCTTAAAGGTCATTACTTGAGAACTAATGGATCTTTCATCTTGTTAATCTTGATGGCTTTTGAGACATCATTGGGTCCACGTGGCATCATTATCAGATGCCTTGTCAGCCTTTACTTTGTATTTTTCCCTATGGGCACCCCTTTTGCCTTTGAAACTACCCTTTGCATTCTCCCAGAGGGATGGTGACCCCTGGGCCCTTTGAAATGCCCCTTTGCACTTGGCTGAAAGTCCCTCGCAAGGGCACTTGCCCTTCAGGGTCCTTTGGTGGGTCTCTTTTTAGGGTCGTTGGACCTTCAGACTTCTCTCGGGCTCCCCACAGACAAATTGTCTGTGGACAATTTTCTCAGGTCAATTTCCCCAGGTCTATTGACTGTGGCTTTCCACTTTGTATTTTTGCAAACTTTTGTCTGTGAATAATTTCCCACATATAAAAAGTCCATAGAAATTCCACTAGGGCTTTTGACTTAGCATTTGAAACGGCTCGAATTCCTTTAGGCAAAAGTCTGAAGGAATTTGGACTTTGTCAATTTTGATCAAGACTTGAAATTTGGACCTGAGCTTTGAACATTTGTCAGGGTCCCCTTTTTTGTGAAGCACCAGCCTGAATTCCTTGAAATTGTTGAAGTATTTACCCTCCAAAAGGGCACTTTAAACTTAAAGATCCCCTTTGGCCAAAGGGCATCCCTTTAAACTAGGTCTGTTGAACCAAGGATAGGTTTAATGGTTCAATCAAGTGCGCCGATGAGTCATGAACCCCTTCCTTGAACCAAACCCATTGAATCAAACCCGTTGAACCAAAAATTGGTTCAATGGTTTAAGGTTCAACCATTGCGTGCTGATTTCCTAATGAACCAAGCTGACGAACCAAGTACGTTGAACCTAGTCCATTGAACCAAAATTTGGTTCAACAGTTCAATGATACAAAGGTTAAACACATATGTATTGAGATACTTTGAACTGAGTGATGAAACTTTTGGCCTGAACCAAGCAGAGAAATACTGACATGAATTTGTGCACCCTAAAACAACTGTCTTTGAATAGCGAAGAAGGAAGGTGAACAATTTTGGCTTGTGGATAAAAAATTGGTCAACAGGTCCTATTGAACATTAATTAGAAACTATCATTTAAATATCTAATGTGCTCATTTTCATCCTTTTTCACTATCTTAAATTGCGGGTATAAGACACAAGGACTAACAATTTTACCAAACTAGTCAATAAAGACATTGTGAAAATCAACCCAATTAGTAATGTAGTTTTTAAAAAGATTTAAAAACCATTCATATGAAACATCTTTAAAAGTGAATGGAAATAGTCTACATGATATATATTCATAAGTGGCATTTAACAATATCAAATCAAATTTAAATTATTTAATATGTTCCTCAACCGTTATAATGCCAATAGGACTAAATGTTGGAAAATACTTTTTAGGATTACAAGGAAGGTCATGTAAAACACAACTAGCACATTTATTGAGGAACCACCCAACCAAGCCATACCTTGATAGGGATTTTAAAAAAAGCACTTGAATTGGTGAAGTTGGTGGAGACTTTTTAAACCTATGCTTACTTTTGTCCTACCTAGTTCTCCTATGAACTTCTAATTAAAGTAGAAGTTCTATAGTTTTTGAATGTGACCTTGTCCTGATTCTTAGTAATTCAAACTTGTGGGATTTGAATCCTATTTAAAATATGATGCATCAGCCTTATATTTTTTAGAAATAATGATTAAACTTGCACATTAAGAAAATTTTGAAAATATTTATATAAAGGATGACAAAGGATAGTAATATTTAACTAAGTTAGATCAAATATGTATCCAAATATGTGAATATGATTGATTTTTACATGTTTAAGCTCAAATAAACTCAAATTAGCAAAATATCTATCAATCATTGATCTAAACAACTATTACTAACCTCAAACCTAGTGAATTGATAAAGCTTAAGCCATCTTTACCATAATTAAGCATATACAGAATGTCAATTTTTGTCTTTACATAATTAGATAAAGAATGACATAATTATGTAGAGTTTCACCAATATTTGAACACAATTCAAAAAAATGAGAAAAGATACTATAAGTCTACAAATATATAAGTTGGCCCTCCTTCTAGTGCTAGTGAAGCTCTACCTATTGATGCCTTGATATGTATCATAGGTGATTAGAGTGTTTAAATAACACTTCTCATCTTAGAATTCAAAGAATTTAGTGCATGATTTTTAGGTTGTGATAATCCTATTATTTGTTTTTGAAATAGAGGCAAATAAAGTGGACTATTTCACAATATTTATAAAGTTTAGTGGTTGAAAGCCACCATGGCCAACTAGTTATCTTTACAAAGAGTGAAGTAATTTGAGATAATAGTAGTGAATAATGATTAAATTATATTCTAAAGACTAATCTAAAATGAATAGTTACAATGGAAATTAAACTAGAGTAATTTGGTTAAAAAGGAGTAAAATGAAAGGTAGGGTAGAAAAGAGTTATTGTTAATCTTCATCCCAAACATCATGACAGAGTTCAAATATCATCCAAGTATGCACTTAACCAAGGTATAAAATGAAATATCTTGATCTCAATTCTTATCACACATTAGGCAAACATCTAAAGAATGAGAAAATTACAAATAAGAACTAAGTTCACTTTAAATATTTGCCCTTGTATCAAACAACATTATCCCAAATTCAAGAAGAGTAAAGGAAATGAAATGAACATAATGATTTTAAATCAACCTAGCATTGTCACAAGTTAAAAGCTCTAAAATTAAAACATGCAAACTAAGAATTCATAAGAACAATTCAAATCTGGAAGTAAGAACATACAAGTGAGAGAGAAACCATAATAACAAATGACACACACAAATATGGATAATCTTTGTAGAATTAATTACTTGTATTAGTTGCTCAAAATATTACATAAATTTTTGGCTCAAAAAAGTCCCTCTCCTCCATTTGATAATGGACAATACCCCTTTTATATCAGATCAAGGTGGTATGTTGGTCAGTCTTATCCAATTACATTTGTACAAGTGTATAGGATAGGTGTCCTTTATATTACATTATAGAACAAATGACCTTTTCCTTTTAATATACTAGTCTATAGAAAAAAAAATCATAAATTACACGTGGCCATAAACTTCTATTAAATTACTCACTAGTGGTCCAAAATCTAATTATGAATTGAATTATAATTGTATTGGTGATAGTTCAATTTCTTAGGTTTGATTTATGGTTATCATAGGGTTGAACCGAGTCTTTTTTAAAGATTTTATAGTTCTTAAATGGTGGTATAATTTGGACTTAAGTGAGCATTATGCCTTAGATCATGTATTTGTAGTTTGCTTTTTGTGGATCCACTAGATCTTCAGTTCTTGTTACTTTTCTACTTATGTGGCATCATCTTGGCACTTGCATGGCATTCCTATGGAATTTTCATGTCAAAACTACTTGTCAATGTTCAAATAATTATTTTTGCCTTCTAAAATCCTCCCTTTACCTCACACCATCAAATTATCCTTACATGAATTGGTGCAAGCTATTGATCTTGATCTTGGGATTAGAATGCCATTGGCTATCTTGACTATGTTTCCCATGGTTATGACATGTCATTACCACATTTTATCTAAGCTATGTTGAAAATCCCACATCAATCATGCACCATTTGATCTTTCTTGGGTGATCAAACATATACCATTGATCATGAAAGATGTCTGGGCTTTAATCTATACTAGGCTCTAAGGTTGTGCCATTTGGCAATCCCACAAGCCTTCTGAGTATTGTATTCTATCAATTATACTAGTTAACATGCTCTCATCAATTGGTATTCCCATGTTTACTTTGAGATCCATTAAAAATTCTACCTTTGTCTTGCACCATTGATCATCATCATCCGAGTTAATGTGCATCATTAGATCTCAATCTGAGGGGTGGGCTACCATTATCTATTCATTATTCCTTGGCTGTAATCATGACATTTATCACCTTCTTGTCATATTTAGGATGTCATTGAAATTTTGACTAGCCATGCTCCATTAGATAAATCTTGCCTAAGTTAATGTGTGTTGTTGATCCTGCAAAGATGCAAACTATTTAACTTAGGCTCAAAAAAATACATAGGTCTTAGGATAAAATATTAAGACTAAGGTCTTTTTATTTATGTTAATAAACATGAACATAAACCTTATGATTCATATTTTTTTCTAAGTTTAGATCATAATAAAATAGGACCCTACAAATAATAAAAGGACCTAGCATAAGGTTTTAAACTAAGGTTTCATTACATAAATAAATATGATGAAACTTTAAGGTAATGCCTTAGGCTAAGTTATAACATAGTAAAAGGGACCATGCATCATGGGATATAAAGAGACCAAGTAAAATATTTTAGATTAAGGTTTGGTCATGTTGAAAAACATGAATTAAACCTTAGGGTAAAAATTAAGCCAAGTCTATGGCACTTATAATTATTCCCATGAAAATATGAATTTAAATCAAATGTGTATGAATTGGAAATGCATCATGTCCATAAATCAATCTTGGAGTGGATGAGATAGATCACATCTACACTTCTGATTGTGGGCATACAATTATTAAGTGGGAGCATGACTAATGTGAGGATCTGCTAGAATCGATTAAGGGATCACTTATCACAACACATCATGTGAGATAAGGTTCCAAATCCTATAGTCTAACATAATCACATAACAACCCTAAAATAGTCCTATTATTTAATATTAGACTAATCTAATAACAATACAAACAAGTATAATCTAGTCCACACCAAAGCTTATGGCACAAAGTCAGGGTTAGTAAAGAAAATCAATCAAAACATGTATAGGGAACTTCAAATAAAGAAAGTATGAGTAACACCCTAATACATAGAATATGAAGAGTAATATTATTCAATCCAACACTTTGCTAATTATATTATTTAAAAGAGAGGAGAACAAAGTTAGAATATACTTACCTGAATGTGAACCCATCGAGATTCAATCTCTCCCTTGGCCAAAGGGGCTTTGCAAGAGTTGTGGTTTGTAAGGATCTCTTTATTAGGCCAAAGCATCTAATACCTATCCACAAGACTAGATTCTCCAAAATAAGAACCCTGAGCTAGGTCTCCTCAAGTAGAATGGTGGAAAAGTAAATTGTGAAGAAGCATGAGTGAATAATAAATCTTGATTATATATCTTAATAATGACCAAAATGACATTTTATATATAGGAGTATCTTACCTTAAAATCATTTGGATATGTCGATTGTGCTAGGTTGACCTGATCAACCTAGCATGTTTTTGGGCTAACTCAATAGGTATGTGCTAGGTCAGCTAGGAGGATAACAAACCTAAAGAGAGAAAGGGTCCCTAAACTATACTAGGTTGACCTAGTATGTTGAACAAGTCAAAAGGTTTCCAAGAAAGGAAATGAATGATAGAAAGAGGAAAAAGACTAGGAGACTATGCCAAGGAGGAGAGATATCTTAGGGAAAGGTTTTAATAATTAGTTGGATTGGTAATAATATGGTAAAAAAGGATAATAATTTTGTGAAACACCAAAGGTCTACCCACCCCTTTCTTAGTGTACCCTTTAAGACATGCACTCAAAGAGATTGAGTCTCGATAGGTTGTTGCAAGATGTAAATCATCAATAATAAATCAAAGTTAGAAATATTATGTGTATACATATTCCCCACTCGAATATCATCACATGTCACTAAGGTGCAATAGGGGATGGTGCTTTGAGAAAGAACATAATGACACACACAACACTAATGCTAAAAAAAAGTTGTAATATTTTAAAGGCATAAAATAACTAAAATTAAATGACTAAAAGGGAAACCAATCTAAAAAGTAAATACCTAAAAATTAAAATAAAAAAGTCAATACAATGTGTACCTTGACTTACCTTTATCATAGGATGGTTTTCTATTGTTTTATTAGTTTTGATTGTGTATCACACAGACACTGATTTTGACAAAGCCAAGAATTCAAAACTAAAGAGTAAAAGCAAACAAATGCAAGAAAGGTCAATATATTTGGTGCTATGAGGATAGGATGTAGTTGGGAAATTTGATAAACTAGGGTGATAGGTGCTATGTTAGACCAAATGACCAAGTCAAAAACAAGATTAAATTGGGTAACCAAAAATCCAAGGCTACTACAGATTGAAAAACTCAAATAATCTATCCTTATGTAGATAAGGCAAACTTACCAAATCAAACCAAGAATACATGTCAAACATGATGGAAAAACAAAAACAAAATAAATGGTGTAAAACAACATTGATGAGTGATCAATAACAATCCAAATCTCAATAATTAATGGAAAAAAAGGATGCATAAAATGGAAAACAACATTGTCGAGTTATTTATAACAAACCACATCTCACTCAACAATGGAAAAAGGGTACAAACTCAGGTGTCCTTAATAGAAAAACAATAAATTCATGATAAATGGTAAAAGGAAAGTAAAGTAAATATAGTAAATATAAAGATGATGGTATAAATAAAATGATCCAAAGTTACTTAAACATGTAATTTTTCTCTTAGGAGAGATAAAACTAAGAAAAAGTAATGCTAGCATGTTTTGAAGAGATGAAGAAAAAGGAATTAGAATAAGAGGGAAAAAAGATTTAAAATCACAATTTGTCTATCAATGTGGGAAATGAAATGGTTGGAGGGGAGAATTAAGGAAAAACCAAGGTAGATATAACTCTTTATCAAAGTCAAGACACTCAAATTAATTTTGTCAAAATAAGAGGACTCTTGACCTTAAGGACTATGAAGAACTTTTTTTAGTGACACAAGTCTTAAGTAAATAAATGGAGTCTATAGATCATCCTATGAAGGCTAAATGCATGAAAATTAAAATGGACCTACTTACCTAAGACATGTTTCTCACTCTTCAAGACCCCTTATAGAGTCATCAGTCTACTAAAAATATTAGGTAATTACATGAGAAAGTAGGTATCACCATAGAGTTTTTTGAAATCCCTTATTCCAATCTACTAGCCTAATGCAGCCCAAAGGACTTTGGCTCTATGTGAAGCTAATTGTGGAGTTTGAGCTTTGATTGGATATATGAGATGTGCTTATAATCATGTATTTTGGTGTGAATTTGACTTTTGAGATTTGTATGTTGCCTTTTAGATATCATTGCCTTTTGTTTAAAGGATTTGGCTTTTAACTTTCTTTTGATGGCTTTTTCTATTCTTCCTTCATATAAATATGGAAAACCAAACATAAGTGCTAAAGATGACTTTCATTTGAAAAATTGGGACAAGGTGGCTAAAAGAGAGAAACTTCAAAGAGTATGGGGTCTAAGAGTCTCATAAATCAAGGTGAAATAAAAGTGTTATCTTGACTTTGACCTTGTTTTATCCAATGAGGAGATGAAAGAAAGGATAAATTAAGAGGAATGACACATGAAACAATTTGAATTGCTTCAAATCACAAAAAATGTGACAAATGGAAAAAAGAAGGATACAATGATAGAAAAGTGTGATTTCATATCATAAAAAAGAGGGAAATGGAGGAAAGCATGCTAACATAGATTGTTTACAAATTTTAGCTAGTAAAAGAAGAAAAAGTTAAAGTCTAAGAACAAGGATCAAGAATATGAAAAGAATGGTAATTTTATAAGGAGGGTCAGGTCTTATCCACAGTTTTACAAAGAAACTCATATACGAGAGACATATGAGGGTGTTGATAATAAGGAGAAAAAAAAAATGAGGGAGACTTCTTACAAAGAAACTCATAAAGAAAAACCCAAAGGATGCCAAAACAACATTAGTAAGCAACATAAAGAGAAGGAAAATAAGTAAAAGATGGTGGTTTTGTGAGGGATGTTGGGTCATATCTGTGGCCTTAAAAATCAACTCACAAAATAAAAACCGAAGGGGTGTGAAAAAAAAGATAAAATGCAATAAAATAAGGAAGAATATGGTACATCAAGAAACCAAAAGACCAAAAGTGAGGACTAAAGGTTTGTGAAAAGAGGGCACTGTTGCAAAGGGAGAGACCCATGCTTAAGTAACCTAAAAAAGATGTTATAAAGACATACATAGAAAACATGACAAGAAGGAAATGTTTAGGCAAAGTAATTATTAAGGAATTGAGTGTTGGTGGGCTCTTTGAAAACATAACTTTCATTAGTTTGAAGATGATAAGTTCTTAGACCAAGAATGTCTTTAACTAAATATGGGCCCCATCATTTTTGGGCATATTTGACTTCTTTATCATGGGTGTAATATAATTTAAGGACAAGATCACCAATGTTGAAAGTATATATTTTAACATGTTTGTTATGTTGTTAGGTGATGTGAGCCTTGTATTAGTGGTTATGTTATAATGAAAAAACATGACATTCATCAAGAAGATCAAGGGCATGAAGGTGAGATTCATATAATTCTTCATCAAGAATAATACCATGAAGATATAAATAAATAGATGGAAGATCAAATTATAATAAAAGGACTGACTCAAAACCATAGACTAATGAAAAAGGAGTTTCCCTAGTGGAAGTATGTATGCTAGTTTGATAGGTCCAAAGTGTAGGGTAAAGATGAATGTGCTTATCCATGTAGGTTTTACAAATTATATTTTGGAGAATTTTGTTGAGAATTTTATTGGTGTCCTCAACTTGATCATTGCATTGTAGATGATAAGGTGTGGTAAACATGTGATTGATATTCATTTGGTGTAAAGTTATTTAACATGATTATTTTTGAAATTACCACCATTGTCTAAAATGATGGTATGAGGAATGCCAAAGTGACAAATAATTTGGTTAAGAATGAACTTGAATATGGTAGGATTGGTAACATTAACAAGGGGTATGAATTATACCCATTTGGTAAAGTAATCATTAGTGGTGATGATAAAGATGTGCCCATCTTTACAATGAGGAATTTTACCAATGAGATAAAATCCCCATGTGTAAAATGGCCAAGGAGATTCAATAGTTTGAAGCTCAATAGGAGGTGAATGGATAAGATCATTGTGAAGCTGACATGGATTGGATTTATTAGCATATTCAATTGGATTCTTTTCAAGAGTAGGCCAAAAGTAACTCATACGTAGACATTTATGTGTTGTAGTGTGTTTGCTATAGTGATTACCACAAATTCCCCCATGTGCTTACTAAAGAAGAGGAGGGACCTCATTTTTCATGATATAATGGAGTAAGGTACCTTTGGCATTGTGATATTAAAGGATATTATGTCAACATACATACTTGAAAGCATGTTTATGAATGTGTGTTTTTTCATAAGAATCTAGATAAAGAGGATAAGTTTGATGTTCTAAGTATTGAATGATATCTTGGTACCAAGGGCTTTATCGAATAGTCATAAACTTAATGTGAAAGATAAGGGAATTAGGTGGTTGGATATATGATGGAGATTTTATTTTTTGTATAATAAAGGAAAGTTCAGAAAAAACTTAATGAGGATGAAAAAGAGAAGTTAAAGAGGCAAGAGAATCAATAATGGAATTTTGGTCTCAAGGAATAGGCTCGATAGTGAAAGAGATAAAATCCTTAGCAAGAGTGGTTGTAATTTAATCATAGGTAATGAGGTTCTCACCTTTACATTAATAATCACCATTAACTTGATGAGAAATGAGCTGAGAATCTCCTAAAGAATGAAGATATTGGATGTATAGATCAAGAGAAGCTCTCATGCCTAAGATAAGAGCTTCATATTCAGCCATATTATTAGTGACATCAAAAGTAAAGTGAAAATCTAAAAGAATGATCTTACTAAGAAGAGTAGTGAGAATACAACCTACCCAAACTCATTTAAAGCATTTAGCACCATCAAATTGGAGGGTCCAAGTATCCTCATGTAAGTCAAAATTAATTTTAGGGATCTCCTTGATAACTACCTTTGATTTAGTAGTACCAAAGGGAGGGGAGGTTTTTTCAAGATTATTGGCTTCAAGATCAGCAGTAAATTTATGAACATAATCTTTAAGGGATATATCTTGATTAAGATCTTAAATTAAAAGGATATTATCATCAAGAAGATCATGTTGAAGTGAAGAAGTGGTCAGAATGGGAGCTCTGACAAGTTGGTTAGCTATGACTTGCCCTTTAACAACTTTTTATGTGATGATGTAGAGATCAAATTCCATAAGTAAGACCATCTATTTGCCAATTATATCTCTAGGAATAAAGGCTTTGGAGAACAAATAATGAAGGGGGTTAGAATAAATGATGACATAATTAGTTTGGTATAACATATAATGATGAATATTTTCAGTTGTAAAATATATAATGAGGAAATCACACTCAACTTTAGTATAACATGTCTCATAATCTAGGAAGCCTTAGCTAATATAGTAAATAACATACTCTCTTTCTATATAATCTTGTTGGGTAAGCATTTCCTCAACTAAAATAGGTATGGAATAAGTATATAGAATCAAAGTTTTATCATTGGAAGGTGGACGAAGTGTAGGTGGATGATCCTCAGGATCTAAGTCATGATGTGTAGATATGGTATGCACATCCCAGTTGAAGGCATGAATTTGGGTCAAAATATTTTGATAGTGATATAAATCCAAGTCTCTAAAGTGAGATTGGGCCATGATACAATTGTCATCATATGTTGGAGAAATCATACATGCTTGGGAATTAGGGGGAAGTTTTAGAAGGTGAAATCCCAATGTTGCTAAATGTATGAGGGGACATGGTGAGAGGATCTTGGAATAATTTATCCAATCCAAAATCATTGAAAGAGAAGGGATATTTAGGTAAATATGGATCTTGAGCATTTTATGGAGGGGGAAAATTGGTAATCTCATTCATGATAGGAACAATATGATCTTGGGGTAAGAGAAAAGGAGGAAGCCAATCCATAATATATAGAGGTAGCTTCTTAGTATTTCAAGTGTGCTAAAACTCATTGGGCTTATCATCATCATAATATGTAAGAGTAACTTGAAGATCAAGATTCATGTTGATGAACTTAGGTAAAGGAGCACTATTAATTTTAGAAATTGTAGGAATTTGATATTGAGGCTTAGGATTGGGAAGCTAAATGATCCATGGGTTGGGATCAACTTCATGTTTGTAATGTTTTTTGTTATGTAAGAGTTTAATACACTGACTATTAGAAGAGGTGATGGCCCTGATTTGATGAGTCCATGGATGAACAAGAAGAATGTTATAGGATAAAAGAATATCAAGGACCATAAGCTTGGTTCTGATAGTCTTAGGTCTAATAGTCAATGAAATCAAAATACATCTAAGTGGATTTTGATTAGTCTTGTCAAAGCCATGATAAGTAATACAAGTTTGTTTAAGATGATCTTTGTTGTAACCAAGTTGTTGAATGAGCCATAAATATGTGACATTAATACCAAAAACTTCATCAACTATAACTTTTTATATAAGGGTGGTATTAATGGCTACTTTGATAAAGAGAGGCAGATCATTAGTGCAAAAAATAATTTCATCATTGATCATGTTATCTTAAATAAATTCAATGAAAGGCTTGGAAGAAGGACACATAGTCACAATTGTATTGACATTAGTTAGTTGAGAATTGATAGATGGTGGTTCTTCATCTATGGAAAATGGAACTTCAATTTCTTGATGTTATTGCATAAGAAACTTACAATGATAGGCTGAAGTGCAAACCAAATCCATAAGAGGAATATTACAAGGCATAGATTTCATTTCTTCAAGAAAATTCCAATGTGATTTAGAATATATATTGCAAGGTTTATAAGGAAAATTAGATTTAGGGGGTATAGATATGGTAGGAGGATAAAAAAGAAGAAGTTGTTCCTCAGGTGCTTTCGATTCATCATGAGTGGTAGTGGTATCTTTAAGCAATTTTTCTTCTAAATATGGTTTATTAAGATTGGTAATAGGATCTTTGTGAGTTGATTTATGATGATAATTAACCTTAGTAGTGTTGACATATTGAGATTTATTATAATATAGGTCATAATCAACATCGATGGCAAAAACATCTTTGAAATTTGATTGATTATTGTTTAAAGAAGATTTTGGATTATTAGAAGTAGAGGCTTTAAATTTTTGTCATTTTTGAGATGTAGTAGCATTCCCTTGATGATGAAGTTTGATCATAGGCTCATGGTTGAATGAGTCACCAAGAATATAAGAAATAACACACTTAGTGATCCCTCTACAAGATTCATGAGAATGCCCAATGTTAACATAGAACCAATAAAATAGATTGGGATCATACCACTTAGAAGGAGCATTTTGATAAATGAAAGGTTTCAAGGGTGGAAATTTTTTAACATTTGTTGAACCAAAAGAGGTGTATGAGATGGTAAAAGAGCATCAGACTTGGCAATTCTATGTTTGGTTTGGGAAGTATTACTAGTGATATCATTAGATGTTTTAAAATATCCTTTAAGAAGTTTATGATTGGGTTTGAATTTATTCATAAGAAATTATTGATGCTTAGCTTGGTCAAGAACTTTAGTAAGAGTTTGAGGAGCAAAGGTTTGAACCTTGTATTAAAGAGTGGGAGTAAGAGCATTAATAAAGAGTTTGAATAAATTATTGTCAATCATATTATGATCATCTTTATGAGCTAAATATTTCCTTCTTTTAATAAAGTCATGAGCTGATTCATTAAGAGATTGTTTAGCATTTATGAAGTGATTAAGATAATTTGTGGGAAGATCATTATGTTGAAACTCTTTAACTAAAAGATTAACCAAATCTTTAAGTTGCCAAATAGAATGTTGAGGAAGTTGATTATACCATTCTAATTCATCACCAGTGAATTTTTCTACTAATAACTTAGTTATGGAAAATGTAATAGTTTGGATCCACTCTTTGTAAAGATTATCAAAGCCTTTGCGGAATGAAACAAGGTCTTTATTCATATCATATCTGATAGTTGGATTTATGTTACCAATATCAATGGATACAATTAAGGGAGATAAAGGATCATTTTAAATGGGTTGAAGCATCTTGTTATTCATTATGGGTTGAGGAATAACATTACCTGAGGCATCCCTAAGAGGTAGAGGAACATAATTAGGATTATCTTGAGGATGAATATTTGGAGGTTGATTAGTTACATTGATTAAATGTTTTTTAAGTTGCATCATTTGGTTGGTATTAGAGTTTTGCATGTTATTCATTTATTGAATGAATTGTGATAAGATTTGGTTTGTATAAATAGGTGATTTAGTGTTAGTTGGAGAACTCACCAAATTAGTGTTAGGGGGAGGATTATTAGAAGGAGGGTTATTAGTGGTATTATTAAAGAGATTTATATCAATCACTCCCATATTAGTTTAGAGATTTTGAGAAGTATCTTGATAAGTATGGAAAGGATTGGATCCATCAACTTCATATTTTGAGAGGAGTTATTTTCACCATGTTATATTCCAAAGATGAAGGAGGAGAAGTTCCCCAAGAGTGATGGTTCTCTTGGGAGGAAAAGAGAGGAAGGAATGAACATCCCATATAATATCTAAATAGATTTAGGTTGTCTAAAAAGATTCAGATAGCATACCTCGTTATAAATAAAAGGAGATGAAAAAGATTCATAACTTGGAGAAATGGGAAATTAGATTAAAAATAGGAAAATTAGGAAACAATACTAGGTCAACTAGATCAACCTAGTGTAGGAAATAGGGCTTGCAGACTGTATTAGGTCGGTCAGGTTGATCTAGTGTAGTGCACGAAAGCCAAAAAAAGTACAAAGTTGACTGGGTTGACCTAGTATAGTGAATAGGGAAGAGGAAAATATTGATAACAAGTTTGGAAATAAAATAAGATAATTTGTAGCTAATCTAAGAAAGTAAGTGTAGATAGGAAACACATAATCAATTGAATTAATGCTAGTCAATTCAATTGATGCACAAAAAAAAATCTTGCACTAATGTTATCTAATGCAAGATTTTACACACATAATTGATCAATGAACAAGTAAACAACTTGAAAGTAAAGATATCTACTTGGTCAAACTAGAACGTTGATTAGGTTATTAAGAATGATTTTAAGTGTAAAGGGAGATTGGCTATAAGCAAGGTGTTAGATAACAAATCTAAGGATAGTCTTAGGTAAGTTTAAGATAAAAGGGAATGTAGTGGAAATGATACATGATTTGTATTGGGGCCTACACATCACTTAACACACCAAAAAAATAAGGGTAACAGGTGCTTAGCCAAAATATACCATTAACCAAAATTTATACTTGACCAAAGCATCAATTCAGCTTCCCCCTTGGTGATGAAATCCAAGTAGGTTGTCTTGGGTAGCTAGATGTTTAAATTATTGTTGATGTTTATGTGGTTTGGCCATGTGTGAAAAATAATATAAATAGTGAAACTAAGAGATTGATTAAAAATCCCATAACTAGACTATGTGAGTTATTCTAAGCATGCAAACAACTAAAAAGAAAGATGTGATTAACATATATGGTTCATTCCAAATTTGAAACAAGGTATATTTGAGAAACTATATGGATAATAATATGGAATAGGGTTGAAAGGGGAAAACCTATAATATGGAATAAAATTTTGAAAGTGAACTAGGTCAGTCAGGTCGACCTAGTTATTTTAGGAAACACAAAACTAGGTTTATTAGGTCGACCTAGTTAATTATACAGGGGTAGTTTTGAAGACTAAAAATGATGAAAGGAAAGCAAAAAAAATAGAAAGATGCAAATGAATAAAACATAACCTAAATGGTTAAGAGATAAAAATGAAAAGATTTTTGATTAGGAACCTTGGGTAAAACTGTTAAAAACCTACAAACTAGGTCGAGCTGGTTGATCAAACAATATAATAACTTGCTAAAAATGCACTAGTCAACCTGGTCAACCTAGTAGGATGAACAGGAAGTTTGGAAACTATAAAAGACTTTCTTTGGGTCAATATTTTAGATCTAGTTGTCTGAATAGATTTTTGTAAGTTTTAAAACTTGTACTAAGTCAAGCTAGTTGAGCTAGTTACCTGTTCCTACAAACTTGTGCATAGATATAAATAACTAGGTTGACAAGGTTGGTCCAACATAGTAAATGTATGATAAAAACAATGAAGAATTTAAATTAAATAAGTGAAATAAATCTTGTAAGGTTTCGATTCACATTGGGTTCACCAAAATATATGTAATTAAAAATGCATCATGTCCATAAATCAATCTTAGATCAGATGGGATAGAGCACACCTACACTTTTGATTAGGGGCATACAATTGTTAAGAAATAACATGACCAATGTGAGGATATGCTATACCTAATTATGGGATCACTTGTCATAACACACCATGTGAGATGGGGTTCCAAATCTTATAGTCTAACATAATCGCATAATAACCCTAAAAGTGTCATATGATTTAATATTTCACTAATCTAATAAAATAAAAGTAAATATAATATAGTGTACACCAAAGCTTGTGGCACAAAGTGGAGTTTAGTAAAACAAAGTAATCAAAACATGTATAGGGAACTTCAAAGCAAGTAAGTATGAGTAACACCCTAATACATAGAATATGAAGATTAATATTATTTGAGCTAACACTTATGCTACTTCTATCTACTAAAAGAGATGAGAACAAAGTTAAAATATACTTACTTGAATGTGAACCCATAGAGAATCAATCTATCAATTAGACAAAGGGGCTTTGTAAGAGGTTGTTATGGTTCATAAGGATCACTTTGTTAGGCCAAAGCATCCAAGACCTACCCACAAGACTAGATTCTCCAAAATAAGAAATGTAAGCTAAGTCTCCTCAAGTAGAATGGTAGAAGAGTAAATTATGAAGAAGAGTGAGTGAATAATAACTCTTTATTGCATATCTTAGTAGTGATCAAAATGACCTTGTATATATAGGAGTATCTTACCCTAAATTGTTTTGGATATGTCAGTTGTGCTAGGTTGCCCTAATTAACCTAGCACATTTTTGAGCTAACTTACTAGGTCTATGTTAGGTCAGTCATGAGGCTAGCAAACCTACAGAGAGAAAGGGTCCCTAAACTATACTAGGTTGACTAGGTCAACCTAGTATGCTAAATATGTCAAAAGGGTGCCAATAAAGGAAATGAAGGATATAAAGAAGAAAAATACTATAAGGTTGTGCAAGGGAGGAAAAATAACTTAGGGAAAGGTTTTAGGAATTAGTTGGATTGGTAATAATATGGCAAAAAGTTACAACAATCCTATGAAGCACTGAAGGTCTACCCACCCCTTTATTGATGCACACTTTAAGGCATGCACTTTGAGAGATTGAATATCGATGGGTTCTTGCAAGATGTAAAGCATTAATAATCAATAAAAGTTGAAAATATTGTGTATATAAAAGGGACCCAGGTTAAAACATTAGACTAGGGTCTTAATCATGGTTTAAAATGGATCCAATTAATTTTTAGACCAAAGGATAATAAAATGTCCATTTTAATATTTAAATCACCAAAATCTAAACATGTATATTCCTAATGAGATTCCACTAGTCTTATAACACAAGAAACTAGTTTTAGCAACATTGGAAGGAAGTGAAGCTATGATCATCGTAACAACATGTCCATTAATCCAAGCGAGATTGGTTCCTATAGATAATAGGAAATATTGAATTTAGGGCTCAAGGAACCTAAAAAGATTAAATCAAAGTCTTAGATCAATGTTTTAAGATAGGTCTATATCATATTTAAGTGACCCTATGAATAATAAAAGATATGTCATAAGGATTTTAGCCTAAGTTTATGACATAAAAAAAGGGTCCTATGTTTAATTTCCCAACTTGGTCTCATACTATTATATCTAGTTTGGGTTAGCATAAACACTCAATTATATCACGATCTATAGGTTTGAGTAAGATTAGTTCCTATCTATACTTATCCCTAAGGTCATGCCACTTGGCAGTCCCATGGGCTTTATGCACTTTGCCCTCAACTAGTTCTATCAGGATAGCATTATCTAGCCACATAACATGTTATTTGGTCTTATTTCCTCTTGAAAATTCAATATCAATCTCACATAATTGGATGTAATTAATCTAGATGAACATGCATCATCAGTTCTTTGAAAGATGTTCGCACTTTAGGTTGGGATTGTATTTACAACATTTGTCTCACACCATTCAATCATCCATATGAGTAAACACATGTCATAGATTGTGATCCAAGAAATTGAACATGATTAGTTCCCTATGGATAATAGGAAATATTAAAGTTAGGGCACGGGAATAATAATAACTTAAGCTAAAGTCCTATATTAATGTTCTCATTTACATTTATAAAGGCTTCAATCTAAAGTCTTAGGCTATGTTTAAAAACATATTAAAATGACCATGACACTAAAGATTCTGATGAAATTGATGTCTCAAGGAAACTGTCTCAAGATAATTATTTTGTAGGTTGAAGCGGTGATGATAAAAAATATCAAAGGGTCATTTTCAAAAAATTTAAAGGGCACTTTCAGAAATTTTGAAGGGTACTTTCAAAAGTTTCAAAGGGCACTTTTAAATATCCTAAAGGATGATCGCAGATAAAAAAGGACCATTTAAAAAAGGCCAAAATGAAATTCTATAGGGAAAGTGTCATTGACAAAACTTTTGAAGGGTAAGTTGCACAAATCCTAAAGGTTATGTGCCTTTTGGCCTCTATTTTGGGAAAATTGCATTGGAAAGAATATTATGGGGAATTATTTCAATATTTTTGCATCCAAAAAAATATTCAATGAAAAAATTCCAAAGGTTCATTTTAGAAAACATGAAGGGTATGTTTAAGATCTTGAAGGTTCCTTTTATAAAATCTCAAAGGGTATACTTTAATAAAATTACTGCGAGGAATTGTTTTGGGATTTTTACATTAGAAAAAATGTCTGATGACAAAAGTTTGAATGGTCATTTTAGAAAACCCAAAAGGTATGTTCAAAAGCTTGAATGGTATTTTATAAAATCCTAAAGGGTATGTTTTTGGAAAAATTATTGTGAGGAAAATGTTGTGGAAAGATAATTTTGAAAAAGAAATGCCAAAAACATAAGTCCCAAAAATGAGAAACATAACAAAAAGACCTTGTATTTAGCTTAGACTGTAGGAATAATAAAAGGATGAAGGGGTCTCTAGAAAATAATGGGCCGAGCATGGTTTTTATAATAAGGTTTGGTCATGTTGAAAAACATGACTAAGCCTTAGGATAAAAATAAACCAAGCCCATAACATTATTTAAAATTTTTGCACGTAAAAAAATGTTCCCACCAGATTCAAATCAAGTATTTAGATTAAACATAGACTAAGGGTGTAGCAATTCAAATTGATTTCCAACAGACCAAAGGATAGTAAAGAATCAAGTTAACATTAAAATAATGAAACCCAAGCATTGTTCATTCTAAGTAGACCTTATTGGACCTAAAAATAGAAAACACAAAGATCTAAAGTTGGCAATTATGGACAAGGATAAACTAGAATTATGCACAAATATGCTAACCATACAAGATACGGATGATCATTAAATAAAATAATGTGTAAACATGTTAGTGACTCTAATCAAGTGAATTTTAAATTTTAGGGTACAAATTTGAAAAATTTAACATAAGGGTCCCTATTTTTAAAAAATGGGGGTATGTTGACCTCAATAGGCCCCTTGTCAAATTTCCTTGAGATCTTATATGGTTTGACTAGAGCATTTCTATACTTTAAATTCTATGATCAACATTACTTTTACTTCTTGTAGTGTTCCCTAGTTGAAACCTTAGTGGAATATAAAATCTAATGCTCTACCAACCAATTTTCCAATCAAATATACTTCATTACCCATTTATTGATAAGTCTTTTAGATTTCTATTTCATAGTGCAGGTGAGTATGTACTATTCTAGGTTCATAAACCCATCATAGGGAGCCAAGTGGGTCAATGCACCCAATTTAGATACCATAGTGAGTTTTTATATAGGTATCATAGTTAATTTTTTTCTGATTAATGCCTAGGATGGTTGTGGTTTTTGGGGATTTTTTAGTCTAACTAATGAGGATGGTTGTTGCCTCTAACGATTATCTGGGATTTGATGTGCCTTTTAGACTAGTGGCAGTTGTGAAGTATCTTCTTGTTCTATTGATGTGGTAGTCATGGAGATATCTATATCATCTCCTTCCTCTTATTTTAAAATTTTAAGTTGCATAATAAAATCCTTGGCTTGCACAAGAAATAAGGGGTATATCTCTAATGATAACAATACTATTAAATTCTTCTTTTGTTGGGCTATGAAACTTTGGGCAACTTCATGATACACAATCTTCTTTACTTCTAGGGTTTTCTTGTGAATCTATTATATAATTAATCCTCTCAAATCATCATCATCTAAATATTTTTAGGAATTATTGAGATTTCAAAAAATATTGGGCTTAGGGAATGTGTTATTCTTTGGGGAATGATCCATCCTCCAATTATATATCTCTCAAAACTTGAATATGTGTTATGTCTATGATTGTAGGGAAATCTTTCTTTATTTCTCTAGAATAACCTTCCTAGAAGTTGTGTACTTTTAACCATCTAATCTACTCCTATACTAATTCCTTATTCCTTCATCTATACTAGATCTTCATCACTTCCTTGCACTCTATCCCTACTTTTCTTGAGCTTCTTGCTCTATCTCTCCTCACCGTGTACTTCTCCTTGTCTTCTCCTCTCATCCAAATCATCAATACTATTACTTCTCCTTCTCTTATTCCCATCTTGTCAAAGTTAACTTTGTTTATTCCATCTCCTCTATTATCTCAACTCTCTTTATAACTTTAAAGTCTTATTTTAGTCCTTCTCCTCTTGATTCTCCATTCTATACTCAGGGTCAAGCTCTACTTTTTCATCTTTTATTCATTCTCCCTTATGTCATACACAACCCTATGGTGATCAAAGTGACTAATCCATATGGAAGGGAATAGGTACCATCACTTTATCCATAGATAACATATTAATGAGAATAATAAGTCACTACAAATATTTTATTCTTATCCCTCTCATAAACATATCTTTTGCCACTTCAAATGTTACATAGCCTTATACTATGAATTCTATGATATACCCATAAATGGTTGAGTCAAACCAATGATCCATCACATGGGTCCAACTGGCATTTGAGGTCCAAAACTATTCAATATTATCATTAGACCAAGTAATGTTAATGATCACATGAGATCTAAAATAACTGTATTGTAGGTGAGCCAACCAATCAACTAGAAATCCAAGTAGTTCACACCAGAATATCTCATAAATTTCATTATGAATGTGTTCCTACATAATCTAATATTCACAACACCCTATTATATGAGCTTTATTCTATGAAAACTCAATTATTTTATGATCTAGCCAGTGTTCCACATCTGTTTGGCTAGGAAACTACCTTATCATATCCTTAAATAGTGAGTTCCATATTTACAACACTATTGTTAGCAGAGGTTCCTATGCTCAATAGAACACACTAATTACAGGGATAGTTTTTGTTATTTGGGGGAAGAGGTTGTAGGAAAGGATAAATCATTACAAGGTATTAATTTCTATACTAAGATTAGATATGTTTATCACAATCTCATGTAATCATATAGATGTCTACTTAGATAGATACATAATTGAAATAATCAAGTGTGAATACATAGACGTCAACTCACAAAAGAAAGACATCTTAGTGATTAACTAACATAATAGGTCTTCTAACTATTGGAATTAGATCATAGATATTTATCATGAATGATATCATTACATAGAGATATTATGAACTAACACCCAATATCATAGTAATTAGATTACATTACATAAAAGATAGATCCCTTTCATGAGAATTAATATTATAAAACAAATTGGCTCAAAAAAGATATAAACTACAATATGGAACACATAATCATCATATTAATCACCAATTATTGAATCTTACAAATATTTATACTATTAAGGCACTCATTACACTTTCATCCCAAATATCCAAAGTCTACACTCAATCCTTCATGAGCTCATAGGAAACTTAATCAAAAGGTCATCATACAATATTATCTAACCCATTATACTATAACTCACATGAATATATAATCCTAAAAACAATATTGTTATAACCATGATGTCTATACTTAGCATTTAAATATGTCAGCTTTCTATTTTATTACTAAAGAATCCATGTGCATGATCCCAGTTGGAAATAGAATATCATCATAAAAATATTTTAGAATAATTACTAACTAAAAAGAAGCCATGGTTCGAATCCATATGGCATGTTAATATATTCATACATTCCTTGGCTAACTTATACCTATTCCCATATATAATGTGATAGTTATGATTCAGTAGGAGAGAATTATATGTGAGTGAAATTGAATCAAATTCTTAAATCTAAACTCTATAATGAAAACTTTGGCCATAGTAATTTTATAGCTAAAACATTATCATTTCATTAAACTTCTAAATTACATGTGTTTATTGATATCATTTAGATAGAGGATTAGATTTCTAGTTGTTATGATTATTGTATGTAATAGTGATAGTATAAATGCATGTTTTGGCTGATTTATTTATATACTCACTATTATTATCTACCCTTTTGTGGAGGGTAGGGCCACTCCCAATGGGGAGGAGTGTGGGAGACCATTGATCTATGGTTAGAGTTAAAACACTTGGATGATGTTCTCTCTCTTTCATTTGATTTAACCTTTGGGATTATACTTAGACTATGTTTATGGATCATGGACCTATTTGAGAATATCATTTGTACTTTTGTAAACATTATATTGTATAGTTAACTTTGTACTATTTTTTATATTATTCTTTGATGGATAATTGAACACATCAGTGGCTATATAAATTTTATAGTATTATAAAATTATATAAGTAGTGTTAAGATTTTTCATATCTAAAATAATGGATTATATCAGTATTTATTATACTTGATTATTTCTACTATACTTTGATGAAAAGTTAATCAACTTGTAATCTAATTGGATTGTTTGAACACTAGATGGATCAAAATTTTAGCTAGTATGTGAATAAATTATAGAATTTATAATTTTAGATACATTTAGTAGTCAAACAATGATCATTTAGATAGTTGTAAATGATTTTATAAGTAATCTATGTGATCAAAAAAATTGGCATAATTATTGGTTAACCTAATGGGGTTTTAACATTATGGTATTAAAGCAAAGGTTTAATTCTTAGAACTAATGTGTCCACTAACATAAATATATTATCCTAATTTTAAGATAGGATAATGACATGAGATAAATTAGTTGGTGAGGGAACTTGAAATGCAAACCTTCAATCTGATCTTAATTAGTTAGTAGTAGAGCAATCTGTAAAACTCAATCAGATACTAGCTACCATGAACAATACTAGAGACAAAATAGCAAGTCTAGAGTGAGAATTTCCTAGACATAAAGAGGAAGAGGAACAAGAAGTTGTAGAATAAAAAATTGAATAATAGGAAGTGCCTCAGGAGTAGGGGCACAAGGAAGGTCAACAAGTGGCTAGAGCTCAAGTAGTTACAAAGCTTACACATTATATGAAAAAAGTGAACCCACCCAAGTTTGATGGTATGATTTTAGGTGATGGATCTAAAGCTTCGCTCATATAAATGTAAAAATATTTTGAAATTCAAAACTAATTAGAGGTGACTAAGGCTATGTGGGGATCTTATCAATTGGCTGGTGAGGTAATAACTTGGTAGGCTAACAAAAAACATGAGATGAGCCTTGATTCTACCACCACCACATGGGAGCAATTTTTGAATATTTTCAAATAATGATGGTTAATTTAGCTATATTTTGAAAATAATTTGATAGAATTATATAACCTAAGGTAATGGAATTTGTCGGTGAATAAATACTAGGATTATACTCAGGCTATGTTTATGGATCATGGAGCTATTTTAGAAGCTAATTTGTACTATTATACATAATGTATTATATATTGGAATTTATAATATGTTATACATTATTCTTTGATGGATAATTAAACACAACAGTGGCTATGTAAATTTTATAGTATTATAAAATTATAAAAATAGTGGATATAAGCGTATTCATAGATAAAATTATGGATTATGAATGTGTTTTACTTATTTATTTCTATTATATTTTGATTAAGATTTATTAAGATTTTAATTTTATTGGATTATTTGAACACTAGATGGATCAGAATTTTAGCTAGTGGGTTAATATATTATAGCATTTATTGATTTAGATACATTTAACAGTTAAAAAATTATTATTTAAATAGTGGTAAATGATTTTAGAAATAATCTATGAAATTAAAAAAATAATCTTAACTTTTAGTTAAGCCATTGGGGTTTTAACAAAATCTCATAGATCACTCTTATATAATAATTGAAGAATGAAACTATAGACACCTAAAATAAGACACTTCATGCCAATTTAAACTATCTTAATAATCTATGCTAACATCATCCTAAATTTTATAATCAATCTTCTATTCACACTATCATCCCTAGCCCATTCATTATTCATCCCTCCAATCAATTAATATTTTATTCTATGGTCACATCCATTACCATATAATTAAAATCACATCATATTAGTTAATTAATCTCAATTAATTACCTAATATATCCCTAAGAGTAAATTACATGGAATGCACATGTCATATTTACCAAAATTCAAATAAATCATAATTTCCTACATTACCCCAGTAACATGGTAATTTATAATCATTTAAAAAAATTCAAAGGTGTCCTTCACAAGAAAATGTTAATACAAGGTGATTGGAGTGAAATAAATGTCTATGAAATGAAATTACACACTCCAAAATATCATGAATAGATATTATTATAATCACTTACAAACTTGATGCCATATCATTTAATGCTTACCTGTCATTGTAGAATTGATCCTCCACCATTGATCTCAATATTGGATCAATGGTATACAATGATTTGAAAAATATATAAATAGAGGATCCCTCTCCTTATTCCCACAATATTTCAACACACATCAAATTTCTATTCAAATATCGCTACAAATCTTCAATTATCTCCATAACACATCATCAAATCATCAATTTAGTAAGGGATCAAATTCCCCACACATAATATACAAGAAATTTTCAACTACATATGAGAACCATCACTCTTTTAAGACAGGAAATATCAAGGAGAGGTATATCCATTTATGTTTACTTTTTTTATTATTTATTATCTTATTCGTAATGCTCAATTGAAGGATCATGCATAGGTTAGTGGTATGTTTCAATTATTTTTTATTTAATAATAATAGTAAAACTAAAATTTGCAATTATGTGTTACATATGGCATGCCCAGTGGGACCAAAAACCAAAATCATCACTTGAAGTCATGCAATCCTTATTTACCACAATTTTGTGCTCTTTTGAGCCAAAAACATCAAGAATTTGTCTAAAAATTATTCAAAATTTCATGCCTAGACTTGAAGTGATTTTGCTGTGTAAGTTTAACTTTGTTCTCTAAAACCATGAATTAAATATAAATATTTGTAAGTTTGACCATTTTATGAAAAATCATATTTATAATTTTTTTGAATTCACTTTTACTACTAATGACTTCATTACCATTTTTTTATAATTTCTTATGTTTGTCTATTTTCTATGTGCAGGTTCAAACTCACTTATAGAAAAGTGTAACATTGACATCAATATAAATAGATTAATTTAGTTTAAATATGGATTCATGAGAGTTTCAAAATCAGTTTTTCAAAATCATAACATGAACCTTGATGGATGTGGCTTCACTCAAATCAAACATGGCATTGTTTAGGTATATCTCTCTTATTTGCTGGCATTGTTTGGTAAATTGCAAATTCAAATTTTATGTTTAGAAATTTCATTTCACATATTTTAACATTTGATCTTAAAAAATTGTTTTTGATATTATATTTTTTTCTATCTAATTTATTTATGTATCATATTTTATTTGTGCAGACACATATTAACCTTGTGGATTTCCAGCTTCACTCTTGATAAAAACAATTTTGATATTTTATGTTTTTAACTAATATATCTATGTAATAGTAGCTTTGATATGTGGATTTTCATCTTCAATCTATGTAAAAGTGATTTCAAATTTTGAGTGTGTTTTATTATAATTTTCCCATCAAGATAAAAATCAAACTACTAATCTATTGTGTTTTAGGTTTCCACTTGTCAAAAATGTGATTATTACACCAAACACTCATAAAATCTACTTTGGTGCATAATAAAAGAATAAACACTTAAATTTGGTGATTAAAATAAACTCTATTAAATTTTATTATATGTTCATGTCCTTGTTTTAGATATTTTTACATGTGTATGTTCTCTCCTTAACAAATTTTAGGATACTAGGTGGCCAAAAATACTCAAGTTAATTTTTTACTTGAAGAGATGTTACACATGTTATGTTATTTCCCCTTGTGGGACCCCAATAATAATAAATAAATTATCTTAATATTTCCTTTTTGGATGAATGAAATGGACCTTTCTCCCCAACCACAAGTCCTTAGGGCATAACAACTAAGATTGCATCCCCTAATGTATGTACCAACCCCATGTTTTGATGGGGTATAATTAAGAGTAATTTATAACATTGGATAAGTGGTTGTGTATTTTAAGCATAACCATGAAGGTAAAGAGTTTATATTTGATGTTAGGCTATAAGATAAACCTCTTGAGGAATGATTTCTAGTGACACCCCACTATATTATTATAGATAGAGTGACCATAAAAGGACTAGACCATTTTATGAAGGTCATTATCACCCTATTACATAGACTTAGGCACCATCATACTGTAAGGTATATATGGGAAAAACTTAGATCAACATGTTTATGATTAGTTTAAGACCTTATACCACAAGTGACACCCAATTCAAGGAAAACAACAATCATGAAGGTTGCCTATCACATACATATGCTTAGTGATGGTTGGGAGACCAATTTATTCACTACTTTGCATGAGTAGATCAATGGGATATAGGTTGCATTACATAACCTTTATCAATAATCATAAGTAATATACTTGTGTGCTCACTTATTGTATAAACTATTTAATGATTATATATCACCTCACTCTTTTACACTTGGAAAAACTCAAACCTTGCTTGTTCCTCTAATTTTTAGACCTTTCCCACTTTTGTAACTCTTGTGTTGGGGTCTAGTATGGCTTTTATACAAATAAAAATAAGCACATGATAATTTATTTTGAACTCAATATTTAAACACTTAGCCATGCTGATATTATTTCAAATAAGGCATAAGCCCTATGCTCTTACCCAAAGCATAACTAAGAAGGAACCATGCACCACATGAGGCTAGTTGTGCCATGACATGAGGCTTTAAGGGGGGATCAATCAATATAATGTTAACTTAGCAGAGGGGCAGAACCATATGTGTAAAATGTTTTTAAGGTAAGCCCAGGGTCATATAGGCTTTAAGTGTGTCATACAAGACTAATTTGATTCAAGTGATCCTTCATACTTAATAGATGTAGATTAAACAAAGGTTGGGTTCATAGGCATAGATATATACCCATTTTCATGTAGAATGATGTTGACATTAGGAAAGTACAAAGACTCCATTAAAATGTGAAACCAATGAAACACATGAAATTCAAATTAGCATAACTAACAAAAATACTAAAAAACATGTGAACCAAGACAAACCTAAATGTATTTAAAAGCAACTCTAACACTATTTTTTAAAACTCTAGAATAAGAGTTTAAATCTAACAACTATACTATCCATAACCCAAAATTTCATAAGTGAACTTAGGCACATATAATTAGATCCAAGGTGACCTCCATTATATATCTAAGCATATCCAAATATCTAAGTGACATTAATGGTCACTAGATCAAAATCTATAGGGAATGCTTCCAAAACCATTCCACCAAAGCTTCACTACAATTATCTATTTTCTATATCTATCTTTAGCTCTTTATATAGGCCTTTAAGAGCATATTTTCTAGGGTTTAGGTTGCATGTGAGTGTTGAGCTAGAGTTATTCCATCATAACCACCAACTTCATGATCCCACTATTCCCATGCTCCACTTGCCATCTTTCTTTAGATCTTCATCGATGTTAGATTATCTAGGAGTTGGTAAGTTCTCAACCAACTAGTGCATGTTTTGCACTACATCCTCTAGATGGCTATTAAAACTATTAGGGAAACTACTTACCAACATATATATATATATATATATATATATATATATATATATATTCACTGAGGTGGATATCAAGTTGGCATGAAAACTCCATCAAACCAAAGTTAGGGGCCCAACATGTAAAGGATCAACTAATGACAAGGGTAATAGATGCATGCTTAGAGAAAACAAAGGATGAGAAGGAATAGTTAATGATAAATGTGATATCTTCTCCTTAAAATGTTGGGCCCCTAAATTTTATTTAATGGATTTTTGTGCCAACCTAATATCCACCTCTTTGTATCTAGTTATTTTGGCAAGTTATTAGCCTAACAATTTTGATAGCCAACTAGAGGATGTAGTGTAAAACATGTGCCCACTAAATGATAGCTAACCAACTCCCAAATAATCAAGACATCAATGAAGATCTAAAGAAATATGAAAAGTAGAACATGGGAATCATGGGATCATGGAGATGGTAGTTATGATGACAAAACTCCATCTTAGTGCTCATATGCAGTCTCCACCCTAGAAAAGATGCTCCTGAAGGCCTATATAAAGAGCTCAAGCTAGATATATAAGAGAGAGATAATTATGACAAAGCTTTGATGGAATGGTTTTATAATCATGCCCTATAGATTTTTCTCTAGTGGTCGTTAATGCTACTTAGATCTTTGGCTAGACTTAGATATAGAATGGAGGCCACC
Organism: Torreya grandis; assembly: GCA_037957365.1. Lineage (NCBI taxonomy): Eukaryota > Viridiplantae > Streptophyta > Pinopsida > Cupressales > Taxaceae > Torreya > Torreya grandis. The sequence continues at coordinate 822,784 of JARHVA010002290.1, read as the reverse complement.
CTGGCTACAATTATATGTTCCCAAGTTTACCTGTGAACTTTTGGGTTTTGGATAGTATGGATTTTAGATTTAAACTCTTATTTTGGAATTTAGACAAATAATAATGGTGTTTCTTTGAAATATATTTAGGTTTGTCTTTGTTCACATGTTTTTTAGTATTTTGGTTAGTTATGCTAATTTGAAGTTCATGTGTTTCACTGGTTTCATATTTTAATGGAGTATCTATAATTTCCTGATGTCAACATCATTCTACATACAAAATGGTTATATAGATGCACCCATGAACCCTACCTTAATTTAATATGAATCTATTAAATATTAAGGATAAATTAAATCAAATTAGTCTTACATGACCCACTCAAAGCCTATATGACCCTAGGCTTACCCTAAAATAGGCTTATGCCTATGGGTCTACCCCTTAGCTAAGTTAAAATTGCATTGCTTGAGCCCCCCTTTAAAGCCTTGTACCATGACATAACTAGCCCAATGTGGACCCCATTTCCTTCTTATTTGTGCTTTGAGTGAGCATATAGGACATGTTACTTATGTGAATTGATGTTGGAGTAGCTAAGTGTTTAAATGTTGAGTGCAAAAGAAGTTATCATATGCTTGTGCTTATTTGTAAAAAACACCTACTAAACCCAAACATATTACATCTACTCTATCTTATGCCCTTAGACTATCTCTTAGTCTGAACTATCTTATGATGATGATAAAAACATTTTATCTTGCCTAGAATGCTTAAAAAGTACTTATCTTCCACCTCTATAAGTTTTGAGTCTGTACTTTTTCCTTTCTCAATGGACACTAATGTCACTGGAAACTAACATCTAGGAAATACACTAGCATTGATGTTAGTGTCTTGAATCGGTGGAAGTGTTCAGTGCCCTAAAGTCATATAATTTTCAAATGAAACATATCCTAATGGCTATCCTAAGTGATTTAATGTGAGTTATTACTCCAAAGGGATTGACATAAATACAAGATCAAACCTCTTTCATTCCTGACCTAGAAAAAATACCAAAGAGACCAAGGCAACTTATTAAAAACATTCTATTAAGAATTCAATTGAATAAATCTTTTTTATTTCCATAACAGTCATAGTTACAACACATCTATATGTATAAAGTTATAAAATATCATCCCAAGAGCTTAATTTTCTAAGTTATAATCAATGTCACTATTGTACTTGATTTCCACATATTACATGATTCACACATAAGCCAACACACATGGGATAACTAAATGAGTTTAAGGCCCTATTCTAGAGTATTGGATATGTAGGTAGTGCCCATTGATAATGTGGTAATATTGAGACCATGTTCCCACTAACCTATTTTCCCCCAAGGTCACTATGAAGATGGAAAACTAGGGTTTTTCCATTTTACAAAGAGTAACAATCCATGACCTAGATCTGAATGCACTAGAGTGAAGGTGAAGACAAACAATTAAGCATCTAGGTGGTTACATCAATTTTTAGTAGGTATTATTTATAGGAAAATTATGTTGAACCTAGATATTAGCTTTGATGTAACCATCCCAGGCTAATGTTAGTGTTAAAATATCTAGAAGCATCAGATCTAGAATTTGATGACTATTCTAAAACTATTTTCTAGCTAACTTCCTGACTATTTTAAATCCAACTTTATGTCAAGATTATAATAATATATGTATATTATTTATTTACCAATTCCATATATATAATTTATACTTTCCATATTTAGACTATCTCAATTTTATGAATTCAACATATTCTTATATTTGAGTTTAACATCTAAATGGCATGCTATAGATCTAATTATCATCCTTATGCCATTTAATTTCTATATACCCCTTTAATAAAATTTAGGGTCTAACAATAATATCACCATGATCATTTTAGGGTTAAACATTTGGTGAACTTGATCTTTTAACATAAAATCCTTGGTTACTAAGGGTTTAATAGTTTTCATATTAGTCATCCTTGATTGTCATAAAGTATGTGTGATATGGATACATCTATCACCCATTTTGAATTACAATATGTAATAATTATTATGTTTTGATACATTACTTGCCTTGTAAAATATTATAAGAAAATCTATTCTAATAATGAGAGGGTTTAAAGCAAAAACAACACTTAATCTCTCTTTAAAATTCATTTTTCAATGTTATAGAGTCAATATATAGATGCCAACTTGCATGCTCTCAAACACTTATCCTACCTACATCTTATTTGAGTGACAAATACCATCCTATAGCCATTATTCACCCACAACTTATATTATATTCTATAATCCATATTGTTACTACTCAAAGAGTTAAAATTTCTCAATGCACTCCAATACATGTTACTATACATGTGTTACCTAAACCAATCTAAGGGATATGACAATGTTTACCAATTGAATAATACACATGCCAATATTTCAATCTTTGAGCTCATAAATCAATCTACTATTCATAAGGATATCATATATGAATCACTGAGTGAAACATAAGTTTCAAATTATTTTGTGGATATCATGAAATATCTCAAGAATAATACCAAATTCATTGCCTTTGATCCAATAGATTTACCATCTAAAGAGACTATTGACCATAATTTTCCTTTATTAAAGGGTGCTCATTAATAATGGATCAATCTTAAATATTGTTAGCATAAATTTTCTAGCTACCATTGGTATAGGCACCAATATTATTCAAAAAATAATTATGCACATAAAAGGGTTTGATAATTCACATAGCCTTCTGATTGGTCAAATCACATTAGATGTAACATTGGGAAACAAAACCATTTCCACTACTTTTCAAGTCATGTTTTAATCATTAAATAATAACTTAATTTTGGGTAGACCTTGGATACATTCAATGGAAGTTATCCCATCAACACTACATTGATGTATCAAATTCATACATTATGGGACCTTATTATCCATTCCCATCGATGTTGATCCATTAAAATTTTGAAAAATGATACATTCTAAAATTGAGGTCATTCCTATAGTAGTACCACCTCAATAATGTAACTCTCTTGAGAATATTCACACACATGAAATATTGAGTCAATTACAATGACTCATTTTTTTCCATATGTAAATAAGGAAAAACATCTTGAAGTTCATAAAAATGCACATAAAGAGTAAGAAACATTACAAAAATATCCACTACAAAAAAAAAATCCCCCGACATTTAAACTTCTTTTATTGGTCAATATTGAGCAAAAATATGGCCACATCTTAGATTACTATGATAGTGATGATGATGTAACTTATGATATGATAGATGATAAAAATATTAAATTTAAAATTTAACCCAATAGATAACCTATCATATAACCTATTCAAAACTATGGTCCTAGTACATATAAACTAAACCCACTTACAATAAATGGAGAGATGAATCTAGATAGGTGTAAACCAAAACTAACTGATGATCCATTAATTATTATTTTCCATACATCCCTCTTGGTTAAAAGTACCAACTCAACCTTATAAGGGCCAAATACAAGTACATAATGTGAATAATGTGAAATATTCTCAAAAGGCCTTACCTTAGATTCTAAAAATGACAATGAAACATGATACCATTGATACTATCTTATCTTTATTATTTGAACATATAATGATTTCTTTACCTTCTACCAAACATAGATCAGGTAGTAGACTACTACCTACAAATGAAGTACCATATTGTAATTATCATATAATCATTGGCCATAATACCAATCACTATGTGGTATTGAAAAATATAATCTAGAAATATAAGAAGGAAGGATGCATATACAATGTGTTCATAATAAGAAAATGAAAAAAATACTTATCTTTCAGAAGAGGAATATACCTAAAATCTACAAAATCATGAATATTTAATTATTTTTACTAACATTGATGGTTATATTTCACCATATTAATTTGTATCCAAACAAGAGGGACACATATTATGGACTAATTTTCTTGCATGATTGGGACTAATTATATAAATGAACTAATATATTCTCCCTTAGGTTTTAAATATCAAGGATACATTTAGTTACCCATTGCTTGTGGACCACATGTTGAAGCTTCCACTATATGGATATCAGTGCATGAACCACATTTAAAACTAAAGTTTGGATAAAATTGGAAAGTTGAGTGGAATGCTAAGTTATATACCACAAACATGTATATAAAATTTCATAATATGGGTACAAATATTTGCATAGAACATGATGGACATGATTATTTGCCTGCACCATTAGATTTAGGTAAACCATAACACATAAACATTGAAATGTTGGCACTACATACATATAAAAAAGTTTAAAATAATTTAAAGGTGACCCTATACCTTTCAATGTTGAGGATCTAGTGGACTGAAACTATGCCAAAAATTCCAAAAATACCAAAAAATAAAAAACATTCAAAACTACAAAAACATTTTTGGCACCTACATGTTCTTTTGGCTCCTTAGCATCTATATGTTAGTTCTATGTTGATGGATGGCATATTTATTTATTCCTACATACACACATATGTGTCACACTTTTACTTGAGTGGGATACAAGCATACATATATACATGATCTATTCCTATTTTAGATTGTTCAACCTTCCCTCTACTCATGTCATGTAGACATTGGGGGAATCTTCTTCTTTGATCTTGATACACATAAGATATATGGTTCAATGATCACATTTCATTATCATGTTTGATCTTACATATGTACTTCCACATACTTTTATACATGATTATATCTTACATAGGATACTTGATATGCTATACACCTGACATTTTTTCCTAACACATCTAATCTATGGGATACTATGACATGGTTATGATGGTTTTTTATGATTTATTTTTATGCACTTTTTTGAGTGTCTTACCTTTCTATTGTATTCCTTATTAAAGCATTTCATTATACTCCTTTACTTGTAACCCCCATACTTATGTATGATTTATTTAACATTTGAATATACCATTATTTATTGTATGGGTATTTGAATATATCATCCTTACCTTTATATATATTTGAATAAGTCATGTCCTTTCAATTTTGTGTCATTTGAGCATGCCCCTTGTTTGTGGTCTCCTTAGACCATTTCCTTTTGACTTGACTTTGAGTGCTCTTATGTGTGTGATTATTTACTTTTTGATCTTATAATATTACTATCTATATGTTGTCATGATCCTTATCATACACCTTAGGCCTTTGGGTGATCACATTGGTTCTATGTACTTCAATGATACATCTACCTAGACATACTCCTTCTATATGCTACATGCTTACATCCATAGATTATATAGTTGTCTATCATTTTAAGATAATTTAACTACTAGTTCCTATCTGTACATATCCTCAAAGTGGGGGGGGGGAATATTAAGGGGGGCATGTCATAGAGGCAGATTCTCCACACTTGACATAATTTTAAAATTTAGTTAGGGCATGCTTTAGAAGCATGTTATCTATACTCATTCAGTATATGGTACTTATATCCATTTTTAAATTCAATGGGGACATGTCATATGGGCATGACTTCCACACATTAAAAGTTATAAGATTTAGTAGGAGGATGCTTTGGAAGCATGTTTTCCACACCTATTCAATATTCAACATCTCCATATTACATTGGGGACATGTTTTGGAAACATTTTCTCAACATTGGTACTTATATCAATTTTTATATTTCTCCATATATAGTTGTGGCATGCTTTGGAATTATGTGTTCCACACTTCCAAACTTTTCAAAATTGCCTAAAACACAATTATATGATGTATATTCACAATTGTGCAAGAATTCTATACATTGGTACCATTTTTATACATAGTTTAAACATGAGACATATCTAAGGTGCATGCTATGCAAAATGTGCCTAATATTTAAAAATCCAAACTAGTTTTTGATTTCAAAACTCTTTTATGGACTATTGCCACATAAGAGACTTTTTTGTATAGATAATCCATGGATTTTTTTGGACTTTATTGAGCCAATATACTACAATAGTTGGTTTAATTTTTGGTATGGTTTAAGTGATAAAATCACTCAATTTTTACAATTTTTAGGTTGAACTTGATTATATCATCCAACCTCACTATATCATTGGGTTGCACGATTGAGTTAATCACAATTGATAGGTGGAAACTCACCTTGTCTCTAAGGTTTGGGGCATGAGCCTTCTAATATCTCTTTCTCTCTCTCTCCTTTGATATATTCACTTTACATATTTATATATAATTATCATAATCTAAGTTTTAGAGCCTTACAATGATACGTATTTTTAAAATCAACTTACCAATAGGCAATGTGGTTACATAGACACACAGGTGTAATCTTAAACCTTTCTCTTTAAAATTTAATCAATTTTAATACTTTAAAAATATGTATTATATCCACTAATTATAAATTATAATATACTCTTGGTTGTAGGCCAGTCACAATTAAAGTAGTCAATTTGGGTACATGCAAAGACAAGGTGTGCATACACACCTAGGTATTTATTCATTTCCTTTAAACTAGTAGTTTAATTACTAGAATAAAGGGGTGAGAATGTAGACACTATTTTACACTTGGAAAAACTCGAAGCATGGTGATTTCTCTCAGTTATAGACCTTTCCCACTTTTTTAAGTCTCACATCTACTCTATCTTGTTCCACTTGGCCTATCTCTTAGTTTGATTATCCTTATGTTGATGAAATAGACCTATTATCTTGCCTAAAATGATTAAAATGTACTTATCTTCCACCTCTAAAAGTCTTGAGCCTATACCTATTTATTTTCCCCTTAGACACTAATGTCTAAGATAGACATTAACATCAATGTTAGTGTCTTGACTTGATGTAAGTATTCAATGCCCTAAATTCATCTAGTTTGTAAATGAAATATATCCTAATGGTCAGATTAAGTTATTTAATGTGAGTTATTACTCCAAAGGGATTGATATAAATATAATATTAACTCTTATTCATTCCTCACATTAAAAAAATACCAAAGATATCAATACGCCTTATCAAAAGCATTCTATCAAGCATTCAATGGAATAAAACTTCCCTATTTCCATACGATTCCTAGGAACAACACATATACAAGTTTAAATTACTAAAGGAAAAACCCAAGAGCCTAATTTTCTAATTCAAAAGATAGGTCATTATTTTACTTGGTTTCCACACATTTCATGATTCACACACAAGCTAAAACATATGGGATAAGTACATGAGTTTGAGGCCTTCTTATAGAGTATTGGATATATATGTATCACCCATTGATAGTGGTGTCTTTGGAGTCAGCTCGACACTATGTGCACACTAACCCATTTCCCCCATGGTCACTATGAACATGGATAACAAAGGGTTTTTACATTTTACATGGAATGAAAGTCCATGACCTAGATTTGAATGCACTAAAGCAAAGGCAAAGACAAACCCAAAATCATCTAGGTGGTCACATGCATTTTTAGTAGGTATTCTATATATGACACTTGCATCAAACCTAGACAAGAATGTTGACACAACCATCCTAGGATGATGTTAGTGTCCAAAGCTCAAGAAGTGTCAAATATAGAATCTGAAAACTATTACAAAACTATTTTTTATCTTAATTCTTTCTTGTTTCAGATCCATCACAATGTCAACATCAGAATCAACTAATTATATTACTTATTTTTCACTTCCATACATAGCTTGGTTGTATTTTCCATATTTAAGCTATCTTAATTTTATGAATTCAACATATGCCTATATATGAGTTTAATATCTACTTAGATTGTTATAGATTTGATTATCACCCTTGTGCCATTTAATTTTTATATACCCATTTAATCAAATATAGGGATAATAATAAGATCCCTAGATGATTTTAAGGTTAAAAAATTGTGTTGTCAAATACCCATATTGTGTCTTATCTTACATACTTCAGATAAGTCTAAAATTTCCTAAGTCCAACATTGTCACATCTAATTATCACATTAAGGTGTTACTCTATCAAAATAAATACTCATTTTATCTAATAGTAATGTTAGGTTGTTCTTAATATACCATTACTCTATCCAATTTGAACTACATCCAAAATCTAATCAAGTCCATTTTTGAGCAATATACAATTTTAGATTGATTATTCAATTTTGATCCACCTTTTCTAAAGTGAGTCAAATCAAGTCTAATTAAGTTAAACCTTTTAAATTAAACCTTACACAATCAATTTAAATTTAGCATTTTTCAAAGTCAAATTTTGGAATCAAATCAAATCAACTTAGTCAAATTCAAATTTCAGGGTAAAATAAAGTCAAATTCAAAGGTCAACTTGAATCAAGTCAAAATATAACTTTTCAAATTCAAGTCTTGAAGTCAACTCAAAATGAGTCAAATTCCAAAATTTTCAAAGTCAGAAATTCAAAACTAAGTTAATATCAAAGGCAAACCTTGATTTGAAACAAAAAACAAAAGAAAAATAATGCTAAGCCTTTAACTTTCCCCAATTTAAAATCAAGATTAATTCGAGATAAAGTTAAAATCATAAATGAAGTAAATAATGTCAATCCATTCAAAGCATACTCAAACATTCACCTATGTTATACAAATATCTAACATTTACAAACAACATCCATAGAGTCAAAAATCATGAAAAATTATTCAAATTTGAAAAGTAAAATCAAGATCAAACATTAAAGCATCTTATTTTCAAAAAGTGCAATAAATTAGAATTAAGAAGTTAACTCTAAACTAATTTCTAAGTCTATAAGTTAAGTTAGATTGAACCAAGAATATCATGAGTCCTTACTAAAATTTAAAATAAAACTATAGTAAACTCAACAACTAATCTAATCTTAATTCAAAAATGAAGATCATCATCATGCTTAAATTTCCTAGGAGTGGGGCTTTGTATAAACTTACTTCACACAACCCTAATTTTGATGAAAATTGGATTCATAGTCCACTTATTCAAAAATGTTGAAGATCAAATGGATAATGAGGTATAATAGAAAGAATATGAACCAAAACCAACCCAAATATAACAAAGAGTGGAGTCAAATATTAGACAAAATGATCTCCTAAGATCCTAACTCAATAAATAACACTTTGAGCATATGGATGAGGTCTTTTTATGATTGCTTAAGTTAGGGGGAATGTTTATTGAAGGGTATCCTATAGAAAATTTACAAATCATTGTTTTCCCATATGAGGAAGTGGTTTAAGACCACCCATAATACTAGGCTACTTCTATTCAAAACAAAAATTAGGATTAAATCAACACTAAAAAGTTTGAGTCTTATCGCAAAGGGAAGGGAGGTCATGTAGAACCACCATCTCTAGATACTATTCAAGTAGTGATTGATAAATTAAAAAATATGACACAAATGTTTACAACTTGAGTTTATAATTTTGAGTCCACTCAATCCAAAAAAACAAGTCTCACCCGAATTAAAGACCCAATCCAATCAACATCATCAACAACAAATTCTACCCAATTCATCCAACTAGAAACAAGTCCCACTTAATTCATCCAATCAAAAACACTAGTAAAAAAAAGAAGACACTCCTTTAAAATTAGCAATTAATTACTCATATCCAATAAAAAATACCCATCAAACCCAGTGGTAGGGTATTTATCCCCTCTAAATTAGGTTCTAATCCACCTTTCTATCCTAATCCACGTTTTTTATCCCAAAAATGTGCATCATATTCTATCCAAAGCCCAATTTTATCTCAAGAGTGGAAAGACAAGAAGGATGTTATTTGAGGAATATAAATGTTAAACTAAAATTAAAAACTCATCTTTGATGAGATATGTACTTACATATTCGATACAATTATCCTTCAAATCCATTTCTCATCTAATTTTGAGGTGCTAAATTTTGAAAAATATAAAGGGAAAAGAGACCCAATATAGCACATTAAATAGTTTTTATGTTTTGGAAAGAAGTGGCATATAACCACCTCTATTGTTTTGTCTACTTCCTAACATGTTGGGTGGCCAAACATTAGAATGGCTCCTATGCTTTCCCAAAGGATCAATTACAACATTGATGATTTTTCTCTATCAAGAATTTATATTATAAATTGGAGCATTAATTGACCATGGTTGACTTGTGAAATACTAGATAGATAAGTGGATAAATATTTTCTACATTTTTAGAAAAATGGAGAGGCCTAACCAACATGTTCCTCATTCTCTTCCCAAAAAACTAGTCAACACATTTTCAACCAATCTAAATGGATAAATGGCCTTTCACTTATTAATGCAATGTGTTAATACCTTTAATGAGATCATTAAAAAGGGTGTTTATTTTTAAAATTCCTTGATTGAAAGAGGTATAATCAAAATATATTATCCAAATCAAGCCCATGGTCAAGAAAGTACCACAACAAAGAAAACCAAGGTGTTTAATAAAAATAATAATGCAATGGGTGATGGTGTAAAAAAACAAGGCATGTTGAAATGGTTCAACCACTTCCTGACCCAAAATATCCATCCACACAACCACTCACTCTTCTAGGACTACCACCTTGAACATAATATTTTGAGAAGAGCACTCACCAATCTTGAAGTTCCTATTAAATATGTGTTTTAAAAACTTATAGTGGAAAATATGGCTATGTGGCCTATTACCAATACTTTTGAGGAAGATAAATTGAAACCCACATGGTATAGGGATAATGAATATTTTTATTATCACTACATTAAAAGTCATGTTACATGCATGTTTATGAAAATTAGACATTATGTACAAGACTTTCTTGAGAGGGGAGAAAGTAAACTTGATAATGAAGCCTCAACCTCCAATAAGAATATGGATATCTTTAAGGACCCTTTTATAATACAAAATTATAACAATAATCAAGCCAATCAAAATAATTGTCAATAAAATCAACACAATTCAAGGAATCACAAGTGTCAACAATAATAATAACATCAAGATCAATTTTTTTGCACCAATCATGTATATTATCATAAAACCCAATAAAATTATGACAATGTTGAGGTTCACATTACTAATAATCATGTGACTACCATCAAATTCAATTACCATCATCCCTCTAACATTGATCAATGTTGTAGACTCATTAGCCAAAGATATTCCTTGTCACATATAGTTAACCCTACTTCGATTAGAGATTGTGCTATTACAGCTTGGTACCCAAAGGTTATAATTAAAGGTCCTTCCACATATAATACCAAAAATCAAAAAATGGATATTTTAATTCTAAATCTAACATATCCATTTCATCCAATGATAATCTACATGACTCTTTGAATAATTGGATTAAACTATGGTGAAAATATCCATTTAATATCTATTATACACATCTAAAGTTCATAAGGCCATATTATATAATCTTATTTAGCAATAAAAATTACCAAATGATATTTATCCATACCAATTATAAAAACTCATTTGACATTTTTCCTTGAGAGCACATATCACTTTTGATCAAAGTGACATGTCACCATCCAATCCTTCACACAACAATCACCTTTACATTAAATCAATAATCTACTAACATAAGCTCAAGAGGATGATCATAGAAAATATCTCAGGATTGAACATTGATAAAATCAAGTTGGTTGGGAACTTGGGTTATTCACCCATAAATTTTATACCTAACACTATCTTAATAAAAGGTTATGATAATTTAGAATGAGAATCAACTAGCACCATTAGTTTACCCATCCTTGTTGAGCCTATCACCCATAACACTCTATGTCATGTAAATGATTTAGAACCATCATATAATATACTCCTTGGATATCCATGGATGCATGATATTCATAAATCCCATCAATATTAAATTAGTGTTTATAATTAATACATTCAAGTATGGAAGTAACCTATCTAGGAGATATATAATAATACCAATATTGTAAGAAAATGGATATCGAATATGGTACCAAATATTATCCTAGAATATAACATGTACCCAAAAATGACAAAGGTGTGGTTTATTAATCTCCAAATTTTTATTATATTGATCTTGATAGCCTCACATCCTCATCCAAAGGTCCTCCCCATCCTAAAGCATCCTCTCATTCCACCTTAAAGGATAAAAGTTTTGAAGAGTACTTAATCAATGATACTTTTAACATTTCTAAACTCCCTAAGTCACCTAAATCCCATGGTAGGCCCAATATGGAGAGCCATGTAAAATGTAATTATTATCAAGTGAGTCCTTTAGCTTTTACAAAGAATCATCTTTTGGATGAGGAGTAGGACAAAAGTTTAGGGGATTGTTTGTTATATAGTGATGGATTTGATTCATGTTTCCATAATTATAAATACCATATTCATAACAAAATAATATAACATTACACTTGTAAATTAAAAAAAATTGGGGGCAAAACAATAAGGTATTCTTAAACCTATACCCTTGAGCAAATAAAAAGGATTTCAAAGTTGGATATAAATTACCCGGGGATGAATTCCCAAATATCAAAAGTGATACAACTACAATTTATAATGATTATTTTCCTAAAAGAAATATTTATTCCTATTATTTTATCTATAATGATTTCACTAATATAAACCTATTTAATACTAATTCCATCTTAACCATTATAATTGACCTCCATTACCCCCAACTCATTGACTAGGACAAATTAGACTACATACCATTGATGAGTTCTAAAATAATGAGGATATTTTATAATTATTTGTGATTAGATATAGTTTTATACTTAGAGACCATAAACAAGGATTCAAGATCAATTTGGACCCTACTACCTATTATGGAGATTAGGTGGATTTCATTAGTCATAAAAATAAAAAAATAAAAAATATTGTCCTCTAGTGAAAACCTCTCTAAGGCACTATTAAAAAATACAAAAAGTAAAAATAAAGACATGTTGATTGATAAAAACCTAAGGTTCTAATGAATTAGGAATTCCACTCTCTCCATAAGGAAGCATATTTTTTAAAAATCCCGCACATCATATTTGAATATGACCAAGTTTTTGATAGATATTTAGTGAGTGGAATTATCTAAAATGAATGATTATGATTCCTCTTACATGGTTGAGCTTGATGAGCCAATTGGGCCATAATTAGTTGGTGACTATCAATTCTATTTAGTACTTACTTTGTTGGAGGATGGTTCCATGTTGCTTATGGAAGACACTATTGATGTAAAATTTGGTACTGATGATGATCCACAAATGATCAAGCTTAGGTCCTCTCTCACTAAAAAAGAATGTAAACTCATCATTTTTATCCTCAAGGAATTCAATGATATATTTTCATGGTATTTTTATAACATGCCTAGATTAGATCCATCATTGGGTTTCCATCATCTTTTGGTATATTTAGATGCTAAATCTATCAATCATAACTTGTGGAATATGTACCCATGCAATTCCATTTTGGTCAAGAAGAACTCAAAAAATATTAGAATCTAGGTTCATCTAGCCTATCGACTATTTAGAGTGGATTTCAAATATTTTTATCATCAACAAGAAACTTGAAGGCATTCTCCTTTGTACCAATTTTAGGGGTATTAATAAATCTTGTTTAAATGATGATTTTACATTTCCCAAAATTGATATAATTTTCAACTCCATAATAGGGTGTGAAATGATACTAGTTATGAATGGATTTTTTAGATACAATAAAATCAAGATAACACCAAAGGATCAACATAAGACAATGTTCACCACTCATTGGGGAATGTTTTTTTAATAGGTCATACCTTGGGCATAAAAAATGTTTTGATTACCTATCATAGGGACATGACTACCATTTTCCATGACATGATGCATGATATTGTAAAGGACTATATGGACAATATTTTGGAAAAATCTAAGGCTCATGCAGGGCATCAAACAATTTTGTAATGAATATTTAATTGAGCATATCTATGAATACAAAGTATACCTCAACCTAAATAAGTGTTTATTTTATGTTAAATATGGAAAGTTATAGGTTTCATTTTTTCTAGGTGAGGTATTTAAGTGGACCTAGCTAAGGTCAAGGCCATAGTTGAAATGTCTCCCCCATGAATTTTAAAGTAGCTGTAACTTATAAGGAAAGATTTAAGCTATTATTTGATTAATTTAATATCATCCAAACCATTATCATCCATTCACACACCTCCTAAAAATGGAACCACCTTTTATTATAACTAGGAATGCAAGGATGCATTTGATCAATTAAAACAATATTTGGCCAATCCACCAGTGTTGGCCCCTCTAATGCCTAGGAATCCCATGTTACTTTACATATCAGTGACCCAACATGCATTGGGGGAAATTTTAGCCTAACATGATGATCAAGCAATAAAATAGGTAATGTATTATTTGATTAAGACATTGGTCACCTATGAACATAACTATTTGTCCAATGAAAAGTCATGTTTAGTAGTACATTTTTAACATCATAATCTACAATACTACATGATTAATAACAAGACCATCATCATCTTGAAAGTGTATCCACTAGTATATCTTATCTCCAAATCAACATTGATAGGTCATATGGCCAAATGGATTATGATATTAAGTGATTTTGACATTGAATATACTAATCAAAAGGCTATAAAGGGATAATTACTTGTTGATCAATTAACAAAATTTCCATTGATAGATACACATCAATTAATATTTGGTTTTCTAAATGAGTCCATTTTTACCCTTAAATAATCATGACAATGGAAGTTATACTTTGATGGTTCATTTACAACTAATGGATCAGGTATCCTTTTTATAACACCACATGGCATATTATCCGAATGACATTTCAAATTAGGTTTCCATGCACAATTAATATTGTAGAATATGAGGCTCTCATTGTAGGTCTCTATCTTGAAATAAAATGGAACATTCAATATTTGGTAGTAAATGGTGATTATAAACTTATCATAAATCAAGTCAATGATCAATATAAAATAAAATATGATAAGAGCTTCAAACAATATTTTGAGCATATATAATTAGACCAAGAGTCACAAGCTAATAACATATCAATAGATTTCATCAATACTATTTTTACCTATTATAAATGACTTTTAACATCCAATAATATCAATTAATCATTAAATAACTCATCATGCTATCATATGATCATCTAGAATCATAAATGGTATGTGAAATCATTAGTTCTAGCTCAGCTTGGTATCATGACTTATACACTTACTGTCAAGACCATACCTTTCCCACTAATTTATCTTATACCTAACACACATCACCTATCCATAACATATTTTTTTACAACCCTAATCGATAATATGCTCTATCATAGAGGTTATTATGAGACACTCCTTCATTTTTTAAATTTAGGAAAAGTAGAACTAGCTATCAAGGATGTACATAATGAGATTTATTAGGTCCATTCCATAACAATGGTATTCACTAAAAATATACTTCATATGAGGTATTAATGGTTGAAAATAAAATTTTATGCATGTTCATATGTTAATAAGTGTGTTACTTGCTAGAAACATGATGACTTTATCTTGCCTCCATCACAAGCACTTTAATTGATCACAACTCCCTGTCCATTTTGTAAATGGGGACTTGATCTCATAAGGATGATAAACCCTACATCATCTGACAACTACAAATCCATCCTTACAACTATCAAGTATTTTACTAAGTGTGTTGAGGCCATTCCACTCATGTAAGTGACAAAAAATTTTATAAATTCATCTTGAATCACATCATTTACCATTACTACATCTTTTCCACCATAATTTTAGATAATGGAAAGTCCTTCAAAATAAATGACAATAAAATCCCTCTATCCTTAGTTTCATATTAAACACATATGGTCAACTCCCTATTATCCTCAATCTAATGGTTAAGCTGAGGAATCCAATAAAACATTATGAAGATTTTCAATGATGTTGGCCATGATTAGCACTTACAACTATTTCCTACTTTATGGGCTTACCAAACCAATATCCACACTCCTATAGGTGCCACACCTTATTCCCTAATTTTTGGCTTAGAAGCTATCCTCCCTGTTTAGATCAACTTTCCCTCCTAATGTATTAAAATGTAGGATCTTATTAATTATTCATATTATAGAGTAAATTGGATAAAATAAATGGAAATATTGGATTAAAAATTACTATCTATCTTGAACCATCTCAAAGCATATCAAGACCAGCTATGATGAAACTATTATAAGTGTATCACTTACAAGGAGTTAGAAGTTGGTGATATTGTGCTTAAGGAGAATCAATGAAATACCAATGTATAATGTGAAAAGAAAGTTAAGTTTGATCATAACTAGTTTTATCCATATGTTATCAAAAGTAAATAAGGTTATGGAGCATATATATTGGCAATATAAGATGGGAAAGAGTTATATAAACCAATGAATATCATGCATCTAAAATGGTTTTACAATTGATTCAGTAGAGTATTGTCTAAGAACACCCATGTAGAATCTACACCATATCCCAATTTTACTTTTATTGTGTTGAACTTGATTAGGATCAAAAGGTACTACATATTGCAACCAATTTAGAAAAAATCATAGTATGAAAACATAATTACAATGGGACATTAGATGAACAAATGGAAGGTTTCCCTATCTTTTATTTCTTGGACAACTCCTAATTGCTATATACACTTTTATTTTTCCATGTATTCCTTCATCCCATCCCTTACCTAGTTGATCCTTATATTTTCCCATCCTCTATCACCTCCCTTTCTACTAGATTTGGCTTTCCCTTTGCTAGTTGCTCCCTGTATATAGGTTCTATTTTTCCCTTATATTTATTTCTTATTTTATTGTACAAGTGTCTAAAGTTATCCTTTTATATCCTCCCTAAAACTAATATTTTATATATTTATTCCAAAAAGTATAAAAACATTATATAACCCAAAAATCCCTTAAAATTATACAATTCCCAAAATCCTAAAACTTTGAAAATTTTGAAAACACGAAAAAGAGATATAAAGCCAAAAATATTTGTCCACTTTACCATCCTATCAATAATTAGGTCCACTCTTTACTCTATTTGGGGAAATATAATTGAAAATGGCTTCCTTCATGCTACTCCTATGCATTTTTACACATTTTTTGGGTGGGTATATTTAATCTAATACTGATCATCCTAATTAAACATCATCAATTCCCATTTGTCGCATATTAGGATAACTACATCAGCATGAGGTCCACACAAACTATGTAGGCAACACATGGCTACATGGGTTATCTAGGGTTAGCTCAAACACCATCACACCATCCTTCATTTCCCCCATTTTCCTATTTTGAAGTCAATTTTACAAAATTTCCTAATTTTACACTTGCCCTAATTTAGGGGCATTGCAAACATGATTATATTAATGATTTCATACAATGATGAATTTTTATTGTTTATTTTAATTTTTGTGTTCATGTTTATTTGATTGGTTTTTTTTTTTATCTTGTTATTGATTGAGTCTTAGCATACACATCCATAATGTCATCATGATAGTTTATATCATGATGTTTACTATCATACACTCACATTTGAGCTAGTCCTTACATAATTGACACATATATTACCATGATTTTATTTGATAATAATGGTGTATCATGTCAAATAAAAAATTAAAATCACATTGAAAATTTTATTTACAAGTACACTTAATACATCCCCTTGGTACATCTATCATCATCATGAATAAATGTGTTATCATGCTTAATCAAAACACCTTAATCACCATTATTACTCATATTTTAATTATCCATTTATTCTCACTAAAAACCCCTTATTCTTCCATAATTAATCCCATCAGTATTAAATCATTATCACATCACTATTAAATCCTTATCATATCAATCTTTAATAATTATTTTCATCACTTTGGGGCATACTTATGTGCCTAGTTTTTTATGACTTATTCATTATTTAAAAATTCATTATACCATGTGCACATATGTCTACATCAACCTATCA
Source organism: Torreya grandis (assembly GCA_037957365.1). Taxonomy (NCBI): domain Eukaryota; kingdom Viridiplantae; phylum Streptophyta; class Pinopsida; order Cupressales; family Taxaceae; genus Torreya; species Torreya grandis. The sequence continues at coordinate 804,952 of JARHVA010002290.1, read as the reverse complement.
ACATCTCATCATAAATTAACATAATCTATCTCATCCTTAATCTATGCTTTCAAATAAATTAATCAATTAGTTAATTAGTCATCCATCTAGTTCAAGCTCATATCTTTTTCCATTTTTGGGGTATATAATAGTGTCCAAATAATCATCAAGATAGGTCATTCCATAGTCTTTCCTTTTTGGGGAAATTTAATCATATTTCTTTGTTGGGTATTTTTCCCACATCCACCATGCTTAGGGAAAGTCAAAGTGTGTAGTGTATCTTAGAGCTATCCTTCCACAATCCACCCTACTTGGGGTAAATCCATCCATCATAATTTAAAATAAAATAATTCAACAATTATATTGAGTGGTGTAATCTCATCAATGGGTTAATTCCATCACATATTACATCCCACCCCTCTTTCTTTATCACCCACCCATTGATTCTTTCATTAAAGCTTCTTCCTCTTTTTTTTAAGAGCCTAGTCACATATATTCATCCCACATATTATTTTAAGGGGGAATCATCCATCATAATTTATATTTTATTCACCTTTAGTTATATTATTTCTTTGAAAATTTGTTATTCCACTAATTGTGTCTCAAAATTCCCTTTCAAAGAGGGGATAAATTTAGACACCTAAAAAAAGACACTTCATGTTAATTTTAACTATCTAATAATTCACACTAACATCATCCTAAATCATCTAATCAATCTTATATTCTCACTAACATACATAATCCATTCACTATTAATCCCCCTTGATCAATAAATATTTTCATATATGGTCACATCCATTCCCACATAATTCACATCACATCTTATTAGTTAATTAATCTCAATTAATTAACTAGTCTATTCCTATGAGGAAATTACATGGAATTCAATCCATATTTACCAAAATTCAAATAAATTATAATATTTTACATCACCCCACCAAAATGGAAACTTAAAATAATTTTCCTAAAGTTAAAGGTGTAATTTATAAGGAATGCAAGGTGAAAAGAATGCAAACAATGTTCACGATATACACTTACACACTAAAAAACCTCAAGAATAGATCTTATTACAATCACTTAAACACTCCATGTCATATAATTTATTGTTTGCCTCTCATTTTAGGATTCATATTCCACAATTTATTTCCATCTTGGATCAATGGTCCACAATGACTTGAAAAATATATAAATTGAGGAGCCATATCCTCATTCCAATAAGATTTCAATACATAATGAAGTGTTATTAAAATAACATTACAAATCTTAAACCACCTCCATCACACATCATTAAGTGATCAAGTTAGCAAGGACTTACACTGTTAGATTAACCACATGCACTATAAAAGTCTTTTGAAACTACATCTGATCACCATCACTCTTTTTAGTAAGGAGATAACAAGGAGAGGTATAACCATTTGTGTTTACTTATTTGTTTATTTGTTATCTTATTTATCTTGTTCAATCTAAGGAACATGCCTAGATATATGTTTAATTTTTTTTTAATTTTCATATTAACCATTTTAATAATGTGTTACATATGGTAATCCTTGTGGGATCCATACCAACAGAATTGTCTTTGCTAAGAAACTCCTTTATACAAGGTATTATTGGTAGAAAATATAATGTAATGCATGTGTATATGTTAATAAGTGTGTTTATTACTATAAACATGGTGACTTGATCCAAACTCTATCATAAGCATTTCAACCAATCACATCTTCTTGGTCATTTCATAAATGGGGACTCAATATCATGGGGAAGATAAACCCTACATAATTTGATGATCACAAACACATCCTTACAACTATTGAGTATTTTAATAAGTGGGTTAACACATTTCTACTCACTTATGTAATCGACAAGCAACTTTCCAAATTCATCATAAGTCACATCAATTTTTGTTAGGACATCCCATCAACCATCATTTTATATATAGCAAGTACTTTAAAAATAAGGATGTTAAATCCCTCTATACTCAGTTTCATATTAAACATAGATGGTAAACTCCCTATTATCCTCAAGATAATGGTCAAGTTGAGGTATCCAATAAAAAAATTGTGAAGATCATCAAAAATATTATCAATGACATTGTCCATGATTAACACTTAAAACTATTTCTTGACTTAATGGGATTATCAAGTCAACATCCACACTCCTATAGGTGCTACACCCTATTCTCTAGTTTTTGGCTCAAAATTTATCCTCCCTATCAAGATTGATTTTCCCTCCCTATATATTTCATTACATAATATTATGTCATCACAACTAAATATGTCATCATAATTTTGAGCCTAATTAGCTGGGTCCATATGTTATCACAAATAAATATGTTTCTAGAGCATATATATTAGCATCAGAATATGGGTAAGAGTTAGATGATACCAAATATCATGTATATAAAATGGTTTTACACTTGAGCTAATATAGAATTGTCTATGAGTGCCTCTACTTATGGGTACCATTCCATGTCCTTTCATTCCCTTTTTATGTAATTTGATCCATCATTAAAGGATGTGAAAAGGGAATTAAAAGACATGGAAGGGTTCCCCCAAGTAGGATCACTCATAAAAAATTCTCTATTTGATCAATCATAATAATATTTGAGATGAATGATATTCATGGGATCAAATATTATCCATATTCTATTTCCAATCTGTATGCTCAAAAACCATATTTAGCTATGATGACATATGGACCTAATTAATTAGGATGAAACTTACCTTTATTTTCATGGTCCAAATTTATATTCATTAATTATCCTTAAGCACAAGAACACCAATTTCAAACTATTTGGAAATGATATACTTATCATGGTTTTGGCATATTTATTTTTGATATGATTTGAGATGGTTCAAAGTGGCTAGTCATTTTTCATCTAGGTTTTCTAGTTCTTATATTTGGGATACTCTATAATCGTCATAATTAATAAGATCATGTAATGAAATACATATGGATGGAAACTCAATCTTAATAGGGAGGATAAATCCTAAGCCCAAAACTAGGGAATAGGGTACATGAACCTATAAGAGTGTGGATGTTGGTTTGGTAAGCCCATAAAATGGGAAATAGTTGTAAATGCCAATCATAACTAGCATAATTGAAAATATTTTTGAGTATTTTCACAATGAATTTATTGGATGCCTCAACTTGAATACTTCACTGAGGATAATAGGGACTTAAAAACCTAATATGAAACTAAGTATAAAGGGATTTAACATCCTTATTTTGGAAGGACTTTCCATTATTTGAAATGATGGTGGGAAGGATAACATAAGGGAAAATTATGTGATTCATGATGAGTTTAGAAATTTTATTTCTAGTTACATAAGTGAGTGGAACGTCCTCAACCCATTTATAAAGGTACTTAGTCATTGTAAGGATGTGTTTGATGTTGTTAGACAATGTAGGGTTTATCTTCCCCATGAGATTAAGTCCCCATTAAGAAAATGGATAAGGAGATGTGAACAAATAAAGTGATAGTGATGGAGTGTGGATCAAGTCACCAAGTTTCTAGAAAATAAAACACTTATTAACATTTCCACATGAATTATATTCCATTATCAACCATAAATACCTTGTATAAAGGAGTTTCTTAGTAAGGACCATTTTGATGGTAGGGGTCCCACTAGGTGTGCCATATGTAACACATGATTTCAAAGGTTAGTTTTAAAATTATTATAAAATAAAAAATAGTTAAAACATACCATTAACCTATGAGTGGTCATTTGATTGATAAATAATAATAGATAAAAAACCAAGTAAACACAAATGGTCATACCTCTCCTTACTATATCCTTATAGAAAAGAGTGGTAGTGGTCAGATGTAGTTGAAAAAGGCTTATATAGTGTTTATGGGCAATACATTAGTGTAACCCATTGATAACTTGATGATTTAAAGATGAATGATGGAGGTGATTGAATCTTTATAAGGATATTTTTAAAATAATTCATTTTGTATTGAAAGTTTGTTAGTATGAGGAGAGGGCTCATCGATTTATACATTTTCCAAATCATGAAGGACCATTGATCTAAGATGGAGTTCAATGGTGGTGGTCAATACTAAAATGAGGGGCTATAATTAAATTATATGACATAGATTGTGTAAGTTCTTGGAATAATATCTGTTCATGAGTTTTTAAAGTGTGTAAGTTCGTGTCATAGACATTTCTTTCACTCCTCTCACCTTGTATTAACCTTGCCTTGTGAATGACACCTTTGCCTTTTAGAAATTAATTTTAAATTTAAAAGTTGGTGGGGTGATGTAGGAAATTAGGATTTATTTTAATTTTGGTAAATATTACATGTGCATGCCATATAATTTCATCTTAGGGATAAATTAGCTAGTTAATTGAGATTAATAAATCAATAGGATGTGATGTGAATTATATGGGGATAGATGTGACCATAGAATAAAATATTAATTGATCAAGTGGATGAATAGTGAATGGACTAGGTATGTTAGTGAGAGTAGAATATTGATTAGATTATTTAGGATGATTTTATAATAATTTAATAAGATATTTTAAATTGACAAAAAGTGTTTGATTTTAGGTGTCTACGAGGAACCACCAAATTTAGATCGCTACTGTGAAAACATAGATGTTGAGTGTCACTAGACTCAAACATGGTATAAGAAGGGGTGGAATCATAAAATATGGCTTGATAAGGTGAAACCATATATTTTGAGTGTCACTAAACTCTAATGTGGCCCACTTGAAACATAAGATGAATCACACTACTATAGATAGATCTAGATTCTATTTGAAACTGTGTACCTTTAAAATTTTTAAAAAGTGAAATTTGTAATTTTATAGGTATAAATAATAACTTTAATGAATATATTTCCCCACATATATATTGTATTGATATGTAATGGAAATTTAACTTGTAATCATTTGAAACCTATAACTTATAACTGAAATTATTTTGACATGCCCATACATATGCATCAAGTATACGTGAATTTGTATTGA
>JARHVA010002290.1:665000-797500 GCA_037957365.1 Torreya grandis | reverse complement strand
TTATACCTGCTATGAAGCATTATAAATATTATATGGTGTTGTAGGAGACAAATAACTATTTTTAGGTGCCATTTTCTACTTAGAATAATGTACCATGATCTTTGAAATTAATTGAGATGCTCACGTGTAACTATTTCATACTCATAGATATATGGATAGAATAATTCTTTAATATACTCATGGGGAATTGGATGATGCTCATTAATAGATGGATAAATTGATTCTATAATATGATCATGTACAACTATATAATGATCATAAATAGATGGAGAATCTAATTCTATAATATGATTTGAATTTTTAAACCTTTGTTCTTGAATAGTTATATAGACTATTTCACTACCATGTTGCTCAATGTATGTTCTAACAAACAATTTCATATGAGTAAAAATCATTAGCTCCAAACAATATTCAAATTGGATTCCTATAATTTTGATTACCTAGTTACCATGAATATACTTGATACATTTATTCATTGTAGTAGGTACTACTTTAATCTTTTGTATCCAAGGGAATCCTAATATCATATCAAATACAGATATGCTTGGTAGAAATAAGAATTAAGTGGGCACTATGAGATGTCCCACTTGTAAAGGTAAAATTATATACCCCAACGTACCCTCTTTATGGCCATCAAATGACTTGAAAAATATATAAGTATCCACTAAAATTTTCTCTCTATAAGAAATAGAGTGGAGGAGAATTATAGTGTATGCATTTTTTCTTGATCCATTGTCTATAATAACAATATGTATGGATTGTTTGTTAACATATGATTAAATAAAAAGTGCATGTATTTCTAAATAACCATCAAAAACTTCACCATCATCAAATTTAATCATAGTACATGATGTTTGGTTACTTGTAATTGTATCTATTAAGATATCAATTAGATGCCTATATGTAGAAGGAGAAGGTTGAGCATTATGTGCATAATGTAATTCAAAATTATTCTTGTTGTTTGTTTCTTCATGATTTTAAAAAGGATATTTGTATGTTTTGAGATTTAAATTATCATTTTATTTTGGATTAGCCTATTTAATAGGTGTGCTAATATCAATAATGTTATAATAATGAGATCTTAAATCTTGTGCTTAAACTTGAAAAATTAGTTGGCAGAATGTCTAATACATCTAGGGTAGTCAAAATATGCATTGCTATCATTTTTTTAATATTTTGGTTTTGATGTATCCTCTTACATTGTTGGAGGAAGAGAGATGAGATTTTATTAAAGTAGCTTTTCCAGAAACACATGAGGAAGTGATTGTAATCTTGAGAATTGCTTGATTAGTAAAGATTGTAATTGAATCTTTTATGTTAGTTGTGTGATAAAATTAATTGTAATATTAGATTAATTATTGATTTCATTGTATTTATGTTATAATTTGGAATTATTTGAAACTTTAAATTTGAAGTAGAAGTAACATTTTAAGTGTACTTGAGCTTGTTCAAAGTAAGTGATTTAACTTCATGCTCTTTGATTGTATGTCATAACTCATCAAAAGATTTAGAATTATTAAAAATAATATAATATAGAAGTGAATATATAAAAAATTGAGTGAAGATATCTTAGATATAATTATCATCAATTTTATTTGACACTTTTGATACCATAGTCTTGTATCTTAAAATATATTCACTGATATTTTCATTAGACCCTTTTTTGAGATTTATAATTTGATAATATGATAGTTTTTCATGAGTGTTGATAAAAAAGTGAATTAAAAAATTATTTTATAAATGATTTAAATCCTTTATTTATTGAATATTAATATCATAAAATAATCTAAGAACACACTCTTTGATACCTCTTGGTAAAATATTTGTCAACAATTTTTCATTATATGCATAGTATAGACAAACTACATGGAATGCACACAAATGTAGTTTAGGGTCACCTTTGCCTTCATATAGAGGAATATTAGGAGATAAAAATATAATTTATAATAGATAATATGAAATTTTGGATGCCAAAGGGGTATGTAACAAGCAACATGAATCCATAAAGGGGCTAGTATGAGAAAATATTTGCTTAATTTGAGATAGCTTAACTTCTAAGGTAGGAACTATATGCTCAAGAGTAATATTTGTAGAGGTGATTGGAGGAGTATAATTAGCATGATTAGGAATAATAATGGATACCTATTATAAACCAAGTGATGATCCCAAACCAAGGAATGATTCTATGGAAGTAACTAGAGGTGTAGAAATAGTAATGGGTATACTAGTGGAAGTGGCAATATTAAAAGTAGGGGATTTAACAACACAAAAAGGAAATTATTATTGTGGAGATGTGGATAATTTATCTCAATGATATTATTTTGATTCTAAAATTATACTAATGATATTATTCAAATATTGTGAGTTCTCTTGAATACCTTGATAAAATTTAGATAATTCTCGCATTTGACTTTTATCTACTATATTAAGCTCTTGTGGATCATTGGGAGTTTCATATTAATTATGTATATTATAGTCCTCTTCATTATTTTTAGTATCAAAATCAATGTTGATTTAAAATAAAGTAGAATAATGAATTTGAACATTGGAATTACTAAATCATATTGTTGTAAGAAGGTAAGGAAAAATCCCCCAATGTATGAGGATTTGAATCATAATCAAGTAAATAAGGATGTTCATGACCCAAATGGGAAATAATATTTGTGTACTCATGTAAAAGATATGAGTAGATAGATGTGATCATTTAAGTGAAATATGATACACAACAAAATAGATATGACATAGTAAGAAATTAGATTGCCAAAAAAATAAATAGAAAAGTAAAGTCAAAAAAGTTGTGTATAGAGATTAAAAAATCAATTTGAGGTGGAAAGAAAATGCTTTAGTGTTTGATGTTATCCAAGATGAAAAGATAATTTATGAAGTGTCAGATTAAGATCCAAGGTCAAAGAAGAATATTGAATTATGGTGTTATATTTATATCCAAGGTTGAATAAATTTTTCTTTGTGTCAAGAATACATATAAATTTGTATGAAACCCTAATTCCAAAATCAAGTAAACAATAAACAGTGTTGTAAAAGAATTTATGGGTTCAACAAAATGTTTATTTTTTTAATAATTAGATGATATAAATAATAAATAATTGAATTTTATTTAGATATAAAAGATATAAATAATATAAATGTAAAATAAATTAAAATATAGAAATTGAAATGAGTTATAAATAGTAACTTCACTAGAATATGTAAACCTAGCTCAAATTTGACTCATGGTGATTGTGTAGGGTTATTGTTGACAATAATCTGATTGGAATGATTTTTGAACTATGTCATTTCTTAAATAATAATTATTTTATTAATTATGAAAATGCCACACTAGGGTGGATAGGAGTGAACATTGACCTTGTATGTTGTCTACGACCATTTATTTGTTGTCTATAGGGAATATTCTTCTACATGCATAGTTGTGCCTATCTAAGTTGGTTTACTAATTGAGTATGAGAGATGATTTAATGTATGGAAGACTAAAAAGAGAAAAATATTAGTTATTAAAATTAAAAAATAGACATAAAATAAAAAGAGGGAATCAAGCAAGGGGAATAGACAAGCTATCATAAAAAAACTCTACATACTCTGAGTGATGCATACATAGACAAAAAAGGGCCTTTAGGCTAAATTAGTTATCCCTCATAGAGTGAGTGTGTGAATATTGATATTTTTTCTATATAGACATAACTACCAAATTCACTTAAATGCCTAATAATGAATGCCCTTTTTTGCACTACAATTTTATCGGTAGCCAATGCACTTATCTCCTTGTGTGCTTAATGCCCATCCTAACACCTAATCAACCAACATACCACATGAGTTAGGGGATCACACATTCAACCAAAGAACGTAAAGAGTAAGTTTGGGTATGTTGGGGTTAGTTGGAAATGGTATAACAAAGGGATGTATTGACCATCCACATAAAGACACCTAGAGTTTATTACTAGTTGGGAAATAATATGAGTAGGTATATGTAATTTTATACTTACTAGTGAGGATTTAACCAAAAAAAAGTAGATAGGCCTCCCATGTAATAACTAAAAATAGATATAAAATAAAATTTATATTAAATTCATAGATTTGTGACTAAAAAAAAGGCCCCTTGGTCCTTATCACTACCAAGATTTTGACTATATTTTTAAAATTTAGTATCACTCCATTATTAGTTTACTCTCCCTCTCTCCTCTTCCTAATAAAGACTCAGATTATTTTAGGTGCTTTAGCAACTACTTGGGATAATTGGGAGTCCACATACCACCACTAAACACTTAATGTCCTTTTCATACACATATGGAAATTTATGTAGAATTTAGTTCTAGTTTAGCTATTCCACTATATGCACTCATATATGAAACCATATTTTATAATCATGCCATCAATATTAAATTTTTATCTATCCTTTAGGCTTTTTGCTATGGATGTTAGGTTAGGTGAGCCTTGATGTTTCTTGGTTTTTTATCCTTGTCATTTTGTTTATGTTTACTATTTTTCTAGCTAACATTGTGTTTGGTTTGTGATCCTCTGATGACTCATCCATATCATGACACATCAATTTATTTAACATATAGCATGGTTATTATAATACACTAGGACCATCAGGGGAATTTACCTTTCCTAAGGTAAACATCTACACTACACTAAGTTGTCAATCCTCAAATTATAAACTTTTTATTTTTCATTATTTAGTTGGTCTAATTCGAGGGAAAAAATAAATATAGGGCACTAGTCATAAATTCATTCTCTAAATTGGTCCAACTATGTATCACAAGTTGAATTAATTTGATGATCACCACAACCTTGACACCCATCTCAACTAAAGGTAAATTCATAAGTAGTTATGTGTGCTATTTTTACATGTATCCTCATTTATATTCTCTTTAAGAAAACCTCCCTCATATAATGTTTTTACCTATATCTCTATGAAGTGATACTCTAATTCCATCCTCTTCATCTTTAGAGAGGTACCAAATTATTATCTCTTCTTTTTTATACAAATTGAAAATCAATTCAACCTTGGATGTAATTAGGGAGAGATTCTACAATGTATCCTCATAATTATTTAAGTGTTAGGTAAACTTGAACTAGGTCTCCCTTTGCTCATATTTAGAATATCTAGTGCCTATCCTCATCTTGATGTGTTACTCAAATAGTGTATCCAAAGTCTCCATAGGTTTGATTAGGGGTGTGCCTATCACATATAATAGAATTGATTAGGCCTTAAATATTTTATTTCAAATATTTAAAGATCCAACCTATATATCTAAAACTCTACCCTATTATGTACGTCCTACTCTTGTTTGAACATATGTTCTACCTTGGTTTGTTATTCCCTATATTCTATGAGTGGACATTATGCTAAGGTGTGCTTCTCATATTCATCTTTGAGATTCTCAACTATTTTATTTATGGTTTTTTAAATTTCTTGTAATCCTTGGAACCCAAGATATTTTGACTAGTTACCTCACTGGCTAACTTCATCAGGTTGTTTCTAGCTTATACACTATTTAGGGATCTATCATTAACAAGGAATGTGTATAATCATTGGATATCCTCTTCATCTAGGGGTATCTTCACTAATTTTGGTGATTTAAGTAATTCTTATTTTGGGAAATAGTGTAGGGAAAAGACATATGTTGGCATGTTATGAATGAATATTGACTAGGTTCCATTATATCCTAGAGGTATAGTTTTTCTTCTTGCATTTCACTTTGAATCATGTCTCAAATATTACCTTTAGATTCTTCCTATTCTTCTCCTCCCACCATCTAAGGGGGGATATCATATATAAGGGTATCTTCTCCCTATGAATCATTTTATTTCTCATTTCCTTATTATATTGGTTATATCTACTCAATATCTGCATCCATGGGTTATCCATATTCAAATTATTTTTGACATGGCACCTGTTGATGTCTGAATATGTATCTCTAGGTCAACAAGTTAGTGTTTAAGAAAAAATTATCATTTCTAGATTCAAAGAATTTATTACATGAGTTTTATGTTGTGATAATCCTACTATCCTTGATGGAATAAGAGTAGAACACATGGACTGTTTCACAAATTTGTATTAATTAGTGGTTGGGAGCCACCATAGCCTATAGTTAATATTTGATTTTGAGGATGATCTATAATATTTAAAGTGAATTATGCATAAAAATAGGTCTAAAGCTAAACTAATATGAATATTCATAGTGAAATTGATCTAAGGTGAATTGATAAAAAAAGAGCAAAAGGAAGGGTAAGGTAGAGAAGAGATGTTGATCTTCATTCCAAACATCATGACAAAGTTTAAATATCATCCAGCCATACACTTAACCAATGTATGATATTAATAATTTTAATCTTAAATCCTATCACAAATTAGACAAACATCTAAAAAATGTGGGAAATAATGCAAATAAGAACAAAGTTCACTTTAAATATTTATCCCTACAAGCAAACATTATTATCCCAAATTTAAGAAGAGTAAGAAAATGAAATGAACCTAAGAAATATAAATTAACCTAGCATTGGCATAATTTAACAAATTTTATTTTAAATTCACACAACAATAATTCATGAGAATAATTTAAATCTAGAATTCAGAACAAACAAGTGAGAGAGAAGACAAGATAACAAAAGACACAAGCAAATTTGGATAAACTTTGTAGAATTACTTGCTTATATTAATTGCTCAAAAGTTAAAATTGGTTTTCGCTCAAAAATTCTCTCCCTCTTACAATGTAAAATACCTCTTTATATAGACCTTTCATGAGGTATGCTAATTAGTAATATAAATATTTAAGGACAACTATCCTTTTACAACCTTTGAGAAACCTCTAGACATTCTAATTGACTAACCTACATGAAATGTACTTTACAAGTTGCACATTCCTTTATAAAATAATATTCTCTTTTCAAAATATATAATGCTAAGCTACAAAAAGAATATTCCTATCTTAACGAACTTGGAGACCCTTATGTTGGTAGTCTTTTGTTTTCCTTGTAGGATCTTCATTCTATAATTTTTTTCATTGATTAGCTGGAGATCAATGATAGGTCTCATGAAAAATTATTCTTTTTGATATTATAAGCTCTTGAGATCCTTCAAAAGTGTTCCAAAGCTTATTTTATTCCCTTGACATCTCCTATCTTTTCTTGTGATGATAAAAGTAAGCCCATGACCTTCTCGTTATCAACCTTTATTTTCCCTTATCTTTGATTCCTTACTTCTTGCATGAATTGAGTAGTTCTATGTTTGAAATACTCATAAATTATTAGACCTATGGGACTGAGCGCAGTAGGCTTTTTTAGTGCCCAAAATTATGCTAAAGCAATTTAGGTCTTTGTATGATTAATTCCATGTGCCTGAGCTAAGTGAGCTTCAATATTTAGTTTCTTGCCTTCCCTCATCAGGAGGAGAGGTTAGAACATGTAGTTAGAGAAATCATGTCTATTATCTTGATTAGATGAGTCTAGAGGGACATCTATTGAAGATGTAAAATACTCCAAAAAGGCTTGGGAGAGATTGAAGAGTTGTAGCATGTGGAGAAAAGATCCTATGGCACACGAATCGACAGTAAATAAATGACAAATGAATGTGTAACCAAGTCTTTTTCCAAGATTAGATCCTTCAAACTCAAGAGAGGAGATATGTTGATGTCCTATATAAAATTAAAAATATACACTTATGTGTTTTGGTGATTAAGGTGAGGAGTAGTCTAATGAACTGAATGAAAAATATGTATTTGACTTAAGGGACCCCCAGGAGTAAGATTCAGGGGATGGAAAGATTTTGCACTTCTCCCCTTTTGAAGAAAGTTGGTATAAAGGGAAAAATTAGCTGAAACCTTACTTTCATTTTTGATTTAGACATGTGGTAGAGTTTCTATCCCTCAGACATTTTGAGCCTCTTTAAAGAATTTCCCCAATTACCTTTTTGGTTGGCACAATACTTAAAATCTTGAGGGCTCAGATGTCTGATTGTATAAAAAATATTGGTGCCACATGGAAGTGATTAGGTGTTTTTCAACTTTAGGACCCTTTTAAGATTGCCTCACTTACTTTTATGAACATTTTCTAAAGGGTCTCTAAAGGCACAAACACCTAGTTTTTTACAGAATAAGGATCAATAAGAACTCAAAACTTCTTACCCCATAGCACTAGAGGATCATAACAAGTGAAAAGGTGTGAAAGCCCCTGAGAGCCTAAAAATAATATTTTAAAAATATGATTCACTCATATTTTACCATGTATTATAAAAGGAAGCTAACTTGGCACACAAGGAAAGGTTTTACATTTTCCCTCTATTTTTCAAATGATGCTCAAGTAATTAATGGGGTAGGTGTTGATTAGCCACCTCATCTTGGAGAATTAATGGTAAAACTAATTATAAAATGCAAGGGATTATAACTAAGTGTTATTTTTCATTTGAACTCATCTTTCACATTTAAATCCAAAGATTTATTCTTCCAAGTGACTAAGTGTGCTAGAACGAAGAACAAAGTGCATATAATGAATCAAGGCATGAGTCTCAAAAAGTCTCCATTTACACCTATGTGAAGCTTTCACTAGTACCAAAAAGTGTTTGGCAAACTTTTTGTATAGTGTTTTGAGAAGAAATTGAGAGCTCAGTCAAGAAGTATTTTAGTGAAAATAAGTTTATTTCTAAGTTAATATAGTAACAAGAGACTTGAAAAAAGATGGTAGATTCTTCAACAACATCCAAGGGAAACATCATATTAGTGTTGGACTCAATCAAGGACACTGATGTCATAAATTTGGATTTTAGGGCCCTATTGAATGTCTTTCAAAAACCTAACCCCCTATAAGTAGTTACTAATGTTGGCATGAGCTACATTACACCAATAGTGGCATTCCCCCTGGCTACTCCATACCCAAAGCTCATCATAGCATGTGCTCAAGCATATCAACTGATACCAGAACCATCATCAAGGGTAGTCATTTCATCATATGCTCTTTAACTCTTGAAACCATTAGCACCATGATTGGAATTCCCCCTCAACCAAAAAGTATCACACTCAACATCAAAGAATGTCAATAATACATTGACAATGACAAAAGAGCCATCTGGGAAGTTATGAACTCATGTTGGATGGCCAAGAAGAGAACCAAGGTCTCAAGGATGTCAAAAAAACTTGAAATTAGTAGAATTTAATGAGATACCTTAGTATGTTATAGCCATAGCCACTAGAATTTATGGGGTACCCACTGCTGAGAAGTTTGAGACATGGATGTTTTTGATCATGATCTATATGCTAGAAGGGAAAAGGAGGATAGATTGGGTCACCATCATCAATGATGAATGGCATGCATAAATTATGTACCTTCAAGTGGCCATCCTCTCTAAGTAGAAATTTAAAGGTACATTTTATATGTCTTGCTACTTAATGTATAGCTTGGTTAACAACATGGTTTTCTAGGGACTTACCAGGAACCCCGTAGGGATGAGAATCTATGAGATATATCCTAAGGTAACCTTGGAGGGGTCTAGGAATAGTTTTTTCAAGGTGCATAGCTAATTTTTCACCCCCCCATAATGAGTGTATTTTACCCCCTATGGAGCCTGAATAGAATGCCCACTATGGCCAAGAAAGTAATAGAAAAATTTGGGGCCATATATATTCAATTTTGGACATTCACATACATCAAGCTTAGTGGCTACATGGGGCCACCTCACAAGCTCCCAAGATATGGGGATGAGAAATTGGTGGTCACAAAGCTTACTTGGAAAATGGTGCCTCCACATGAGATGATTACCATTAAAAAGATCAATAACCCTTTCAAATTCCCTATGAAAACTGGGTATTACACATGCCCCTTAGTGGCCAAGGCAAAGGGGTTAGAGTAGAAAATGAGCATGTATACATTTGATAAGATACCACCCTAACCCAATTACAACATTAGGTGATTGGTGAACATGGAGACAAATGTAATATTAATTCAGTCTCACTTTGAAGACCTTTGGTCTGACTATACCACTGAGGAAGATGTTTAAAAGTGGGAATATATGAGGCTAATAGTGTAAGAAGTTATAGCCTAAACATCACTCATATCCCCAAGGACATGGTAGATGATAAGATAAAACTCTCCTCAACATACAATAGGGATAATATTGAATCCCAGTCTATCACTTAGCTAGACTTTATTATGTAGGAAGATGACTCCATCCCTCGATGAGTGATGCAGATAATGAGGAAAACCTTTAGATGGTTAAAGGAACATGGAATCAACCTTGGGACATATAACACCCCTACCCTTTATGAGTTAAGAAAGATAAAGGAATTGAATTCCTTCCTCCTTGCACACAATGGTGACCCTCTATCCCCATCATCATCTATAGTAGGAAAGGGGAAAAGAAAGCTCAGAGACACCAACTTCACCAAACTAATAGATGTCAAGAAGATGACTGCAACACAATCTAAGGCCAGGTTATCTTTCTAAAAAGTAATTAACTTGGTTGAGAATTGGGATAATATTCTAATGAGGTAGGTTACACTGGCAAGTGCCATTCCCATATCAATTTCAAAGAGGGAAATTCTAGTGGTGTTGGCCATCTCAATATCCCACCTATGGCTAGTCAAAGACTAATCCCAAATATCCTACCTACGCAATAAGTTATAATCAAGCCTTATCCAAAAATATATTCAAGGAAGAGAGGAGGCAAGGAATAACAAGATCCACCAAAGCAAAAGAGAGTTAGAAAGGCCTGAGAACCTTCAATCAAGTCTCTAACCAAGAAAAGGATATTTGTTTTCAAATACCTGATCACCAAAGAGTTTCCAATGAAGAGAAGAGGAGATCAAGCTTCTTACACATAGAGGGTTAGGGATATGAGTGAGGGGGAGGAATAAAATGAAGAGAGGCTGATAAAAGAAGTAATGAAAAAATATCACACCTTTACTCCCCCTAAGGTAAGAACTAGGAAAAGAACCCATAAGGAGAGGTGTCATACCCCATCAAGGATCCTGATGGAGGGAGCATCTATAGAGGGGGAACCTATAATAGTAGAAGGTGAAGGTGATGAGGAAGGGGTCAAGGATCAATTTTAACCTAAACAAAAGGAAAAGTACATGAAAAACATTAGGGTTTAACTTAGATGAATGGATATGTGAGTGATAATTTTTTTATTGAAGTGAGACCTAAATAATTTACATAATAATATGACTATAAAAATCTCAATCAAACCCTACAGACACAATGAACATCTACAAATTGCAAAGGAAGAATAGGCTGGTTTCAAGCCCAAAGGAAGTACAAAGTGAATAAAGGGAGAATTAAAACTTATCTCAGGTTGAAAAATAATTAAATAAGGTCATTTAAAAAAAATTAAATATTAAGGAATGACTATTGGGACTAGTCATAATAGAGACCTAAACCCCTCTATACACAACCAGCATGAGATACAAGACTATTTACCCTGGCAAGGAATGTTGCTTGTTTAGAGTGTAAAAAAGAGTTAATAAGAGAGGTAAATAAATTTATATGGTTCATGGTGATGAAATAACTTCACAATCACCTTAAACTCAATCAAAAGTGAGACAAACACTAGAAACCCTGTCTAGCCCTGTAGAACCTAACTCATACACAAGCAGGCCTACAAGGACAATCATAGAAAGGATGGCCTAATGGGTGAAAAATGTTATATATAGGAATTTAAAAGTGTTAAATTAAGGTAGAAACATTTTAATATCATTCATGGATATGGGAAAGCAATAAAAGTATCAATTTTGCCTTTAAGACCACCTTAAACTTCTCTCATGTAAGACTGCAATTCAAGACTGACCTTCTATTGCTTGGTGAGGTCATGAACCTATGAATTGAGATAAATGGTTCTCAAGTATGGTAATGAGGTACTTATGCTAAAATATTCTATAATTTTTTACTAGTTTATATTCTTAACCTTCATGAACAAAGCTTAATAATGCAAACCCCTCTCAAATGCACACTTAACTACCCTAGTGGCACAAAATTTTGATCATAGGTTTCCTAAAAATACACATGGTGTAAAATGGTGTTTTGAGGTGGTGGAGGAGTTCCCTAACTAAAATATTATGGAATTAGGAGAGATAAAGAGGATCTATTCTTTATGAATAATCTTTAATAATAGAACATGCCTATAACCCTCCTAAAACCCTAGGAAAGACTAGTTGAGGGAGATGAGCTCATACATCACATTATATGACCTGATTTATTCCTAACACACCCTATACATTGTTGATTAATCCAATCATATTCTCCATGAGTACCTTATCTATACTTGTAATTGTATAGACTATAATAAATGCACTATTTTATAGGATTTTTAGTGTTTTGTAGAGGTTTTGAGAAATTGATAACTTTAAAACTATTGGGATAGGTTATTTATTATGTGTTAAATATGAATAAGAAATTTTTTAAGTGATAAAAAAATTCCATTTTTCAAGGTTATCTCAAATAGGCCTAAAATGAGACTAAGTTTCAAAGCCACTTCATGGTTCTCACGCTTCCACAAAGTCTTAGGGCCTAAAATTTGACATTAAGGTTTGTGATATGATAGGTAAAGTGAAAAAAATTATTTTGGGTGTTTTCATATGTTTGGTATAGGTATGCATTATAAAAATAGGCTTCTAGGCAAGGAGGCCTAATTGAGGCCTAATTTAGGAGAGAGAAAGGCAAAAAAAGACACTTCCACTTAGAGTTTGGACCTAAAAATTGGCATGGATATTTAAATCCATAACAAGACCTCAAATATACCCTTATTGTTTTATTACCATTAATACACTTATCTACATAAGGAGGTTTATATGATTTTAGGGCTATAAGGAAAATATGCCTAATGGGAGTTTTTGGTGTAGAATAAGTTCTTGGGGGTGGTTTGAGAATTCTAAATAATTTTTATTAGGTATTTTATGATGTTAATAGTCCATCTATGGTAAGATAACAAGTTGGATAAGATGAATTCAAGTGTTGACACTTATAAGCAAGATTGGCCTAGTGAGATGAAGAGACTTCTAGACACCTAGCAAGAGAATGAAGTTATGTGCTAAAAGGAACTTATAGAGATAAATAAAAGATGTAAATATTAGATAAAATGTGTAACTCAACATGACCTAACCATCAATAATGCCACTTGTCATTCCACCAACCACATCAAAGGGTAATTTTAAAGAGTTATCCAAGATGTCAAGCTAAGTTTGAAACTTACACATCACTTAGATCAGAATATCATCTTCAAAACACTCAAAATTGTCTTTGAGGACCTGATGGGGAAGTTTAAAACTCATTTATTATTGTAGCTCCCTTTTGACACTTATCTCTATCTCTCTCTCTCTCCTATGCCCTTATCTCCTTATTCTCTCACTTTCTCTATATATTGAGCCTTAATTGTCTAAGATTGTATCCTCCACCTAGATATGATCAATCCATACCAATTTGTAGCCTTTGATTAATTATAATAATCTTTTTTTACCTTCTCCATGGACTAGTTTCAATATTCATTCTTGATTAGTTGATCTTGCTAAGTGATATAATTGCTTCCTTGGAATGTTTTTCTTTATTTAGCATTCATGCTTAGTTTGGAATCCTTTTCATATGTCTTTTGAAGTGTTTAGTGAGTAATATTTTCATTAGTGTTAATTCATGACCTCTTGACTAGTCCTCCTAGCTAAATCACTCTTCATAACCTTTATGAGAAAAATTGATGTAGAGAGATAGATTTGGATGAGTGTCATCTGTAGGTTATTATTTTGTTTAAATTTAAATTATATCTTATTAGGAGTGGTCAAATAATATTTGATGCATCACCTCAATTAAAGTAGGTTTATCTATATTTTCTTAGAAAATGGTAGATTAGTATTTGAGCCTAAGTGATTCATCAAGGGTAGCTAGCCATTTGCTCACCTCTATAATAAGGTACCCATAGATTTGAGGTGTTTCCATGTTACACCAAATTTGGAAGGATTGAACTACCTTCCAAAGGGTGAAAACTTAATTGATAATAGTTTTGGCATGCTTGGTAGGATATAAGGTCCAAATTTTTTGAAGAACTATTGGTGTTTCTTTTCTACCTATCACCCTTTGGAGGTATTCAAAACATCAATGGCAACTCCATACATGATTAGTTGATTCTATAATCCTAGTCAACTAGTCATAGTAAGTTGTGTTTCATTTCATTGTCTTGATGAGGTTGTTATGGTTGAGTTTGAAGTAGAGTTCAATTTCAAGTTGGTGAAGATACTCAATCTTATAACATTCCCTATCAGTCCTATGATGAGCCTTATTAACCTCACTATGATACATATAATTCCTATAAGCCTTATTAGCCTTGTTATGATTCATACCAATCGTATGGCCAACCTTCTCAAGCTCAATATGTTCTTATCCAACATAGTTACTTCTCAAATCAGTCCATTTCAAGTTTGAAGTAAATTATCGTAGGCTATGAGAGGTATATTATATACCTTAATACAAAAATGGAATATGGTCATGATATCCCTAGTCATCACATTGATGACATGATAGATGCATTTTAGTTAATGAAATAATAATGGGCACTTGTTGAGAGACCAAATTGGAAAATGTTCTCAAGTAAGATTATGTATGTGAGTGATATCATTTAAAGCATTGAGGATAATATAATTAACAATGACTAAAAATAGGTCCAACTTCATCATCCTTATGTGTCTTCATACACACCACCTTATCCCTCATATATTCCACCCATTCTTCACCAAGAGACCTTTCCAAGTCCTTCATATGTTTCTCAAACTTTCCCTTCTTTGATTTTCATTGAAGAGAACATTCAAAAGAAGGAAAAGACTATTGTTGATAACCAAAATTATACTTATCTTCCTCAAGAACCCCCCAAGAAGTCTTTTAAGACTCTAATCTAGAATTAAGTGGTGAATTCATAGAGTGAACAAGGTAAGACAAATATAGATTGGGGAGTTTACATCAAAAAAGAATATGAACCTATGAAAGTCTCTCTCATCCCTCTTCAAGATTCGTCTTGTATCTCATACCAACCTTATTGTGTTCCTTACCCTCATGAGGCCACTAAACAACTTCAAGATAATATAGATAGGAAAATCAAAGATTTGGAGTTGAATATGAAAGAACTAGAATTAAGCCAAAATCAAGAGTTTGAAACAAAAGAAATATTTATGCCTACTCAAGCTCCATTACTCTCTCCCCAAGAACCTCTAGCTTATCTATATTGGAGGTGTATCCAATAATGTTTCCAAAACAAGAAGGATAATTTAATTGATAAGGTTGAAGATAAAGTTTAAGCTATTAAATAGCCTCAAGAAAGTCATGAGAAAGATGAGGTGCTTATTGAATAAAATGTCTCTTCTATTTCCCTACTCAATTTAATTTCCCTATAAGAGTTCCTTCAAGAATCCACTATTCCCAAGGTCTCATGTTTCAAAAGTACTCCCTCCATTCCCAAGCCCATTCATGAGCCATTCATCATATCTCATACTCCCTCTCCACATCATGAAATTACCCATCACCCTCCCACCACATCCCTTCTTGAGGAGGAACCTATCTTATGAGAGATAAGTGAAGAAGGAAGAGTTGTACTTGTAGCTGATGAAGATTATTCAAGTGAGGTTGATAAGCAGATCCTCATCGGTACCCCTCTTAGGGAAGAGAAAGAAAAATTTCAAATATGAGGTTCTTAGATATGGTATTGATGGTGTGATTTAATAAGATGATCTAATTCCATCTAAATTTTTGGAGGTTGTAACTAGTACTAAAGTTAAAAGCTCTCTAAATAAGAAAACTAAGGTCTTAAATGATGTTGACATAGTTCATAATGAGTAAGAAGATAGACTTAAATAATTTTCCTTGCAATAACCTCATGACTACATATAAGGATTTGAAACTCTTTATAGCCTTGTGGTTCTTGAGGATAAAGAGGAAGGTAATCTTCTAGTTAGGTTTATTCATGTTGATCAAAGAGAAGAAGACAAAGATGATTGGTAGTAATACCTTCAGTCTCTTTAAGAGATTGAAATTCTTTGCAAAATTATGTTGACTATTGAAGATAATGCTCATGAGTAGATTGAACAAGATATGCTCATTAAGGATAATGATTCATCTTTAAATGAGCATGCAAATCTCCTTGAAGAGCTTTATGAGCTTAAAATAGTTGGTAATAAGTATGATGTCATTAAAGATGCCATTGAGTCCCAACAAGCATGCTTGAATGGAATATCATTTGATGAAGTAACAATTAAGGAACATTATAATAAGCATATTGAATCAAAAGATGAGTTTACCTTTATAGGTGATTGGTTTGCATATATTATTTCACTTGAGAACATGGCAATAGGAGTGGTATTCAAGAAGAAGATGAAAACATAAAAATCAAGGCTCAAAAGGTATCTTGCTTCATGCCATTATTCATCTCATGGAGTAAGAGATTGTAAAATATCCCCCTTTGATCCAGGAGGAATAAGTGGTTTACATGTTAGTTTCATATAGATATTTTGCTCATGTTATGTTTTATGTTCCCTAAGTACTTATCTAACACATGTGTGTGTTTGCTTCCTTTGCTTGGTGTGTGTTGTCTTTATTTTATGTGTTTAGAGGTCAAATCATCTTGTATTATCATGCTTAAGGTCTAGTTAGGTTTTAAACTGAGTGAAAATGAATCCATCTCCCAATGGAAGGACAAGGCTACTAGTCTAATTAGCATATCAAGCATGTTACCCCTATGAATCACCAATTTGTTGACCAATTTTGACCCCCAAGGTCAAAATGTTAACCCATATAGGTGAAAACTTTTTTTCATGTCTTTCTAACCTTTTTTAAAGTCTTTTCATGCCTTATATGGTCTCTAAAATGTCTTTCTATAACCTTATTAGCATTTTTTAAGGCTAATTTGATAAAATTAAGGTAATTTTTTATCTTTATTTTAGACTAGTCTAGACATGTCATGGAGAGATGAGGCTTGTTTAAGTGGTTCCATATTTTTTTAAGATTTTCTCAAAGTCCTTTCATGTCTTAATCACCTTCAAATAACATTTCATGAATGTTTGGAAACTTTAAGGTTATTTTGTGGACTTTAAGGTAGTGTTTTATAAGGAAAAAGTTGATTTTTGGATAATGTTCATGTATGTAAAATCTCCTCAAGTGAAAATTCCATACATTACACTTTCAAAAGACCTTGGAGAAATTACATAACTTCCACACCTATCATCAAGTTAGGTAAAAGTCAGAATATTGAATTTCAATGCCTTAAAGGGGAGTTTTGGCATTTTTACAAACTTCTTGAGCTCACTTTTAGGTGAAAATAGTTTATTAGTGTCCTTTCAACTTTTAAAAGCTAGAATCAGGCATGGAAAAATTTTTCAAATCTCAAAATTTCAAAAAACTCTTCCTCCCTCCCATAGTTTTCTTCATAAGCTCATAAAGGCCATTTTTAGATGAATGGTAAGGCCATACATTTTGATTTGGAGACTAATATATTTAAAAAAGTTTGGGACCTATATGGTATTACACTTAGGGGCATTGGTAGTTTGATTGAGCTCCTTAGCATTATAAACAATCACTAAGGAGTTAAGGTGTTATTTTGAGGCTAAAATCCCCGCTAAATTTATTTTGTGAAACTCCCACGCAAGTGTGAACATGTTGACTACATGAAATAAATTGGAAAATATATTTATAGGTTTTAATAAACATCCTATACCTTCATTCACTAGTTTGTCATGTGTGGGAAGCCATTTAACAAGGAAAGCTACTCTCTTGCATAGTTTTAAAAGTGACTGCCATAGTTTGTGTTTATTTCAGGGGTTTTAATGTATAAGGTTATGAATGAATGTTTAATATCAGGTTTTAATTCCCCTAATTCTCTAAAACACCATCATCTCTCCATTGTATAATCCAACAACACATTCTCCAAGCAATTCATAATGTTCTCTCTAATTTTGATGATTGTGTGTGCAAGCTACTTGCAAACAATAGAGTAACAAGGTTTAGTTTTATATTGTAAAATATTTTTTAAGATTCTTTATCCTATGTTAAAGGAAATTAAACATCAAATAAGTGGTATCCTAATCATATACTCTTCAATAATGGCTATAGGGGTGTTTTAGTCACTCACATGTCTACAGACCTGTAAGTGAACATTCATGGGTCTAAGTCCATGTTGAAGGTGTTTTGTAAATATATAAGTGTATATTAGACTCATTGAAATTAATTTTAAACTAATTGACCCTATGGAAGATCATCAAGAAATATGGATGAGTATTCAATACTCCCACTTCCATGTAAATCCTTGAACTAACTATATGTACATGCTTATATGGAACATGATTCAAATTTTGAGATGATGTAATGTTTGATCAAAATTCTTAAGAATATTTATATGGGGATGAGAAAATGGGTCAAGATTTTATATGACACCAGAGTGTCAAAGGGTAAAGGAAGCTATTCTTGAGCCTATACAAGTTAAATAGAGACCTATAGATGGTAGAATTATAGGTCCTCATCTTGGACTAAAAGCATTTGTCTATACCAAGAAAGTTGGATTGAAACATGAATCTATCAAGATATAAGAGGAAAAAATTAATTAAGATATCTAGGTTAGTGGAGAGCCATAGGGGCTGAAGTGATTAAGGGTCAAAACATTTAAAAGGTTTGTAAGCTTAGTACTCATACATAGGTCTGAGTACAAGGATGAGATAAAAGTTATAGAACATTATGAGGAAAGAAAATTAACCTTATGGTGAGATAAAGTGTCCATGAATTTGAACCATTTTTAAAGTGTCATGATGGAGTGGAAATACTAAGTTCAAAACCTCATGTTCAAACTCCTTCAATGACAACATACAACCACCTTTTGAGAAGCCAATCTTGAACATTGTGTGCTTGTGAATTATAGAGTTTCAAGAAATTGAGAAGGCCCTAAACTATTAGTAACATGAAAATATTTTTTTAAGAGTTTTAGTTTTAGGAAGAGTGAAGACCTTAAACCCTTAAATATAGTCATACTTCTCTATGAGCACCTATAGGTTATAATTAAATGTAAACCAATTTCAACCTAAAGAGAAGGAAAAACACGTGAAAAACATTTGGGTGTAACTTAGATAAATGGATATTTAAGTTATCAAACCATTTTTTGGTAGTGATACCTAAATAATTTTAGAGAAAGATTACCATAATAATCTTAATCTAACCCTATAAACATAATGGACATCTACAGGTTGCTAAGGAAGAACATATTAGTTTTAAGCCTGAAGGAAGGGCATAGTGCATAAAGGTAGAATTAAAAACTATCTTTAGTATACAAAGAATTAAATAATTTAATTTTAATACAATATTAAATGTGAAGTAATGACTATTGAGACTGGTCACAATAAAGAACTAAACCCCTCTATATACAGCCAATGTGAGCTACAAGCCTATCTATCTTGGCAAGGAAAAGTTTATTATTTAGAGTGGGAAAATGAGGTAAGAATAGAGATAAATAACTTGATATGTTTCATGTTTATTACATAACTCCACAATACCATCAAACTCAATCAAAATTTAAACAAAAATTGGAAACTATATTTAAGCCTGTAGAACCTAACTCATACACATGTAGGCTTATAAAGACAATGATATAAATGATGGCCTAATGAGTGGAAAAATGAGATATAGATGCATTTAAAAGTATTAAATTAAGTTAAAAACCATATAATATCATTAATGTTTAGGGTAAAGCAATAAAAGTGTCAATTTGGCCTTTAAGACCACCTTAAACTTCTCTTATGCAAAACTGCATTTCAAGACTAACCTTATATTGCTAGGTGAGGTCATGAACCTATGAATGGAGATAAATGGTTATTATTGATGTTAGTGAGGTCTATATACTAAAATATTCTATAATTTATTATTGGTTTATATATTTGACCTTTATGAATAAAGCCTAAGAATGTAAACTACTCTCAAATGCACACTCAGCCACTCGAGTGGAACCATTTTCTCTCATAGCTTTCCTAAAAAGACACATTTTGGAAAATGGTGTTTTTATGTGGTTTAGGGTCTCCTAAATACTATATTTTTTCATTAGGAGAGAGAAAGAGGATTTTCTCTTTACAAACAATCCTTAAAAATAAAACATGCCTAAAACCCTAGGAAATACCACTTGAAAGAGATGAGATCCTAAAGAACATGAGATGGATTTATTTTATCCTAAAAAATCCTATAAATTATTTATGACTCTAATTATATTCTCCATGATTACCTTGCTTTTACTTGTAGTTGTATAGACTATAATAAATGCACTACTTTGCAAGATTTTTGGTGCTTTTTGGGGGTTTTTAGCAATGGAGAACTTTAAAACTATTGGAAGAGGTAATTTAGGATGTGTTACATGTATTAAATCCCAAAAATATTCACAATACATTTTTTAGGTGATCAAACAAACTCCATTTTTCATGGTAGTCTCAAATAGACCCAAAATGAGACTAGGTTTCATGGCCATTTCACGGTTCTCACACTTCTACAGGGTTTTAGGGCCTCAAATTTAACATGGATGTTTGTGACAAGACAAGTAAATTTAATAACATTATTTTGGGTGGTTTTACATGTTTGTGATAGTTTTGGAGAGAAAAAATAGGCTTCTAGGCAAAGAGGCCTAATTGAGGCCTAATTAAGGTGAGAGAGGCAAAAAAAGACACTTTCACTCATATTATAGACCTAAAACTTGGCATGGAGCTGTAAATATATATTTGGTCCTCAAATATACCATTAATTTGTCATTACCATTTGCAAAATTCTTTACACAAGGAGGTTTGCATAATTTTAGGGCTACAAGGAAAATAGGCCTAGTGAGAGCTTTTGGTGTAGAATGAGTTCTTGGGGGTTGTTTGAGACTTATAAATGAATTTTTGTAGGTATATTATGATTTTAATATTCCATCCATGGATAGATAATTATTTTGATAAGATCAACTCAAGTTTTGACGCTTATAAGCAAGATTGACCTAGTGAGATGAAGAGACTTCTAGACACCTAGCAAGAGAATAAAGTGATGTTCCAAAGGGAACCTACAAAAACTAGTTTCAATGTGTAAATATTAAATCAAATATGTAACACAACATGATTTGAGCATCAATAATTCCACTTGTCATTCCATAAGCCAAAACAAATGGTATTTTTGAAGATCTAGGCAAGGTGTCAAACAAAGTTTGAAACTTCCATGCCACTTAGAGTAGAAGAGAATCTTCAAAAGAATAAAACTTGTCTTTGAGGACCCAATGTGGTAGTTTAAAACTAATTTATTTTTTTAACTCACTTTGGACACTTCTCTCTCTCTCTCTTCTATGCTCATCTCTCCTTCTTCTCTCACTTTCTCTACATATTGAGATTTAATTGGCTAAGATTTTATCCTGCACCTAGGTATGGTGAATCCATACCCATTTTAATGTTTTTATAAATTAAAATAATAGTTTTTTTACCTCATCCATGGACTGGTTTCAATATGCATGCTTCATTATTTGATTTGGCTAAGTGATAATCTTGATTCCTTGGCATGCTTGTCCTTATTTAACATTCATGTTCAATTTGGAATCCTTTTTACAGGTCTCTTGAAGTGTAAAATTAATGTGTAAGTGTTTATTTAGTATCATTTTCATTATTTTTAATTCATGACCTCTTGACTAGTCCTCCTAGTTGAATCACTCTTCAAAACCCTCTTGAGAAAAATTAATGTAGAGATACAAATTTGAATTAGTGTCATGTGTAGGTTAGTCTCATGTTTGAAGTAAAATTTCATCTAGTTTCTAGTAGTCAAATCATATTTGGTTTATTACCTCCATTATATTAGGTTTCTCTCCCTTTTCCTATAAAGTGGTATATTAGTGTTTGAGCCTAATAAATTCATCAAGGGGAGCTAGCCATTTAAAATAGATATTTATCTCTTTAATAGGATACCCATAACCTTGAGGTGTTTCCATGTTACATCAAATTTGGAAGGCTTGAACTACCTTTTGAAAGGTAAAAATCTTATTGATAACACTACCTAATTGTATCTTACATAGTTCTAAATGGATATATTAGTATACTATAATGTGACATTGATAGACATAGATGGTGTAGATTAGTATTTTCTTTTTCCTATCCCTCATTGATGTTATTACTCTCTTACATGATAGGCCATTTTTTTATTGTCTAATGTGTATGACATATTTATGTCCCTTACTTGTGACATCTTAATGTCCCTTATGTGTGACCCTTGGACTTGTTTAATGTGACTTATTTGACGTCCCTTGTTTGTGACATCTTTATGTCCCTTACATGTGGACCTTGGCCTTATTTATTGTGACATATTTATGTCCCTTATATTTGTCCATTGGAATTATGTGTGACACAAACTCTTGATATTGTTGAAGTTATTAAGCTTCTTAACATTGAGTGGTGTCATGATACATATCATGCACCTTTACTACATAGTATTAATCAATTATATTTTAGTGGTGGTTTCAACTATGTGATTCATTGATACATATATTTAGACATGAAACTTATATGCCATGCATTACATATTTTACTTACATTTCTTGATTGAATAATACATTACTATGATGATGTACTCTCCACATGTTCACATGATTATACATAATGTTATATTTACACATGATATGATACAATTAACTCTTATTTTGAGATGAGTGACTTATAAAACACACCCCTCATCTCAAAAGGGGGGCATTATAATGGGATTGCCATAGATACATAGGCCTCTATAAATAAAAAATCTAATTAGAGTACAAATTTTAGAGATTCAAAATGGTTTAGATATCAAATAGTTTAGTTACAGGATATATATTAGCACATTAATATAGATTATGGGTGTATATGTAATGCATATGCAATAAATTTATAGAGACTTGAATATAGATTTATACACACCTGAATGCATAAGCTTGTGCATATTTACACAATTTATAAGAAAAATAATCAATTGTTTTCACATATACATACATTTGAGATACAAATTCTCAAACTCAACATATAGATGCATAACATTCCATACAAATTAGTACATATTCAAAAGGCATGATGTGGGTCCATGGACATACACAGACTTTCAGACTCATAAGGAATTATAGTGGTTCATGCACATGAAAAATAATAATATTTATAAGTTGGATGGAAATAAGTAAATTTCATTAGTTACTTTAGTTTTTATTTTAACAAACCCATCATGTAGTTCCCATTTATTTCTTGACTAGTTATTTGGGTTAGTACATTGCCTACTTATCCCCAAATTTATGAGTGTTGGGATATGTTTTCTTCTCAACCCAGGGTATTTCAAGTTAAATAGGTTTGGGGCATGGTTACCAAAACTCTATATGTGCTTAAAAAATGATGTAAAATTTCTCCATGGTTAAATAATAGGAACCAAATTCAAAGTGATTGAGTGGAAAACACATTTATCCAATGCTTCAACAAGGAAACATCATCTCCAACAAGTTATAAGGTAAACATAATTTTCACCAACACATAGGTGTACTCCCTTGTTATTTATGTTTACAAATTTAAAATTAAAATTTCAAACTTTTAATATATGGACATTGACTACTACATGTTTTTTTCAAGTTTTGATATTGAGTGACTTACACAATTACAACTTCATATCAAAAACAAAGTGTTTTGTACACACTCATGTACATATTTTAATTTTACTCAAGCAATTTCATTATTATAATAAAATATGGCCATTTATAGATTTTAAAATTTGGTATTAAGTATTTGATAATGACAATATTGACATACATTTACCATGCATGACTTACACATACAAACATGGACCTAACTTTCCATTTGTTCACACCTAAATGCTTCCTTATAAACTTGATCCTTTCATTATAATATTACATACCTATAAGAACCTAACTATTTATTTCAAACTTATTTAATATTATTCATATAAATATCATGATATTTAGTTCATTTTGCCTATGTACAGGTCATTACCACATATCTGGGTCAATATTGCTTGTTGGCAATGAGCCAAGATTATCAGTACCAAATATATCCTAACAAAAACAACTTTTCAAAATAAAGTTTATCCTTAGGGTTGGCCCATATTATTAACATGTGTGTGTGTGTGTGTGTGTGTGTGTGTGTAGCTAATGATTTAGATTTGATACTTGACAATGTTTGATTTGACTTAGATTCAAGAATAACAAGGAAAATTTCCTTAATGTGTAGTGGTGTATAGATGTGTATCAGATAAGTGTCAAGTCCCCTATTAAGTGAGACCTTTATATATATATATATATATATATATATATATGTATATATATATATATGTATATATATATATATGTATATATATATATGTATATATATATATATATATGTATATATATATGTATATATATGTATATATATATATGTATATATATATGTATATATATGTATATATATATATGTATATATATATATATATGTATATATATGTATATATATATACATATATACATATATATATATACATATATATACATATATATATATACATACATATATATATACATACATATATATATATACATATACATATATATATATACATATATATACATATACATATATATATATGTATATATATATATACATATATATATATATGTATATATATATACATATATATATACATATATATATATACACATATATATATACATACATACATACATATATATATATATATATATAAAGGTCTCACTTAATAGGGTACTTTACACTTATTTGATACACATCTATACACCACTGCACATTAAGGAATTTTTCCTTGTTATTCCTGAATCTAAGTCAAATAAAACATTGTCAAATATCAAATCCAAATCATTAGCTACACACATATAAAACATTAGCACAATTTCACAATCACACTAGGTGGGATAACTATGTGTGGTTTGATTTCCCTACTCATATTATTAAATACATGGGTAGCAGTTAATCATTAAATGAGGGTGATTGGGGTTAGTTCAACATGCTACATTTTCCTAGTTTTTGTAGTTTATATCCTTCACAAGAACACATAAGATTTCAAAGTGAAGGAGACTAATTTTTAGATTTGTGATTATATTCAAGGTTATATATCACACCTACAAGTATTTGAGAGATAGGTTAATGTTACTATATTTTCCCCAACCCATCTTTTGTAATAGGTTACTACTAACCAACATAGGTCAATATTGACAATTGATACTAACCTAAATCTAAAATAAATGATCCTATGTAGATAAAAACATGTTTTCTAAATTGAATGAACTATATACATGCTTCAGTCTACTTTTCACTTACAAAGCAAAATCATAATCAAATAATTAGTCAAAAAATATAAGCACTCATCCTTTTTTTTACTTACTATATTTAGCATATATGCGTTGTCAAATAATTGAAATCAATTTAATAATTTTACATTCAAATATATACTTGAATGTCATATCTCTTTATCTAAATTATTCTACTACTTTATATCTTATTAGGGTTTCTAAAACCAAATTAAGATAAAGCATATTGGTGAACCTATACATTGATCGAACCATGTACAAACCTAGGTTTTCATACTTATAAAGTTTTAAATTTCAGCCTTAGGGTTTTATTTTCAAACCTGATTTTTCATTCTTCCCTAATAATACACATTACCAATGGATATAGTAACTGAGCATTATTGGTTAATGCAAGTTATGAAGGTTCTCTTTTCATACTATTCTACTTGGATAATTTATTTCATTTGGATCAACTATGTAAGAAAATGGATCAAATATAATAACTCAAATGAGGCTAAAATTAAAAATAGACAATCCCAATCCTTCCACAAATCCTATTTCTATAACATCCAATATGAGTTGCCTCTTGTTACCACTAGATGGAAAATGGAACAAATGACCTCCTTTTTTATTCCTACTACATACTATATAACACATACTATACATCATATTTATGGACTTATTATGAATGTCGATATTATTAATACTCATGAAAAAACTACCACAAACCAACTTAATGTCATAGATGACCAATAATTCATTGAATATATAAATTTGAATCTAGATCACATTGATGAAATGTTATATATTTTTAGAGATAAATAGAAAAAAAATTCCTAAAGATAATACATCTAGGGAAAATATGACCCCTTCTATGATATAAAACAATCCTTTCAAGATAGTACATCTACTTCATGTGTCCAAACCTATACTATTGGTACTGTTCTTATGTCTACACCTCTAGTGACATATGTGATATCCACACAAGATTTGGGGAAAAAATAATTCCTCGAATAATTATCAATACCTATTCCTATGAGGAAAACTTTACCCCTTCCATTATGACTATGCATGTTACATCATCAACCCCACCTACTACACATTCAATTGAGATATTTTTTTTTTAGATTTACATGCTAAGGTGTTGTAGTTAGAATAATGTGCATATATAGCTAATCATTCCATGGATTCACATGCCTTACATCATAACCCAGTATCCACTAAGATAGAAACTTATAGTTTTTTGAGATCCTGAGATTTCACTATTAGGTAAAGGTGATCTAAAATAACACTTACACTCATTCCATACAACATGCTTGGATTACACATAAATTGAAAAATTATTAACCAAGTTATTTCGTAGAAGTATCAAATAGTCTTATTTATGATTGTTATATAACCTTATCCTTTAATTAATAAAATCATTAAATCCTTTGGAAAATCCATTTCTAATAATTTTTTATATTAACATTTATGATAATATATCTTATTCACAAATTTCTAAACTCAAGTAAGGTTCTAATGAACCAATCAATGATTATGTACTTTAGCAGAGGACTATGCTAGATAATACTATTAATTTTATGGAAAAAATTTATTTACAAGACATATTCAATGAAATATTGTTTGTACCACTCCATGAGTCAATTATCTTCAAGAGATTCAAATCCTTTGATAAGTTATGCCACATAGTAGGAAACAAATAAGTTAATATCATGACATTAAACAAAATCAAGAAAACACCTACTCTTACAACTAAATTAATGACATAATTTAAAAATAATGTAGCTATAACTTCAAACCAACTAAAAACTAGAGTGAGGCAAATATTATATTTAATTTAGTATCACAGCTTATGAATCAACTACAATTGATAGTTCTAATGAAAAGGCAATTTTCAAAGTTACCATCACCTCCTGATATATTGTTATAGAAGCTACTTGAATAGAATCTTATCAATATTAATAATCTACAATATTTCAATATAAATAATCCTAAAATAAGGAATTATGATAATAATGCATATTATGACTATCATAAAATTATAAGACATTTTAGGAACAAATACTGTAAATTAAAACATAAGATACAATATCTTATTGATCACAACACTATTGAGTTGTTTACCCCTATAGAGGAATTTAAACCACAAAATAATGGAATTCATAATTTCAAAATATCTAGTGATTCATTTTTGAAGCATGAGAAAATTAAGATTAATGATAGTTTAGAAGTATGTAATGCATATGATAATCATCCTACACATATGACATATGATCACCCAATAGATATGATTATTGGTACACTTATCAAAACTTCACCATCATGTCCTATGGTCACATTTGAATATAGTGATATTTTTTATGATGATTCTTATTATCATACACTACTTAAATTCAGCAATAAATACATAGTTTCATGATTAATAATGGGTTAAGTGAGAACATGTGCATAGTGACACTTCTTATCTCCCTTGGATATACACAAGACTTACAAGATAATTATAGAGAAATTATGGGATTATATGGGTAGAAATATAATACCCTCAAACACATAGTGATATTTCTTTATGTGGGATCCACCATAGCTACTCCATTCTTATTTGATAGAAGAGTAATGTCTTTAACATGTTGTTAGGATACCCTTCGATGCAAAAGATTTGTGTAGTACCATATATTGTGCAACAATATCTTGAGTACATACATTTTAATAAGGTAGTCATAGTTACATATGTATGATATGAGTGCCATATACATCCATAGGTATTTCCTCCTCCATGCCCACCACCGCCACAATTATGTGATACACACATACATGATCAATATATAATGCCAATGATTATAAATATGCAAGATATTTATATACACCCACCTTAGAGGAAAGTAGTTGGGTCTACTACATTGATAGATAGTCAATGCCCATCACATAATAGATTTATTGGGGGGTCACAAAAGCCACCAAATCCTATGGCATGAACTCAATTAGTACCACAAATAGTTTAATGTGTTACATAACAAACACAAGTAGTGATGAATTTTCATACTATAGTGTAAACCTTACATATTCCTTAACCTTATAGAGTTACCCCTCATACATAGGATTCTATGAGTCATGATCATGGTAATTATCATACAACATATAAAATTTTATCATATTATGACACATCTACATCTGGTACCTATAACTCTTAGCAAAGGACCTTTACACTATTTGATACTCCCCATGGTCCTCCCATTTATGGGATAGTTAGATAACACTTTTAAAATATTCAAATATGATAAAATAAAATATTTAAAAAATATAAAAAATTGTAAAATATTTAAAAAATAAAAAATGAAGACCCGATGAATACTAGATTATATTATTTACATAGATTTTTTGTCATATATTTAGTATGTGGCATATTATTTTCATACAAACATGCATTTCATGGTATATGAGTGTGATGTAAGAAATACAAATTGAATAGGGACATATAGATGTTGGAATTTACTCTACCTAATGGCCATAATGATACTAGAGACATCTTTTCCATAGGATTCACTATTATAGGTTATAACTTTCTATGACCTCTCTACCATGTTAAGATATATAGATTTTTTACACATCTTACTAGTAACTCATATCTTACACAATGATACATGGATATTATATTATACTATGATGTGAGATTGATACATATAGATTGTGAAAACTAGTCTTTACCTATTTTATGCTTTATTGATGTTGTTACTATCTTACATGATAGGATAGTTTTTGTTTGTCTAGTATGTGTGACATATTTATGTACTTTTTGTGACATTGGCCATGTTTTATGTGACACACATATCCCCTATTTATGACATATATAGTTCCCTTAAGTGTGGCATTTGGCCTTATTTTTTGCAACATCTCTATGTCCCTTGTAAGTGGCCCTTGGCATTATGTGTGACACTAAATATTGAGCTTGTTGACATTTAGTGGTGTAATGATACATATCATGAAATTTTACTATTGAGTCTTATTTAGCTATCTATCATTGATTGTTGCTACTGCATCCTTCATTGACACATTTATTTAAACATAACACTCATTCCAATCTAGGGCCCAAGAGGAGACCTGGTGGAAAACCTAATTAAACACATTTAAGTGGGTTATGAATGAAATATAATATATGAATAATATAGCATGTGAAAGTATAGTGCATTGAATGACTAAGGAAATCAGGAAATAGATAACAATCAATGTAGAACTATAATAACAAAGTTGTATTATATTAAGTTATATATAATATTTGAGAGATTATATGTATAATGTTTATGTACTTCCTAATTTCATTATTTTATATGAATATTTATGCAAATAATGTAAGTCTACATTACTATACCATGAAGGAAGATGAATCACCAATTGAACCATTTGAATATTTGGTAATAACCACTTCATAACTAAAGTTGACAAGATGAGTGATACAAAACTAATACTATAAGAGTTTTGTAGTGATGTATAAGTGGAATTAGATAGAGAAAATTGTAAATAAGGTGTGTAATCTACTTCCCATTTTTTTGGCATCACCACAAGTCTTGATATGCAATAATGGTAATGTATAGTAAGGTCTAGTGTCCTATATCCTCATGAATCAATCACCCCTCCTTGAAGAGGAATGGTCCCAATTTTATGTATTTATATAATAAGATGTGTAAAAAAATTTGTAACTTGTACCTCTATAAATAATTTTCCTTGGGAAGATACTTGACTCACTTTAATGATATGGAAAAGAGAAATCTCTTGTTGACATGTCTATTTGACCTGAACATCAATGAATTGATCTAATTCTACTAGAATGTTGTAATATGGATTAGCATCCATCTAATAAATATTTTTTATAGTATCTAAAGTAACTAAGAGGGTTGAAAAGTAGTGGTACAAGATTTATACATTGAATACCAGATGCAACCTAAGATAAGATGGAAGATAAAACATGAAATTGTTATAGATTACTATTTTGGTGATGGTGTAGGTCCCATACCAAAGTGGTTGAAGATTGTACTAAGGTCCTATCAGTGTTTCCTTATGTAAGTGTATCCAAACTCAATCACCAACCTATGAGGTGTGAAGTATATGATGTTTGTCATGATGTTGCTTTTATTTCACATTAGCTTGTTGTAAAATGGTTTACACATGATGTTCAATGTGATCAATGAGTTGAATAACTTTTTTAACTTCCTTTTGAGATAAAGGTGTTGTTACTATTGAGAGAAAAATAAGATAATATATGTCAGTGGGTACCAAAGGTGTAAAATCTAAATAGATTTTAAAAGGGATATGTGAGGTATAACTATGTAGAGCTCTATATTAGCTATGTTGAATGAAAAGAATAATTTCATCTCAAGTGAATTGTATTTTATGTTGTATACTCTTAGAAGGTGTACTATTATCTTATTTACCTCTTATATCTGTGTATGAAATGCAATGTATTTATTCAAATTTATATCTAGCATAGACCAAAGTACTTTCTAGAAATTTATCAATAAACTTATATCTCTATCAGATAGAATCTTTTTGGAATATAAATTGGATCAAAACATGTTGTAAGTATAAGTGATATATTTATAGATTTGAAATTAATTTCTTATAGGGCATGAGATTTTTTTATTTGATAATATATCAATTATTACATAAATGAAATCATTGCCATGATGTGTTCTAGGGTATCCTAAGAGTATGTCCATGAAATGGATTCCCACTATCTCATTGGAACTATTATAGGTGTGTAAAAACCTTGTTTCTTGTTGATTTACTTGTAAATTTCACATGTGGTATAAGACTTGATATACTTGGATACATCAGACCTAAGATATGGCTAAAAGAAAACATTTGAAAACACTAAAAGAGTCTTTTCAACTCCAAAATGTCTTGAAACCTTGATAAATTGAGCCTCTCATTTTATTTTATGTATCTCTACCTCATATAGAATGCATAAACTCCCAAGGTGATATATAAGTCCATTCTACAAGTATAAATATGGAATTAAATTTATGTAGAGTAAATTGTGATAAATAGTTACAAAATCCATATTAGATGGATACAATTATGAACATGTGATAACTTCATGTCCACATGCATAAAATGTATAAAGGAGAGATTTAACTAAAAAATGGCTTAGATAATCTATGATTGGATTTGCACTTCCCTTATGTCATATGTTCAGATGAAACTACATAAGATAAGAAGACCATTTTTCATGTCACTCCTGATGTAACTTGTTTTGAGTTTATAATAATTGAATCAACTTGTGATGTGTTGGGTTTATAGTCTTATTGCCCAAAATATATTTCTTCCAATGCTTACATTATTTAGAAATAACACAAATCTCATGATCATATGTTAAGTAATTTCTTACCGAAGTAGTAAATGTTTTGTTATGGTAAGCAAACAACCATATGACCATGTTGACGGAGGACTACTCCAAGTGTAAATCCAAAGGTATCTATATCAAGATCAAATTATTTATAATAGGTATGTTAAATCAAGTACTAGTGTGGAACAAAGTTTGAATTTTAATTCTTTGAATTCTTTATATTGTGTGGCTTCTCAGATGATTTTATTTGGTACCACCTTTGGTAACTTTATTTAGAGGCTAAGTCACATGAAAAAACCTAAGTATAAATCTCCTATAGCAATTTGTCAATCCAAAGAATTTAATAATATCTATGAGATTCTTTGGTTGTATCTTCCTGGATGACTTAAATATTAGCCAAGTCCATGTTCATCTACTATTTATCTAGATACTACATTTCCAATATAATAAATGAACATTTGTCCATTTTTGCATATAACTTGTGTTTCCTCAAAGTGTCATTAAATTTATATATATCACAAATATTCATCCCATGATTTTTAAAATATAAATATGTCATCAAGGAATACTACAACAAATGAAGTAGTGAATGGATTGAGAATGGCATTCATCATCTATATGAATGTAGTTAGTGCATTGATCAAACCAAAGGGCATGAATAAAAATTAAAACAAACCTTCTTTATATGTGAAGGATATCTTACATATATCTATAGGTCCAATAGTAACATGATGAGACCCACACTTAATATTTATTTAGTGAATTATTTTACACTATTGAGTTATTCCAGTAGGTTTCCAATCCTTGGAAGAGGATAACAAATCTTCATTATGATCTTATTAAGAGCTATGTAATCCATGCACAACTACTATGTGTCATATTTATTTAGCACAAACATAATTAGTTTATAATAAGGTGATGATATGGGATTGGTATGTCCTTTTTTAACTTAAAAAGAGAGATTATATAAAGGAGGGATTTAACTAAAAAATGGCTTAGATAATCTATGATTGGATTTGTACTTCCCTTATGTCGTATGTTCAGATGAAACTACAAAAGATAAGAAGACCATTTTTCATGTCACTCTTGATGTAGCTTGTTTTGAGTTTATAATAATTGAATCAACTTGTGATGTGTTGGATTTATAGTCTTATTGCCCAAAATATATTTCTTCCAATGCTTACATTATTTAGAAATAACATATATCTCATGATCATATGTTAAGTAATTTCTTACCAGAGTAATAAATGTTTTGTTATGGTAAGCAAACAACCATATGACCATGTTGACCGAGGACTACTCCAAGTGCAAATCCAAAGGTATCTATATCAAGATCAAATTGTTTATAATAGGTATGTTAAAGCAAGTACTAGTGTGGAACAAAGTTTGAATTTTAATTCTTTGAATGCTTTCTATTGTGTGGCTTCTCAGATGAAATTTTATTTGGTGCCACCTTTGGTAACTTTATTTAGAGGCTAAGTCACATGAAAAAACCTAAGTATAAATCTCCTATAGCAATTTGTCAATCCCAAGAAGTTACTAATCTCTATGAGATTCTTTGGTTGTATCCATTATTAGATGACTTAAATATTAGCCAAGTCCATGTTCATCTACTATTTATCCCAGATACTACATTTACAATATAATAAATGAACATTTTTCCATGTTTGCATATAACTTGTGTTTCTTCAAAGTGTCATTAAATTTATATATATCACAAATATTCATCCCATGATTTTTAAAATATAAATATGTCATCAAGGAATACTAAAACAAATGAAGTAGTGAATAAATTGAGAATGGAATTCATCATTTTTATGAATGTAGTTAGTACATTGATCAAACCAAAGGGCATGAATATAAATTCAAACAAACCTTCTTTCTATGTGAAGGATATCTTCCATATATCTATAGGCCCAATAAGAACATGATGAGACCCACACTTAATATTTATTTAGTGAATTATTTTACACTATTGAGTTATTCTAGTAGGTTTTCAATCCTTGGAAGAGGATAAAAAATCTTCATTGTGATCTTATTAAGAGCTATGTAATCCATGCATAACTACTATGTGTCATATTTATTTAGCACAAACATAATTAGTTTATAATAAGGTGATGATATGGGATTGGTATGTACTTTTTAAACTAAAAAAGAGAGATTATATAAAGGAGATATTTAACTAAAAAATGGCTTAGATAATCTATGATTGGATTCGCACTTCCCTTATGTTGTATGTTCAGATGAAACTACAAAAGATAAGAAGACTATTTTTCATGTCACTCTTGATGTAACTTGTTTTGAGTTTATAATAATTGAATCAACTTGTGATGTGTTGGGTTTATAGTCTTATTACCCAAAATATATTTCTTATAATGCTTACATTATTTAGAAATAACATAAATCTCATGATCATATGTTAAGTGATTTCTTACAAGAGCAGTAAATGTTTTGTTATGGTAAGCAAACAACCATATGACCATATTGACCGAGGACTACTCCAAGTGAAAATCCAAAGGTATCTATATCAAGATAAAATGGTTTATAATAGGTATGTTAAAGCAAGTACTAGTGTGGAACAAAGTTTGAATTTTAATTCTTTGAATGCTTTCTATTGCATGGCTTCTCAGATGAAATTTTATCTGGGGCCACCTTTGGTAACTTTATTTAGAGGCTAAGTCACATGAAAAAACCTAAGTATAAATCTCCTATAGCAATTTGTCAATCCCAAGAAGTTACTAATCTCTATGAGTTTCTTTAGTTGTATCCATTCCTAGATGACTTAAATATTAGCCAAGTCCATGTTCATCTACTATTTATCCTAGGTACTACATTTACAATATAATAAATGAACATTTTTCCATGTTTGCATATAACTTGTGTTTCCTCAAAGTGTCATTAAATTTATATATATCACAAATATTCATCCCATGATTTTTAAAATATAAATATGTCATCCAGGAATACTACAACAAATGAAGTAGTGAATGGATTGAGAATGGCATTCGTCATCTATATGAATGTAGTTAGTACATTGATAAAACCAAAGGGCATGAATAAAAATTAAAACAAACCTTCTTTATATGTGAAGGATATCTTACATATATCTATAGGTCCAATAGTAACATGATGAGACCCACACTTAATATTTATTTAGCGAATTATTTTACACTATTGAGTTATTCCAGTAGGTTTCCAATCCTTGGAAGAGGATAACAAATCTTCATTATGATCTTATTAAGAGCTATGTAATCCATGCACAACTACTAGGTGTCATATTTATTTAGCACAAACATAATTAGTTTATAATAAGGTGATGATATGGGATTGGTATGTCCTTATTTTAACTAAAAAAGAGATATTATATAAAGGAGATATTTTACTAAAAATTGCTTAGATAATCTATTATTGGATTTTAACTTCCTTTATGTTGTATGTTCAAATGAAACTACAGAAGATAAGAAGACTATTTTTCATGTCACTCTTGATGTAGCTTGTTTTGAGTTTATAATAATTGAATCAACTTGTGATGTGTTGGGTTTATAGTATTATTTCCCAAAATATATTTCTTATAATGCTTACATTATTTAGAAATAACATAAATCTCATGATCATATGTTAAGTAATTTCTTACCAGAGCAGTAAATGTTTTGTTATGGTAAGCAAACAACCATATGACCATGTTGACGGAGGACTAATCCAAGTGAAATCCAAAGGTATCTATATCAAGATCAAATGGTTTATAGTAGGTATGTTAAAGCAAGTACTGGTGTGGAACAAAGTTTGAATTTTAATTCTTTGAATGCTTTCTATTGTGTGGCTTCTCAGATGAAATTTTATTTGGTGCCACCTTTGGTAACTTTATTTAGAGGCTAAGTCACATGAAAAAACCTAAGTATAAATTTCCTATAGAAATTTGTCAATCCCAAGAAGTTACTAATCTCTATGATATTCTTTGGTTTTATCCATTCCTAGATGACTTGAATATTAGCCAAGTCCATGTTCATCTACTATTTATCCCAAATATTACATTTTCAATATAATAAATGAACATTTGTCCATGTTTACATATAACTTGTGTTTCCTCAAAGTGTCATTCAATTTATATATAGCACAAATATTCATCCCATGATTTTTAGAATATAAATATGTCATCAAGGAATACTACAACAAATGTAGTGAATGGATTGAGAATGGCATTCATCATCTGTATGAATGTAGTTAGTGCATTGATCAAACCAAAGGGCATGGATAAAAATTCAACCAAACCTTCTTTCTATGTGAAAGATATCTTCCATTTATCTATAGGTCCAATAGGAACATGATGAGACCCACACTTAATATTTATTTAGTCAAGTATTTTACACTATTGAGTTATTCCAGTAGGTTTTCAATCCTTGGAAGAGGATAAAAAATCTTCATTGTGATCTTATTAAGAGCTATGTAATCCATGCACAACTACTATGTGTCATATTTATTTAGCACAAAAATAATTAGTTTATATAAGGTGATGATATGAGATTGGTATGTACTTTTTTCATAAGTTTGTGGATCTATCACTTGATTTCCTCATTCTCTAGAAATGATTTGTGTATAAAGAGGCATTAAATAGAGGTAGTTCTAGG
Organism: Torreya grandis; assembly: GCA_037957365.1. Taxonomy (NCBI): domain Eukaryota; kingdom Viridiplantae; phylum Streptophyta; class Pinopsida; order Cupressales; family Taxaceae; genus Torreya; species Torreya grandis. The sequence continues at coordinate 761,265 of JARHVA010002290.1, read as the reverse complement.
ATCAAATCAATAGTGTGCTTCATCATATAATGTGGAGGCACTTATTTTGGTAGATAGAAAATATCTTTATATTCTTCCAATTTGAGCTTCAACTCTGAGGATTTTTCTATCACTACTATGGAAACTACAATATTAATTGGGGTTGTAAGGAATTTCTTACATTCAGATCTTACCATCAAAAACTTGCTACTAGATGTGACTAGAGTTTTGCATTGATTGATGCTAATAAATGATAAATTAAGGACTAATTATTGTATGTGGTATCTATTATCACCAAAATCTATTGTAACATTTATAGGATTTACCTCATAGATTACATATCAATGGTAAATATATGGTTAACTAAGTAAAACATCACATACCACTAATGGAGTGATGTCATAAATGATTATATCTTGAAGAGGCTTGATGTTATACACCAATTGACATTGTTGATTGATATATTACTTTTATCATACACTAAACCATCCAATGGAGTATGGTTGAGGGTAAGGCATCAGTAGAAAATTCAAAATGTGAGTTACTTTATAATAAATTAGGTTATTATAAATTCCATTGTCAACAATTAAGTGTACTAGTTAAGCATTAATCCACATCTACGTATGTAACAATATTTTTTCTTCTTATATTTTTTTAGTGGAATTAATTTTTTTTATGTACCCACCATGGTGCTAGGCTCATAATCCATGATCTTCTTACCTTTATCTAATGATTTTTAATTTTTAATTGTTACTTTGATATATGAAAGTAAGGTCTTCCTAGCATGCCATTATTCATTGAAATGACTACTAGATTTATGAACTAAACATCACTTTATAATCTTGGACTTATTAGTCTAATCATTTGATGATTGTTTCTTCTACTGTGGAGGGCATTTGGACTTATTCCACAACTTATAATTTTGCTTGGAATATTTAGACTATTGCTTAGTCTAAGACTTTGAATCTTATGTATTAGTATTGGTCTTGAAATTTTCTTAAATTTTTTAATAAAATATGCAAGAGTATCTAATTGAAGATATCTAAAAGGAATCAATATCTAATTGGATATGTGATTTCAATATGGACCTATATTTTAAAACAAAATTTTGCTCTAAATCCTAAATACTGAGTTTGGACACCAATATATGAAAATATATGTATCGTTACACAAATTATTACTTTCCTTGGCATAATTAAGATAAATTGATGTAGTGGTCATCATATTTTCCAATAGGATAGTAAGATTCTTTAAGTGCTTCTACAAAACTATTCCATGTGTCTAAATTGAATTCATCTTCATGATACTAATGTGAAGTGGAATATTTTTCTTGGAATTTATTTACTAATAAAGAAAATTTTAGAAGAGTGAATTTAATATTTTATCTATCATATAATTGATTAACCATGTAATATGAGTAGATAAGGTTAATCTAGTTATCTAGTGCACCTGCATTTATTTTAACTTTAAAAAAATGGATGTCTAGTGTGACTTAACCTTGTATGGAGTTAACCAAATGATAAATGATCATATGATGTATTATAAGGGGTTTGTTTCTTGATATGTATCAATAAGTTTTTCTTGATACTTTATTATTCATGTGAGTGATGATCTTAAAAATCTTCTTATTGCCTTTGCAATGCATCCTCTATCATTTACTAGAACATTTCTAAAGTTGGTGTAATTAAGGATTTATCTACCATTTGAGGATGTGAAGTAAGGTGTGATGAAAGGTCATGAGTCTAAATCCTTAAATTCTTATTATTATACCTCATATAAGTGGGCATACAAATAATGATGAAATTTTGATACACCATGCTACCAATAAAAAATGATATGAAGTGTGTATAATCTAATACCATTGCTATCCCAAGAAGAGACCTAATGGACAACCTAATTAAACAAATTTAAGTGAGTTATGAATGGAAGAAAATTTATGAATGAAAAATAATGTGAAATTAAAATGTGTTCAATAAACAAGGAAAGTAGGATATAGATAGAAGCTAATGTATAACTATAATAGCAAAGTTATATTATGTTATGTTCTATACAATATCTAAGAGATTAGATGTATAGTGTCTATGTACTTCCTAATTTCATTGTTCTATATGAATCTCTCCATAAAGAATGAAAGTGTACATTATTATATAATGAAGGAAGATGAAGCATCGATTGAACCATTATAATAGTTAGTAACAATCGATTTATAATCAAAGAGTGTAGTGACATTATCTACCTTTATTGATAAGATGAGTGCTACAATATTGATACTATAGGAGTTTTTCATGGAATTTGATTGAATAAATTAACATGTAGGTTTGTGATCTACTACTCATAATACTAATGTTAGTCCAATCCTTGATGTGAAACATCACTAATATTAAATAAGGTCTAGTGTCCCAAGTCCTCTTGGATCACCTACATTACATATTTTACATACATGATTTGATTGACATATACATTATTATGATGACATACTCTCCACATGTTGACATGCTTATACATGACACTATATTTACACATGACATGATAAAGTTAAATATTTTTTTGAGATGAGTGATAGGACTCACCCATCATCTCAAAAGAGGGGCATTATAGTAGGATTTCCATATAAACATAAGATAAATGAACAAAAAATTAGATTAGAGTACAAATTTAAGATATTTAGAATGGTTCAAATATTAGATAGTTCAATTACATGATATATATTGTCACATTAGTACATATTATGGGGGAATGTTGCATGCATACAAATTACAATTATAGATACTTGAGTAAAAATTCATACATAATTAGCTGCATATGCATGGCCATATGTACAAAATTTATGGGAATAAGAATTATAGGTTTCCATGTATTCATACATTTGAGATACATATTTTCAAATTCAATGCATAGATGTATAAAATTCTATATCAATTGGTATAGATTCAAAGGACATGATACTGGTTCATAAACCTACACAATGGTACAATTTACATGTTGAGATAAATTATTGTCATTCCAATTCACACTTAAAAAATCTATGATTATAAACATTGTTCATTCTATTTTGATCATGCACTTTATTTTACATTGAGTTAAATTAAGTAAAACTATACAAAAAAAAAGATGGTCATGATGGGGGCATGAACACTACTCATTCTCTTTTGATCATGTATTTATTTTACTTTGATAAATCTATATAATTGGATCTATAAAGATATGTAGTGGTTGATTCAATTTTTCTTTTATCGAGCCCATGTTGTGGTTCCCATTTCTCTTTTGAGTAGTTATTTGATTTAGTACATGATATATCTATACCCACATTTATAAGGGTTGGGGAATGTTATCTTCCCAATGCAATGGATTTGATAATCACAAAAATAGGGGAAAATCCATTCCAATTATCCATGTGCTTTAAAAAGGAAGGGTAATTTACCCATTTTTAAACAAGAGGAACCAATTTCTAATTGATTCAATGGAAAGTATCTTTCTTCAATTCTTCAACAAGGAAGAATCATATCCAAAAAATTGTAATGGAAATATGGTTTTTCATAAAACAAATATTTACTCCTTCCTTGATATTTATTTGTAAAAATTTCAAATTCATATTTCAAACTTTTATTATATGGATATTTACTACTACATGTTTATTTTAGGTTTTGATATTAAGTGACTTGTACAATTGGAGCATCATACTAAAGACAAAATGTGTTTTACACACTTATGTACATATTTTCCTTTTACTATAGCAATCACATTACTAAAATAAAAGGGGAGAATTTTTAGATATAAAAATATGATATTAATTACTTGAAAATGAAAATATTGATATACATTTACCAAAAATTAATTACACACATAAATATGGTCCTAACCCACCATTATCTCACACCTACATGCTACCTTATGAGTTTGATCCTTACATTCTATTATTACACATCTGCATGAACCTCACTATCTATTTCAAACCTACTTACTATCATATATAAATATATCTCAACCCTTATTTTATTTTTCATATGCATGGGTCACTACTATCAGGTTAGGTTAGTATTGTGAGTTGATATTGACACAAGCTTGTTGTTACCAACCCTCTCTTAGGAAATACTACATTTTAAAATAAAATATTTCCTTAGGGTTGGACCATCTACATAGTGTTTCTATTGCATGATAAATTACCTAATTACAATCATATATACAAATAAATATCTCATTTAATAAGGTATTTAGCACTTATCTAGTATAGATTTATACAATAATGCACATAGAGAAAATCTAGCATATTATTCCAAAATTATGAATAAATCATTAGGAGTAGTCATAATATATGTTTGAAGCATATAAAATCCATGTAAAATAAATATTTATAAAGTATTAAAGACAAATAATTAGCTGTATACATATATAAAAAGAGAAAAATTTCACAATCACACTAGCTAGGAGAACTACATGTGGTTTTATTTCCTTAGTGTATCAGATATATAGGTAGTGGTCAATCATCAAATGAGGGTGAATAGGGTTATCCCATTTAAACTTACCATTTTTTTAGGTTTATATCTATAAAAACAAACCAAGGGTTTCAAGGTGAATAAATAAGTTGATTTATAGATTTACATGCATCATCATAATCTGATATCACATATAGAGTTTTCAGAGATGTTATAATAAGGTGATGATATGATCACTAAACCATATTTTGGAATAGGTTAGTACCAAGTAGAACATGTTATTATCAATAATATATAATTATATATATTTGATGTAACTAATCTTGTGCAATCAAAAACATGGTTCTTAAATTGAACAAATCACATGTTTGCTTCAATATACTTTTCACTTCTAGAACACAATCAAAATTAGTAAATTAGTTATAAAATATAAGTAATCATTATTATCATATTCTTTAAGTACACACCAAGATTGGAAATTTTAAAAGGTTCCATAAGACCAAAATAAATGATAAGTGAAAATATTCATAATAGACCTCCTTCTAGTATTAGATATTATCATGCTTAAAATCTAGTGTCGAGAAGCACCTATGAGATTAGGTGACCACAAGAGAGTTAGGTGAAAATAAGGGACTTGAATCATCCCATTTTAGGATTGTTTCTATGGGAATCCAAGTTACAATTTATAGGTATTATTCTTCATGATGTAGCCTTTTTAAAATAGATATATAAGAGGTATGATGCTACCACAAGAGGTGAAATATCTAATTTGACAAAAGAGTTTATAGTTCACTTATCTAAGCCACTGTAATATATTTAAATCCTAGAGTGATAATGATTTTTATTTCATCAAATTTTAAATGAGAGGGTAAGGGTTGCTTAACTCCAAAATAAGCATAAAAGAGAGGTTTAGGTAAGGTAGAAAAGAGGTTCCTAGTTTGCAAATTATGCTAATGTTTTTTTATAACCGAGGGCATGCCAATGTAAAGTTATACCACTACATGTTTAGTTTCAAAAAAGTCTTAGAATCTTAGTCACATATAGAGGATTCTAGGGATACAAAATAATGATTAATTTCAAGTACATCACCAAAGATAAACACATGAAAATGGATTTATACTAAACTAACACACATGATCCTCTAAGTAGATCTGCACCTCTAAAAACATAAATTTAAAAAGTGTTCTAAAATAAACAAGAATAACCTATAAATAAATCAAAATTTCATGAGCACTTTCTAATTACTACATTTATTATCCATAAAAGAATATATTATCAGTTTTCTAGCACTAGTATTACTTCACAAAATAGGAATTAGTGGCCAACATCAATGAATGAAAAATAGAGTTTAAAAAGAAGCTTAAAATGACATTAATTTATAGGAGTTATGTGAACAAAAATGTTGACCCATCTAAAAGAATATAGACTATAATATATAGAAGGATGGAATTTATCTCTTAGTATCTTGATATTCCCATCCCTAACCATGATGGCCTAAACAAATTTTACAATTTATTTTAGTATAATATTCCATTTACTCCCAAAAAATATCCCCTAAATTGCACTAATAAAAATCACTAAGTATCTAGGGGTATATTGCTTGCTAATTTCATGGGACATGCCTCCTGAGCTACCAATGCGACTGCCACTAAGTCAAACTCCTAATCTAGATCATTAAGGTTTATAGCTTGATCTTAAAATATTACCTTATGTTGAACCAAAAACCACTCATGGAATTGGAGTGGGGCCTCTAGGGAACCTTCTCCTTGGACATTTAGCTGATGTTAGTTGTTGATTGGGTTGCTAGCTCTAGAATCTATTTGGCTCCAGCCTTGTTGGATTTCATCACTTTCCTCTACATTACTAAGTTTAATTAGGTAAGGTAGATCTCAAATTAATACTTTTATAGTAATATTCCATCTAGGTGGAATAAAATAATAATCTTGACCTCTTTAAAATAGGTCAACATCTACTTTTTACTCATCTCTAAAGGACTGATTATTGTTTACATCATAACTAACCAATCTTTAATTAAAGTCTTAATGCTCTTAAAATAAGTCTAATAGAGGTTTAGGTCCACTAAAGTCATGAGATTAATCCCCAATAAAATGTCTTATGAAGAAACATGGTGAGCTTCTTGTAATTACTATCCATGCAAGAAAACCTCTCCAAATATGCTTGAGTGTGTTAGAGGTGTTCTTTGCTCATGGATAGGGCTCTAGTCACCTTTACTAGAGTTATAAACAAATATTCAAAGGATTATGAAACTCAACCAATTAACCTTGTTGGGAAAGTGTTCCTTGTGGATCTAGAAATTTGAGTCAAGAGAGGATGGCTAATATGGTGTTAGTTCCAAAATGAAAATAAAATGAAATAAACACACTAATAACATAACATCTCTAGGCCTAGACACTAGGGAGAGCTTAGTTAACAAAAAAAAATGATAACCACAACTAAAAAGTAAGGAATCAAACACAATAATTCCTTCACCTTCCTTAGATGCTCCAAATGCCTTTGTAGTGGTGGCTTTCTTGGCTTGTGCTCATGAAATCCTTGGAAATGGAATCTTGGCTACCTCCATCTCTTCTTGGCACCTTTTTATTATGGCTTGTCTTGGCTTGGAATCAATTTTTCATGGTAACACTATTTTCATGAAGCTTTTGGAACCAATCCTACATTATAACTTTGCACAAATTAAGCTTAGAAATGATGTTGTGAGGCCTCCTATTTAAATATTTTTGGATTTAACTAGAATCAACCTCAACCATCCATCTCAAGATTGAGATGTGTGGTTGAGGATTAATTTAATTTTTGGAATTAAGTTTTTAATTATCCTCATCATGAAATTAGAAAAAGGGGTAATTAATAGGCATGGAGGACATCATGGAAGGCATTGATGAGGCATGGGAGGCATGAATCCTAATATTTATGGCATTTATGGCCTAGAGATGTCTTCCCAAGAAATGAGGTCATTTGATGATGAAGATATTGAATAATCATTTCCAAAAATAAGTATTCAACAAGTTTATATGGAATTATTAATTATGCCTTGATTTGGGTTAATTAGCTCGTAAGCATGATTAAGCACTTGGTGCACAAATTACTTAGATTGATTAGAATGCCTTGTTATTGATCCAAACTTTGACTAGATTAGAATTGGAAGGTGATGTCAGATGCATTGTAACTGTATTCACATTTATGATGTTGCCAATAAAAAATAATAAAGGCATATGTCTTGTGTAAAATATTTGATAGGAAAGAGCAATCTAGAGAATGTGGGTGCAAAATTAGCATTTTGACTCAGAATGAACTGATCAAACTTAGTTGACCCATAAATTACATTACCCCATTTAGGGATACCCTAGCCAAAATTGGTACTTGGATATGTCAATTTCACAACATTTATTATGTTTTAGTGTTTTTAGGCCAAATTGTGCATTTTGGGTGGAAATTATCCAAAGGCCCAATTGGAGGTTATTGATGGCTAGATTTAGGTGTCTAACAGTCCCTCAAAAAGAAATAAACAAAATGAGGGGATAAAAAAAAGAAAAAATGATGGGGTGAAAACACAATGATATTGAAAAATTAGTCAAAAATCATTGAGAATTCAAGTGGGATGGTGCAAAATGGTTTTCCCAAAGGTAATTATAATAATTAATAAGATGGAGTTGCCCCAGTTAGGATAGACAAACAAGAGATCATGCCCTTGTATAGGTATAAAAAGTAAAGTGGTGACAACATAATGATTTGCCCAAAGGTGATTATAATCATTGATAAATGTAGGTGGGATGGTGTGTAATGATTTGTCCATAGGTAGTTATAATCATTGGACCTTGATTATGGAAAACATGATAAAATTGGTTGAGGATGATGATAAATTAACATAGAGGGTAATGATGAATTAGAACAACCTACTATTAGGGAGATGTTCATCTAAACTAATAGAGGTTGAAATTATTTCATGGTCAATTACTCTATTTGGAATATGATTAGGAATGGAATTAGGATGTTGATGCCAAAGAGATGCCACCATTGTTGAATAGACTTCTTGAAGCTGAGGTTTGTTGTAGCATGTGATGGTAGGTTTCATGATAGAACACCATAAATACTTATCCAAAATATGCATAAGGACTGACTCTCATAATATAATACTCAAATATAAAATAATGCACTAATGATAGAAACCATGATGATAATTTAAACATATGAATAGGAATGGATTCAAGTGTAATTGTGGGCAAAGAATCACCCAATGAACACACATAAAATGAATCAAGGCAACAATGCATAAAGCAAACAAATAGGTAAAAAACCCCACTAAAGAAGAAGAAACAAATAAACAAATAATGTAATAAAATTCCTATGAATATTTCCCTTAGAAAATAGGTGAAAACTTAACAAATGAACAAAATGGGGGAGTAGAAGAAAAGGAAGGGAGTGGTTGAGCTATCTCCATATGCACTAGGCAAGTGGATGCTACCAACATATGTAATATCCAATAAAAAACTTTAGGCCAAATTTAGTTCTCCTAGGGAATGGGAAGAATGTGATAACTAAGGAAAAAATAGAATAGATGTGATAGAAGAATAGAAATGGTCTTGACAAAAGGCAAGTATGTGAGAGAAAGGCAAAAAAGGATGGGAAAACTAAATGACAAGTGATTTTCTTATAACTTAGTAAGGGTTCCCAGAATCCTTAACGAAAAGAAGTGGTCAATGTTTTTATGATTTTCTAATGATTTTCAAATGTTTTTGTAAGTTTTGGAGTGTCTCAACTCAATCAAGAATGATGAGACACTAAATGGTTCAATCTCACAAAATGGTAAGAGCATGGCTAAGGTTACTCATAAAATGGCAAGAACATGGAGAAAAGGACTGAGTTTACCTAAACAAGTATTGAGGACTACCAACATAGTCCCAAAGTAGGACCTTAAGTCACTGTAGCTCCACACTATAGTAGAGAAATTCAATTAGTGTAGAAATTAATTCAAATAAAATAGGCATAGTTGGTAAAAAGGCACAACATGACATGAGAAGTGTCAAGTTGGTATGTCAAGCTTTAATGTTGCCCCTAGTTTGCCCATAGGTGGTTATAACTAAGACATAATGGCATAGATCATAGGTACTAATTTTTTCAAAGGTGGTTATAACTAATAGCAAGGTTGATGGTAATAAATAATAACAAATGAAGGATGCAACTACCAAAACTTATATTACACTATCCCAAAATATGATCTATGTCTAAAGTTTTTGAACCAACTGATGAAACTGATTAGGTACGTTAATGTTAAAAATGTCGAATGGATGACAAAAAATAAGGTTAAATGGGATAGGTTTTTAGAATACATTAGATCGATAAGTCAAAATTAAAAAGTGGATATGGAAAAGAGGATGAATAAGAATGGCATTTATACATGGAATAATAGTGACAAAAGGCATAACTAAAATAGTCCTTACAGACAATACACCTTATCACTCAAGCATAGTACCACTTGAGATGAATAATATTCATTAGCTCTAAAAGTTCCTCTTTATTTGGTGTGGCAAATCTATATGCTCTTGATCTATAATCTATAGTGATGATGAAAGGCCTTATCCAATTGGTTTTGAATTTCCCTTTATGTTCTTGATTGTAGTATTCCTTTGGTTTTCTTTAATAACAAGATCATGAAGTTCAAATGTTATATACTTAACATGCTGATTATAGTGGCCTTTCAGTCAATTTTGATATTATTGAAGATTTTTGAGCATGACTATGTGTTTCTCATCAAGTAGGCCTAGCTCTTACAGGTGAGCTACTTGATAGTCATGATCATTCAAGACATGCTTAAAAGAGATGCATAGTGAAGGAAATTTAATCTCAATGGGAATGATAGATTTAGTACCATAAAAAAGTGATTATGGAGTGGATCTCATGGGAGTGTGATGATTGTTATGATATGCCCAAATGGTAGGGAATATCGAGAGGTGTTAGTCATGACTAGCATCAATAACAATCTTTTTGAGAATATTGAAAATGGTTTTGTTGGATGCTTTATCCTGGACATTACCTTGAGGGTAATATGTTGTATAAAAGTGTTGTGTGATGTTGTATTCAATACATAACTGGTCTACATCTTTGTTCTCAAATGATCCTCTATTATTAGATATAATGTTAGAAGGAATACCATAGTAGAAAATGAGGTAGTTAAAGATGAATTTGGAAATTTGCTTTCCAATCACATAAGGGGTATAACTTCAACCCACTTAGTGAAATAGTCGATGGTGGTAATGATATATTTATGGCCATCAAATGAATTGGGGTTAATCTTCCCAATGAGGTCAAGTCCCCATGTAAAAAATGGCCATGGTGTCAACATTAGTTTTAGAGTTTTTGTTGGGGCATGAATGAGATTAGCATGCCATTAACATTTGTCACACTTTTTTACATATGCAGTGGCATCTGCATCTATTTTTGGCCAATGATAACTTGTACATGAGATATTTTTGGATAGGACTACCCCACTAGAATTGGATCTACATACTCCTTCGTGAACTTCTCTTAACGCTAATGTAGACTCTACCAAAGTTAAATAATGAAGCAAAGTTCCATCAAAACTATGATGGTAAAGAATGGATCCAAGTAGAGTATAATGAGAAGAAAGATGAATGAAGGCTCTGGTTTGATTTTGAGATAGGTTAGGTGACATAACTTGGTCATGAAGGTAGTTGTAAAGGTCTGAGTACTAGATGGAATTAGGACCAACAATATCACAAAGAATGGCGATGATTGATGGTTCATGAGCTAGTGATAATACATTCTTGATGAGGAACTAATACTCTCTAGCTTTATCTATTTGTCTAATTAGAGAACCAATAGTAGCCATGGCATCTACAGTATTGTTACTAGCCCTAGGTATGTGCTCAAACTGAATGTTGGTAATTTTTTGTGTAAGAGGGTCAACCATGTCTTTATATGGAACTAGCTTATCATCTTTAGTCTGAAAATGATTTATAACCTGATTGATGATTAACTAAGAATCACCATAAACTTGGAGATGAGATATATTCCACTACACTACTTGTCTAAGTCCTACAACAAGTGCTTCATACTTGACCATGTTGTTTTTATAAGGAGAGCTAATTCTAAAGGATTTAGGGATTAGATCCCCTTATGGTGTAATAAATAATAGGCCTACCCCCAATCCATGTGCATTGAATGAACCATAAAAGTATAGCTTCTAAGGCTAGTATTTAAGGGGTATATCAATAATGGTCATAATGGATTCATAAAGAAATTAAAGCATGAGTGGTTGTGTGTCCATGAGAGGTGCTTCAACAAGTTGATCTACAAAAACTTATCCCTTGATTGTTGTTTGATTGACATATTCTATGTCACACTCATTGATAAGCATGATCTATTTAGCCATTATACCTTTCAAATATATATTAGATAGTAGATACTTGAGTAAATATATCTTTAAAATGACCATGGTTTTATTATTCAACATGTAATGATGTAGTTTTTGAGCTACAAAAACCATGGCTAGACAAGATTTTTCAATAGGCACATAGTTAAGTTAATATGTAACCAAGGTATGACTTAGGTAGTATATAGCATGATATTTTTTATTGTCATCATGTTGAGCCAATAGTGGCCCATGGGCATGATTAGAGCTGATAGGTATAACAAAAATGGCTTTCTTGGCATAGGAGGTAATAAAACAGGTAGATTGATAAGATTTTCTTTGAGTTGTTGAAAAGATGTTTGGCAGTGATCATCCTAATGAAATGTAGTTCCTTTCTTCAAAAGGTGTGTAAATTGATGGAACTTGTCTACTAAGAGATGAAGCATCTTATTGTTTGGATCTTACCCTACAAATTATGGATTTGATTTAAATTAGTTGGTGGTGGCATCTCAATTATAGCATGGACTTTAGCTAGATCGACTTCAATACCTCAATGAGACATGATGAAGCCAAGTAATTTTCCTAAATTTACACCAAACACACATTTGTTTGGATTGATTCTCATTTGATTTTCTCATAGTCTTTCAAATATCTTATACAACACTATTGGATGGTCAACCTTGGTCTTGGATTTTCCTAATATGTCATTGACATAGTCTTCAACAATATCATGCATCATATCATGGAATATAATAGTCATGGATCTTTGGTATGTATCTCCACATTATTAAAGCCAAATGGCATCACCTTATAACAAAATGTTCCCCATGGAGTGGTGAATGTTATTTTATGTTGATCTTCTAGTGTTATTCTGATATGATTGTATCATAAAAAGCCATCCATGAGTGAAAGCATTTCATAACCTATTATGAAATTGATGATCATGTTGATATAAGGTAATAAAAAATCATCTTTAGGACAAGCTTTGTTGATGTCTCAAAAATTAGTACAAATTTTGATTCCTTCAGGATTTTTGCTAATAGGTACTACATTAGAGATCCATTCTGAGTAGTCAATAGATTGGATACATCCTAATTGTAAGAGTTTTACCAAATCTTTCTTTACCAATATACAAATAAAATGATGCATCTTCTATAGCTTTTGTTTTATTGGTTTGGCATTAGGATTAACCATAAGGTGGTGCAAAACTAAGGTGGGGTCTAAACCTAGCATGTTAGATTATTCCCATACAAAGATATCTACAAATTCTCTCAACAGAGATGTAAAGATGTCACATTCCTCCTTAGTGAGGGACACATCTAATTTTATCCATTTTAAGCCTGATGGAGTCTCGATGTTTACCTCTATCATATCTTTGACTAGAAGGGTTGAACCTTCTTCTAGGATAGTAGGCAATGACTTGAACTATTGGATTATGTTAGGGTCCTCTGTTAGGACTTATTATTCAACTTCTCCTAGGCATGATGAATTTGAGTCCCCTAATGGGAGATCTAACCATGTGATAAAAATAGTCAAAAATTCTTGAAGAATTTGATCAAATACTTGTTGCTCAAAACTGAACTCAGAACAATAAGAAATATCATTGTTGGTGGTTTCCTAGTCTAAATTCAAATAAGAATGAACACCCACATATAATGGTTCTTGAGATAGGTTTTCACCACTAGACTGGCCTTTATCTTTACTTTTTCCCTAGTCAAAAAGTGCCTTAAAAAGGTTTTCACTTTGGGACCTCAATGTTTTAATTTTTCGTTTTTGGCTAAGGGTGTTCACCCACTCTCCAAAATAAGCTACATGATCTAATGTGATTGATAATCCTAATTTATGATCTCTTAATGGAATGTTGTCTTTAATGCCTAAGAAATCGTAGAAAGCCTCACCATTCTGGAACTCATCAATTGGTAGACTAGATTCTTATTGGCCCCAATCTATTAATTGGGGATAATATAATGGTAATGGACTACTGTGAATGGCCAAGGTAAGGGTATGAATGGCATTGTTATCAAATAGGTTGGTTTTAGCTAGGTTACCAAAGGTAAGGCCATGATCAGACTCTACTTCACTATCTTAATCATCATCACTAGTCATTGGTGATGGAGTTTGAATAAGATATGTGGGGTCACCCCTAGGTAGTTTGAATCCAAGTCCATAAGGTTTTTCATACTTAGTCATAGAAATTTTCTTGATAGTTCTTTGTTGATTCGATCTAAGGCCTCTTCCTTCATACTTGTGATGCTCCATGATCCTCTTAAAAATAGGATACTTTGCATTTTTATAATATTTAGCTTGGTTGTCATTGTATAACCATGATTTGTCTCCTTTAAGAGGGTCAAGTTATATGCCCAATGTTGATCTAAATGTGATAGGTCCCTTATCTTTGTTCTTTTATTGCCAATGCATATGTGGGATGAATTTGTGTCACCCAAAGGTTTTCAGATTCTAAGGAAGATTGGAAATATGAAATGTATCATGTGTCACATACTCTCCTAGTCCATTATCTGAAATGGTGAAATAATTAGAAGCTTCAGGAGGTGGCATGTGGGAAAGGGAATCCAAGGTATTAGCATTTATGCATTTATCTGGTATAGGATCAATAATTATAGCCTTTCCTTTATCCTAATTGGAACTTGGATTCATGTCGTACTGATAATTATAGCTTTGAAACTTAGCCTCAAGATGTTTCAATGTTCATATGGGAGTAAATCTCCTAGAATATTCACCTCCATCCCTGAGTGGGAAAAGTTGATAAATTGGTTTAGTGTTGATGGGACTATATGAATCTCATGTAATCATGGCCTGACTAAAATCATGTTGTATGATAACTCTAGATCAATCACATGGAAAATTGTATCATGGTTCAAAGGCCCAATGATAAATAGAAAACTAATGGTGCCTTGTGATTCTCTTTCTTGATTATCATAGGCTTTGATAGTTGTTGTTTCTAGATAGAAATATATCATTATGTACCTAAGAATCTTGATGAGCTTGAAAAATAATATGTTGAGGGTAGATCTATTATCTGTAAGGACATGTTTCACTTTATGCCATCTTATATAAAATTCTATGTATAATAGATTATTATAGAGAAGTGAAGGGAAGACATGTCACTTTGGTTAAATGTGACTTGTTAGGTTAGAGCTAGGTGTCCAACCAAAGCTTAAAATTTATTAGAGGATATGTCACTAGCAATAGTGGATTAGGTGAAAACCTCATTCAAGATGTTCTTATGGATTATTGATGTTCATAGTAAATCTAAGATATAAATTTGAGCTGACATCCTCTAAAATTGTTCCATAGTATCAAACTTTTTGCCTTGGCTAGTAGTGAATGTTTTATTCTAAGGCTAAATAGTTGATTAGATGATAGATAAAGTGGTAGATGGTTGTGGGCTTGGGATAGTAATCTTTGACCTCTAAGTTGTGATTACACAATCA
Source organism: Torreya grandis (assembly GCA_037957365.1). Classification (NCBI taxonomy): domain Eukaryota; kingdom Viridiplantae; phylum Streptophyta; class Pinopsida; order Cupressales; family Taxaceae; genus Torreya; species Torreya grandis. The sequence goes on along the minus strand of JARHVA010002290.1, from coordinate 746,014 downwards.
AGATTAAATACTAGACCATTATTGCTAACTATTATTGGAAATGGTGTGGGACCAAATAAGACAATTCTTAGTTGCTAGTGCACTTGTATGTGGTCACATGGAAAGAATGAGTTATTGTTATAAGATCCAAAAGTGGAAGTCCTAGTTTTATGGTTTGCTTGTATGCACTCCCAAGTCAAAGAAGGAATATCTATGTAATTTGGTTGGATAGTATTGTTTAGCAATGGTCTAGGCTGATTAGTGTTTGGTCTATGATTAATGGAGATGGTATTAATGCCACTCCTTATAATATGGCCTACAAACCTATTGTAGTCATGTGAAACTACATGGTAGGTTTGTTGGTTATTATCATTTTCACCTTAGTTTTATCCATTATTTTGTTGTGGAGTTTACTACTGATTTTGTTGAGTCTACTAGTTTGACCTTTGATTTTAATACTATTGATTTTGTTGTTGCACTGGCCATTGTTGTTGTTGTTGTTGTTGATTATTTTGTTGTTATTGATTATTATGTCAAGGAAAAGGGTTTTGATAAATCCTAAGATTTTTATTGGAAGTAGAAGCACCATTATCAAATTTTATTTCCTTGTTATCCAAAATATTCTCAATTAAATGTTTAATTTGGACACATCTTCATAGATTATACCCATTGACCTGATGATAGTCACATAATTAATTTTTATGATACCAATCAAGGTAAGGAATGCCTTTCAGATAATGCTTTGGTATAGGCCAACTAATTATATTAGCAACATCAATCTTATGAAATATACATTAAAAAGCTTCTCCTAGGTCATTAAAGACATGATGTGCAGGCATAGTTCTCTTAGGATGAAGGGTTTGTAATGGTAAGGGATACTATATTTGTTGTGTAGGTTTTGGTTATTACACTTACAGTATTGGTTGGAGAGGTTTTTGGGTAGGACTAAGTTGAAAAGGTGGTATGGATTAGGTTTACATAGTTTGAACATGATGGGATTTGGTTACTCCATTTCCCACAACATTCCTATTTTAGATGAATTGCTTTAATATTTCATGGTTATTGGCTTGTGTTGATTGTGATTCTTGTGTTTGATTAGGGTGTTGGTCATTTCCCTTATTGTCACCTTAATTTTTATTGCTTGAATTGAGCTTGATGACTCCCTTATTGATGAGTGGCCTCTTGATCAATAAACCTTTATCAATAATCTCTTTCAATGTATGCACACATTGTAGTTCCAGAGGATAGGCTATCTCACTTTGTAAATTTTTAGTAAGCATAGTAGCCAATTGTTTTTCTAGTAAACTATACATGAAATGTCTTACAAGGGATCTCCATCACTATAAATAACTTGAAAAACTCTCCCCAACTTTCTACTTTGCTTGTGTAAGGTCTACTAATGAAATCTATGCTCGAGATTATAGAAAAAGTGATACACAAATTTATTAGAAGGATCATCAAAGTCCATTACTGAATTCATAGGCATCTTCAAAACCCACTCTAAGGCTTGTTCAACCAAGCTCCTTGGGAACAACAATAAAAGTTATATGTCACTATATGCCACTGGCTAACATGTAATAAAGAATTCAGTCAAATGGGCCTTAGGGTCACCTTCCCCTTTATATTTATTGAATTTTAGTGGTTCATATCTTGGAGGAAATGGTATCTGTAAATACTTCATATTAAATTGATAGGAACATACATCATCCAATTTGAACTTTTTAATCTACTTCCCAACCTAAATGGTAGTAATTACATCCTTCATCTATTACAATTCTTGGGATAGGAAACTAGAAGGGATATTGGTTTGAGGGAAAATGTTGGTTTGGGTAAATGATTAAGAGGTCACAAGTGGGACACTTGGACTAGGGTATGATGGAGACACTTGTTGAGGTATATTGTCTTGGTTGGGGAATGGACTAGGAATATGCATACATGGATTAGGATGTACATGAAATTTCACATTTGGCTGCACAATATTTTGATTTGGGTTGGCAATAAAATTTTAATTTGGAGGATTTTATGGTTGGGATGAAGGGATATAAATATATTGTGCCTATTGTGGTTGAAAAGGGACATGTTTCTGAATAATTAGACCTTAATGTTGAGTGGGAACTTGTGGAGCAAAACCCTATCTCTAAATTTGTGGCACATTTTGAACCAATGATTATCTAGTAGGTACTTGAGATATATGGGGACCTCCTTATTGCATGAATCCCTATGAGAAAGTGAAAGCAAGTTGTAGATTTAGCATCTATTGCTGACCAATATTTTCACATTATTGACTAGTCATTACTTGCTTTTAAATTGGAATTTTAGTCTATGATTGAAGAGGTATGTTTGTCATTACCTAGCAATGTGGTACACTAGTTACCCCTAATTGAGGTGGCAATGTATTTGTCCTCTATTGCATTGATACACTAGACTGTGTCTATTGAGGTGGAATACTACTCACAACTTGTTGAGGAGGAGTAGGATTCATCACATTATATTGTTTAGGCATGACATTGGCCATTGTTTGATTACCTAATTCCATAGGTTGTACACTTGAGGAAGTAACTAGTTAAGATTGGGGTACATAAAATCCTATTCCTTAGTATGATGATCTACTCATGAGATTAACTATAGGCACATATTGTTGGTTAGTTATTTGTGCATTAGTACAACTTTGATCAAGATTAGACATTATTTGCACATTATCCACTATGTTTGGCTCACTATTTAGTGTAGAATCCAAAGACACTTCTTCAATATTAGGCATATCCATCAATTTATCTATTAGAGTGGTTTGTATGAATGGGTCAGAAATTGGATTCTCTTGTTCAGTTAATTCTATCAACACTTTTGTTGAAAGCACTAATTCAATGAGAGGATTACTTACCATGTTCATTTGATTAAAGTCACGTGCTAAATTTAGGTAGATTTGGTATGATTTTTGCATTTGGTTAAAGTGATATTACATGACATTTTTGCCTTGATTAGATATATTGGGGTCTTGATACATTGTTTGGACTAAAAACATAGGATTGCTAGAAGAACCCTATTGATCATAAATGATATTGTGGGGCATTCTTACTAGACTTGGTAATTTTCATGGGGAAAGTCTACTAGAAACTTGGCCCCTACCTCTATGGAACTAACCAAAATCTCATCCTTGTTGTCTAAAAAATGTCACTTAAACAAAAATGGATCATACATGAAACTTGTATTAGTAGAATATGACTACTAAATAACTAGCTCATCCACTATGGGTATTGTAGCTAGATATTGCAAGGTTTATTCTTGATCCTATTCTGAATAAGGTGGTGTGTTAACTAGATAATTAACTAATGGATCTTGGCTTTGTGCCCTTGATTGAGTATTATAAGAGGGATAAGAATCCATCTCATAAACAATATTATATACATAGGGGTCTTTCATAATTTCTTCCTATGCAACTACATTACTAATCCCTATATTGTACATGAGTCCACTATGAGTTTAGGAATATATGTTGGGATCCATAGTAAATGTTTTGTGATAAAAGGTCAAAGAGTTATACAAAATTTAAAAAGGATAGAATATAAAACAAATTATGCCTTCAACTTGGTCTAGATTTGCCAAAAGGACCAAAAGGTTTATGCAAAGATTTGAGAGGAAACAAGCTAGCGTAAAGTATCTAACATTTCACTATTCACACAAAGATAAGCAAGTGAATGGACCAAAAAATTGAAATGCCAAAATCTAAGGTTGAAGTGTTTCAAATTAGTCTAATCTAGGAATTTAAAACTTGCTAGGTATTTTGGCCAAACACGGTGTCAAAAGTTAGGCTCAAACAAGCCATGTGTTAAGACTTTTGGCCAAATGGTGTCAAAATCTAGACTTTGAAAAATAGATGAAAGTTTTAATTTAACAGATTTCAAACACTTCTAATAAACATTAGGCATTTTATTCTTGGACATGAAATTGATCAAATAGGTATAAGGTATGAAACAAAAGGTATTTTGGTAATAGTTTATTTTCTCATAAATAATGGTATAAAACTTGGTTTTTTTGACAAATAGGCTAGACAAAGGTGAATAGTATAACTATGATCTAGATAAAGGATCAAAAGTACACTTAGATTGGGTTGAAAATGGAAGAACAAATTTGAACTTTTATGTAAAAGGGTCCCTGAAACAAAGTTTGAAATGATTTGGGTAGCGTAACAATGTTATACTACCCAAAAGGTGTGACCAAAAGTTTGTTTCAAAAACTCTCTAAGGCAAAGCCAATTTCTCACAATTTTGATGGTGTAACACTACATTTATTAACTCAAAATGTGGTGGTGTATAGACTTAAAGTGCAAGTGTTTAGCACAAAATGGATTAAGTCTATCAAGTGATAATGATGATTATGAGTCTTAAACAACCTTCAACCCAAATTGGAAATTAAACCTAAGTTCCCTCAATTTTAGTGAAAATGGCAAACCCACTTAACGCATCAACCCTATGAACTTGTAAAGGTTTGAATTTAGATTATAAGTGAAGTTCTTAAACAATGTTGGTAAAGGTCTAGACTCAATTCGATAGCATAATTATGCCAAATTGGATGATATGACTCTCAAGCTTTAGATGAACTTTGAACAAGGAAAATTAATGACCTCACGTGAAAAAAATAATGCCTCTTTATTCAAAGGAAAATTTGGACTATGTGTTTGGCTTTGGATTATTTGTTTACACCAATTTTTGACTCTGAACAAGACTTAAATCTAGGACAAGACCAACTAACTAATCACCCTTAGATCTTAGACTGATAATGTTGCTTGGTATTATTGGAATCCATCAATATACATAATTTGAGAGGATTTTAAGTGTTCATCCAAAAGTAAATGGGCATTATATAGTAGGGTTTTTACACCCCCCTTCTCTCAAATGACAATACAATGACATGGACCTTAAGGTGCACCTTGCACCAAAAATACTTTCATGGCAAGTGGGGATTTGTCTAAAATATAATAAGTTTCTAATGATCTATGGGAATCAATTGCATAATGAATTTCACACCAAATAATACAAAATTAAATCATGGATTTTGGATTTGTATCACTTGGATTGTTACAAAAAGGTCTAGTCCTTTTTGCAAACACTACATCCTATTGTTCACTCAATGTAGTGTGATGTCCAAAGTGCCACTACGTCATATGTGCAACTCCAAAAGAGCCAAATGAAGTCAATGCCAAGAGATGAAACCTTAGGTCTAAGCTTTCCTAAAGAACTTGTGGGAGGTGATGAAGTCTCGTTCACAAGCCAAGATGCATAAATAAATAAAGCATGAAAGTAGAAAGACTTTAGGGTCATTTTCAAGATCACCCAAAATTTGATGAGTTTTTTGGGAGTGCTTTAGATGACTTTCTTTCTAAGCTTTGGACTAGGCTACTTGCAATAGGAATGGCACTTTTGATTCTAAGGGTTCCCTATAGGGGACAAATGGAAGAACATACATGCAACATACCCCTTTTTTCCAAACAAGATTTCATTAAACAACTATTGCAAACAATAATTGACAAGTGTGTCCAATTTTAAAACCCAAATGAAATGTTTGGTGGTGTTGATTTGACCCTTTGGTCTTAGTTGTAAACTTTGAAAACATTCACCAAAAACACCCAAATTCTTTGTTAAACACTAAAAAAAAGTTCCTAATCAAATTTTAAGCATGCAAAAGTGATTTTAAACATTTTTTGAGCAATTATCCCACTTGGTCCTGTAGTAAAATTGTTAGCATGTCCTTTAGCTTTGAAGCCCTTTTGAGTTTAAAATAATAAACTTTGAAAACATAGCTCTCAGGTTTGTGTTTTTGGAAAAAATATAGTGAATAATGTTGGTTATTACCATCAACATCGGTTATGGACAAATGAGATCTAACCAATGTTAGTTTTGTTGATTGATGTTGGTTAAGTCAGGTAAATGATGTTAGTATTTTTGTCGATGTCAGTTACTATGTAAAAACTTTGGCAACCAAAAATGGAAAAATAAAGTTAGAAAATTAATTTTTAATAGTTTTAAAAGCTTAAATAAATATTTTAAATTTGTAAAAGCATGTCCTTCATGTGTAGGATGCATCTGGTCCCACCAGGCATGCCTTATGTGCATCTAGGAATTTGACTCAAGAGAAGATGGTTAGTATGGTGTTAGTTTCAAAATGAAAACAAAATGAAATAAACACACTAATAACATAACATCTCTAGGCCTAGACACTAGGGAGATCTTAGTTAACAAAAGAAAATGATAAACACAACTAAAAAGTAAGGAATCAAACATAGGGATTCCCTCACCTTCCTTGGATGCTCCAAATGCCTTTGTAGTGGTGCCTTACTCAGCTTGTACTCATGAAATCCTTGGTAATGGAAGCTTGAATACCTCCATCTCTCCTTGGCACTTTTGGCTTATGGCTTGGAATCAATTTATCATGGTAACACTATTTACATGAAGGTTTTGCAACCAATCTTGCATTATAACTTTGCACAAATTAAGCTTAGAAATGATGTTGTGAGGCATCACATTTATAGATTTTTGGATTTGACCAGAATCAACCTCAACCATCCATCTCAATATTGAGATGTGTGGTTGAGGATTAATTAAATTTTTGGAATTAAGTTTTTAATTATCCCATCATGGCATTAGAAAAAGGGGAAATTAAGAGGCATAAAGGGCATCATGGAAGGCATTGATGAGGCATGGGAGGCATGAATTTTGATATTTATGGCATTTATGGCTAGGGATGTCTTCCCAAAAAATGAGGTCACTTGATGATGTAGATATTCAATATTCATTTCCAAAAATAAGTATTCAACAATTTTCCATGGAATTATTAATTATGCCTTGATTTAGGTTAATTAGCTCTTAATCATGATTAAGCACTTTGTGCACAGATTACTCTAATTGATCAGAATGCCTTGTTATTGGTCCAAAATTTGACTGGATTAGAATTGGAAGGTGATGTTAGATGTGATGGAACCATATTACCATTTATGATTTTTCCAAAAAAAATAGAAAAATCACATGTCTTGTGTAAAATATTTGATATGAAAGAGAAATCTAGAGCACATGGATGTAAAATTGGCATTTTGACTCAGAATAAACTGATCAAAGTTATTTAGCCCATAAATTACATTGCCCCATTTAGGGATACCCTAGCCAAAATTAGTACTTGAATATGTTAGTTTCACATCATTTAGCATGTTTTAGTGTTTTTAGGTCAAATTGTTAATTTTGGGTGGAAATTAGCCAAAAGTGTAATTAAAGGTTATCGGTGGCTAGATTTAGGTGTCTACACTCCTCACATGTAACTTGAATGTTCTAACTTGATCTTTCATGTCTTCTACAAGCTTCTCAAATAACTCATGGTAGCCAGATTTAGGTGTCTACACCAATATAGGGTCTTCAACCACTTTCTCCTCCCCATCGGGTGTCTTTAGTTTGGTGAGGGAAAAGAGGTCATGCTTAGTTCACCATACCACTAGGTATCCTTCCTTAGTCAAAATCTATTTAATAACTCTATTCATGCTCTTAGTTTCCTTATAAAATTTCCATTGGACTTGTAGGTCACCCTGATAGACCATGTTTGGTCTTTGTGTTTTGGTAGTTTTTAGGGGCTTAACCTAGCTTGGGCTTATAATAACTCTAAATGTAGTGGAAAAGGATGAAGGTGGGGTGGCAAAGGTAGGGGTAGATGATAGAGGCTTAGGAGAAGGAATAATGAATGAAGAGGAAGGATATAAAGAATAAAGGAGTGGAAAAGGAGGGGATATGGGAGCCAAAAGAGGAAGGATAAGTGGGGATCCCTGAGAGAAAAATTAGGCATGCCATTGGTTAGGGGTCATGTTATTGTGTGGATTATTAGCACCTAAGATTAGTGTGTTTAATAATAATGAATAAATCATCTAGTTAAACTTGAATCTTTGGGGCCCCAAGGTGATATAAAAGGAGGGGAAAGCTAAATATAAGGTTAAGAGGGAGCTACATTTTGCCTTTTCTTAGGTCTATTACCCAAATCAATTGGATCTATAATTTTGGTTTAAGGAGATATGGTCATAACTAGGACTTGAACTAGGGGCACGATAAAGGCCATGTTATTCTTATTTTTGGTCATCATACCTAGATAAACTTGTGCCATAGTAATTGAAGAAGACATGGTGGAAAATGTTTCTAAAGTAACCTATGGATCTTGATGAGTAATTATAGGTGATGTTAAGATGGAAGTCACTTTAACTATGTATATAAGTGCACTTGTCATTGAGGTGGACATCAATATGGTTGAGATGGGGACACTAAGATGTGTTCATGCTAAAAGAGTATCCAAAAAAGTCATTGTTATGACAACCATGGTGTATGTTGACACTATAAAACTAGGAACCACAAGGATTTGATCCTTCCCTAGAGTTGTAGAAGTTACTTTAACAAATAAAAATACTAAGGGGATGAGGACCATGCAATTGATACTCTTAGAGACCAAAGGTAGGATATGGGGATTCTTATAGGTGGAATGGCCTTAGTGAAGGGTAGTTAAGAAGTGAGAACATTGAACATGGCTAGATCAAAGGGTACTTGAGTGAATTGGAGAATAGGAACAATAATAACTAAGGGGGTCCTCATTAGAATATGCCTGGTAGGAATAAGGAATCTTGGGGTCAGTCCCATACATTACTGAGGGATGGTAGTAATAAGTGAAGGAATATCTAGTGGTGCCTCTTGTTGGTCCCTCTTTGTCTATGATTTAAGGATATTGTTGATGTTAAATGCAATAATTATAGTACATATGGTTGAGTAACCCATGTAAATGGAAGTAGTAGAGCCAGAGTTGAGACTATGGGAGGTGAAGCCCATGGAGGTGAAGTCACTATGACCCCTTCTATAATTCTCTTAAAAATGTGGGGCATGGTTTCTTTAATGTATTCTCCTAGTTAAATTAACATGAGTACTATGACTTGATGTAGTGTAGGTGGTTTCATTGGAGTAGTCTATGGAGGTGGCACTAACCTTTCTTCAAGGATTGGTCTAGATTGGGCCTGCTTCCTTTTTTTTTGCCTCTTCCACTCATGGTAATACTTATGTGTCACCAGATAGATTGAGATTAATATCATCATCCTCATGAGGCTCATGGTGATATGTGATATTTGTTTAGGTCATATAATTTACCACATGGGAATTGATAACCCCTTGGAGATCTCACTATCTATTCTCTACCCTTCCCATGGCATAAGAATTCCTATTGTATGCTATCTTTTGTAGTAAAGGTAGATTATTGTATTCTTGATGATAAATGATAATAGGGAAGTCTATACATGCCTTTTGCAATGATCAATTAATTAACCCATGACAAACTCAACCACTTAATAAGTAATCTCTTGATTTGCAAGATGATATAGGACTTGATGGGAAAGAGGAGAGGTGCTTGTTAGATGCCCTCTACCAGAATGATGGTGTGATTCCTATAGTAATTATTGACCAAATTTGACCTTGAAGGTCAAATTGAGACCCCTATATGTAAAAAAATTATTTTTAGGTGTTTTATGGGTATAATATATGTCTTAAGGCTAATATGATATAAAGACTAAAATGACTACTGACCAAGGTTATCTATGTACCCTATAGGTTTTGCCTTGGTTTAAATAAATACATACAATCTAGTTGCTAAGATTGATATCAGATGATTTTTTATCTCCCCTATAATTATTCCCATGCTTGGTTTAGTGTTTCAAGGTGTTTGGATGAGCAAATCATCTCAAGTTTGTAGATTGCTCTCATTTGGGATGATAGTGTTGTTTCCATCATTTTCAGATCTTCATGCTTTGAAAATGGATTTAAAGGATTTTGATATATATTTTCCATGTTTTCAATGTGATATTTATTCCATTTACCTTCTCAATCTCATTATCCAAGTATTTTTCCATAAGGGTACAATCATAACTAGCATACAATCAGTTTGCTATATGACTATTATTTACAATCAGTAAGATGAATTATGCAATATTGTAAATAATGTCCATAGAGTCATAGGGAGTTTTAAATTTTGATACATCTCTTTAAGACATAAAAAATTTAGTAATATTCCCTAAATTTCCATAGTAATAAAGAACTATTGCAATCATGTGTAAATTTTACATACAGTCACTATTGGCATGCCACTACAGGAGCCTTCATGGGTTTTCAAACATTGAAAATGAGGGATGAAGACTTGTTTTAGACTTGGAAAAACCCTAAGGTTTCATTTTATCATAATGAAAGGAGATGAATTATAATATAATGTAGATTTATTGAATTCATGGAACCCCATACTCACTTCCTGCCTGTACACACTAGAATGTCCACCTACAAATGGGTGAATAAAGACTAAGCAAAATTGAAGTATCATTTTGGGAGTTGTTTGATTATTTATCAATGTATGGATGGGTTGAAGAATTATTTAGTTTCTCATTAAAAATCTCTTGAGTTGTATAAGGTTATAATGATGCATAATTAACAAGAAATGACTGTTTCAGGGACTTTTCCCCTAAAATGGAAAAATAGAGAACCTGAGCCTATTACCAAGGTTGTATAGCAAGGTTACAAAAACCCCTTATGCATATTGATGACCCAATATTTAAGCCTTCATATAGTCAAATATATATGAAAATATTTGAGGGAAAATTACTTGTGGAGTTTGGTTTTCGGCAAGCCTAAAATTGCCCTTTCATGCACTAAACTTAAGAAGTGAAATCTATAGGAAAGAGATCCAACTAGACCCCTCAACCAAAGTTTCAAACCTAGACTATGATACCATGGTTGAGTGTATCCAAAAATTTTAAAGGAGTTTTTATGTCCTAAAATATCATATAAATATATTAGAACACTATATTTTAAGTCTCATGTACACCTATAGGTGTACTTTCAAAAAATATGCACCTACAACCAACCTAAGGTGCAGGTTTGAAAAAGTGTTCTCTCTTGTGGACCTAGAGCATGGTTTGATATTTTTTGAACATGAAGACTAAAAATGTAAGTTATTATATGGATTTTTTATCATAAAAACACCTAAAGGTTTCCTCTTAAGTGAAAATTTGCACTTATAGCCACTGTGGACGACGATGAAAATAATGAATAGAGAAGTAGTGTTTTTGAGTGTAATAAGTTCATAAAGGTGATAAAAATGAATTAAAATGAGTATAAAGTGATACTAAGTGAACAAAATAATGTTTTATAAATTTTAAAATAATCAACTTAAACCTACAAGACCCCACATAGTCAAATTTAGTTGACTGTTAGGGGTAGAGAGCAAGTAAATTGGGTTTCTTGAGGTGTTTATAGCTCAAACATGAAAAAAATGGTATAAACATGTAAAATATGATCCTAAGAGACTATTTATTGGTATTTATTAATTTATATCAAGCTCCAAATATTCATGACACATATTGGGATAGATCTTTGGAGAAAGAAATAAAGTTAGGAAGGTTACAAACAACCTTGACTGGTCAAGTGTGAGGAGAAATTTTAGCGAGGTTAAAGTGATTTTAAAGATCGTAAAACCTTAATAACAATTATATAAACATAATGAAACATTAATTATGGATTTTAAATAGATAAAAGGATTCAAATGAGGTAATATGTGGTCCATTCCTCAAACCCTACATGCAGTCCCCTCCACACAGGTCTATTTTGGGTTTTTGAGCTTTTTAAGGGTCTAACAACCTGACAAAGGGATGAAATTTTGTGGATAATGTATTTAAAACTTGAATAATATTATAAAATGGTTATTTTTTCTGAAAAATATGGGAATTACCCTCTATTTTGTCTCAAATAGAGGGTACTTCCCTTTGATTGAAAACCCTATAATTTTGGAAAAGGGAATGATCAGGTGAATTGGGGACTGGTTAGACCTTTTATAAATGTTTGATAAGAATTAAAATTCCTATTAAAAACATGGAAACCAATCTCATAGGGAGGAATCCCAAAATTATGACCTACACTCTCAAACTTACAGGTAGGTTTACTAGGTAGAATTTAGGGCTAAACTCCAAATGAAATTCCAAATTTAATTATAGATAAATAAGAGAATCCCAACCTATTGCATCACATTTGTGAGGTAATTTTAGACATTTTAAATATTTAATATTGTATTGGAAACCATAAAAGGGCCACTTTTAACTTAAAGATAATTCAAGCATGTAGAAAATGAGAAAACAAGATTGATAGGCTAGGTTGAAATGCTTACATCTCCTCTGAAGATGTGGATGGAGGATGATGGAGTTTATGGAAGATAATAAGGTCCTTTAAAATAATTATTGTGACATTTTTTTGAAACTCTAATGTCCAACCTGCATGAACAAAGCTTAAGAAGGTAAATAGGCTAAAATCCTTGTAAAACCCTTAAAGGGACCTGATTGGTCAAATGAGGCTAGAAATGTATCTGAATGGACTATAATGGAATTAAAAATGATTGTATGTTGAATAATACTATCTCAAGTTCCCTACCATTAGGATTAGTTGTATGAAATTGTACAAATAAAGTAAAAAATAGGGTACTTTTGACTATTTTGTGTATTATGCATATTCTAAAAGGTTTTAAGAGATTTCAATCACATGAAATGGAATATTAGGACTTAATATAACCTCCCATGTAAATTTAATTCCTTTTAAAAACTCCTAACTACCTCAACTAGCTACTTCATCCTAGCTAGTCAAAACTGACATAGTGACATGTTAGTGAGAAGGGTGGAAAACTTCAAGTGAGCTTATTTTAAAGTATGCATGATGCCTATAAGTACATGTATGGTATTTAAAAGTGTCATCCACTCCATTTTATTAATTTTCATGTAAAACTGATGCTTTTTGGAAGCCAAGTGTGTAAGGTGTGTGGAAGAGGAGTTTTTAAGACTCCAGATGGTGATGTCTCATTCTCAGATGATTCCAGAGGAACAAAAATATAAAAAATACATGAAGAGGCTTGTATAAAATCCTTAAATATCATTCCAATAATTATACCTATCCTTATTCAATTTTGGGATATTCAAATAGGTGTGGATGATGAAGGTAGTTTTTTGAGCCAACACATGAAGTTTCATGTGACCTCATGAATTTCATACCTTGTATGGACACTTGTGCATCCTAATATTTCATGGTTCATTTCAAATTAATTTATCATGTAAAATTAAATCCTTTTCTTAGATTTACAAGTTTCCTTATGACCTTTGGATTTCTTTCTTCTCCTCTCTCTCTCAAGTTCTATAAAAATTAGCCATTTTGGCCCTTGCAAACTATGCTCCAGTTGAGTATGGTGAAGCCTTGCTCATTTTCATACCATTTGATGAATAATAATAATGATTTGTACATCTTCCATGACTATTCATAGTGTTTTTTACTTGTATGATTGATTTTTCTTAGTTATGATTTGTTGTTTCCTTAGCATTGTTATTTCATTCTCTCACCTATTTATAGTTGGAAAGCTTCTTATTGTAGGGAATGTGAAGTTTTTCATCATATGTCAATGTTGAGTGAGTTATTATATTAAAATAAAACCATATTATGCCTCTCTTCTAGTCCCCCTAGCCTAAATATTCATCATAACCTCATAATGTAACATTGATGTGAGAAGATGCAGATTGGAGAAGTGTATGTTTGGTTAGTCCTTTATTCTCATGTGTAGCATGCATCTATTTGAGAGTCAAAAATTTATTTGGTGTATCACCTCCTTTAGGATATTTTAATTTAAATTTTATCTCTCCCTTTTCCCTCACAAATTTTAGGTGTAGTAGTGATCCAAAGTGGTACATCAAGAAATCTAGCCCTATCTAGAGATTCACCTAATTCATAGGCTACCCACAATCCTAGAGGTGTTTTAATTGTGCCACTTGGATGAGGAGATATAAGACATATCCTCAAAGGGTGAAAATACAAGTTAAAATAGTACTTTTAGGCTCTTATAAGTATGATCATCCTCCTTATATCATCTGAGAGTCACGACATGGGCCTCTCTTTAATGAAATTGTAGACCATGGGGTAGAGAAAGTCACAAATGTCCTAGATGTTATTCGTACCATAGAGATAGAGGGGTGGAAACATAAAAATATTAAACATGAGGGTGGTATATATTATGTCTAAAAGATATCTCATAATATAAATTTTTCCACTTTTTCTATCCTTGCTAACACCCTTGACTATGTTGAAATTGATGAGGATTCTAAGGTTTGGGACTTCCTTTCAAGGATGATGCTCAGTAGGGGCATCTAGACGATGTTGAAAAGCATAACATACTTCAATCTAAATAATAAATTAGTAAGATAATCCCAACATGAAATATTTCATATAATATGTAGGTGGGGTAAGCATTGATGTCATCCTTTTTTATCCATAAGTCTGGATCAATGACCCAATATTGGATAACCCCATATGTTTCATTCATATCAATCCACATATCTATTAAATTTTGTTCATAAACTAGGGAATACTATGGGAGATTATATTACTAATTTAAATCATCTATTGAGATGTTCAAAATTGTATTCTATGACCTTACAGAGTATACTAGGTCCTGGCTAGCATTATGCATGCACATGGAATTTTGTAACTTATTACTAAAGAGATTGACACATGGGAATACTTCCATCTTAGATGAAACTTTATGTAATCTCAACTTCCCTAGGGATTTAAGCTCACCAAGGAACTCAATATGATCCTCATCATCATCCTAGGTGGTCTTTTATACATCTTCAATTTATATAAACAATTTGTTAGAATGCTTGAAACGGGACATATCTAATGAGAAGGTGGTATCTCTAAATCCAAGCTCAAGTCTAGGGTTAGAATATGATACAACTATGGATAAGATTTGAGATCTAATTATCATATAATTCAATCCCTTTCCTAATCCTAAAACCCTTTCCAGTAGTTTACATTACATTTTTAGCCCCATCAACCCTATAATCTAATTGATAAAACTCATTTAGGGTCTACGTTGGCCCCTGGTCAACCTAAACCAAGACCTAATTTACTTTTGTAAATAATGATATAGAGTTAATTACGCTAACCCTATTAAAGAAACTTTAAGAAAGGTTTAAGGTTATATTCAACTATATATAAATAGTCATTTCATCATTTATTAGAGAGATAACAATAATAAATTATTTATTTGTGATTCTTTATAATTTTATCTTCCACCATTATACTTGAGGAGTTATAAATCAAGTTTTCTACTTGGAGAAGAATATTATCTTATGGAAAAGTCTTGAATGATTTAGAATTTATTAATGATCCTTAAAAACCATAACAACCTCTTGTGAAACACCTTTATCCAAGGGAGATATTGAGTCTCGATGAGTTCATCTTCAAGGTAAGTATCTCTAACTGTACTCCTCCATTTTAGTATATATATGTAGCATAATTAATGGATTTTGAAAATATTTTTCCTCTCCATGCATCAAGGTAGTACCTATACATAGCTTAAATAGGATTCTTTTATGAATATTTACTTTTATGTTTACTAACCCTAATTTTGTGCAACAAGTTTTGGTGAGCACTAGATAGGACTTTTAGTTTACTTGTCATTTAATTTTGTGAATATGATAACATATGACCTAGTTAGGGTGATTACATAGTTTTGCCTGACTAGAAGCTTTGGAACCCTCCATAGTGATTTTATTATGGTAAGATATCCCTTGGTTAGGTCTAAAATATCCATCTTGGTTGTGACCTTAAATATCTAATATATAAATAGTTAGAAGTGGAAGTAGGATTTATCTTCTTTGTACTAGGATTGATTTATAGATCATTTGAATTTTGCTTTGGATACATTCTTATGAACTTGACATGAATCAAACCCTTGCAAGTTTTATTTCATCCCATCATTTTTTCATCATATTATATTTTTCTATATTTGAAGTATTGTATCAAAATATTAGTTATAGTTCTAACTTTATATGCATAGGTTTAACACATAGTCACTTCAAAATGACCATGTTCTATCTGTGTAAGTGTTTGCTAAATATAGGTTACTAGATCAATCAGTTTGACATAGTATTATAATTCAATTCCATATTGGCATACATATTTGACCTATTTGAATCTATCTATTATTCCCTTCTATCAAAATATAAGTCTAAAAACATAGTTGAATCAATTGACACTATTTTCTATTTATTCTTCAACATATAGGATTTTAAAAACTTGGTTAAACTAGTTGTCCCAGTTAGTAGATTTTTGAAACATTATTTGAGCATCATAGCATAAAAAATTAAAATCTAAAATGTATTCAAGGTCATTAAGTTTCCTTTATTTATCTCTTTGTCATTTCATTTCTTCTTTCAGTACTATTTTTCACAAGTTTATAGTCTATAAAATTGTATCCCTATAACTAACTGGGTCAACCTATTTGACATAATTATATAGTTTGGCTTATGTATATAAGACACATTTAAACTATTTGACTAGGTGCTTATAAACCTTGATTTTATAGAATAATAGTGACTTATTTGACTGTGTTCTTTACTATTTGCATATAGTGTCATTTGAATCAACTCTATACTATTGTTAATCAAGGAATTAACCTCTATTTGCTAGTAATTAATTAACCTTTCTTTTTCAATTGTTTGCATGTTTATATTAACTCACATAGATTAAATAGGTGGATTTTAAATTTAACATTTGAGTCACATTGTTTTTCTCTTGTTCACACACTACCAAATCACTTTACATTCAAAAATCATTAAACATTTGTCTTCCCAAGGTCTACCTACTTAGATTTCATCACCAGGGGGGAATCCAACTTGGTTTTCTAGCCAAATATAAATACGTGGTTAATGGTATATATTGACAAAGAACCTAAAATTATTATCATTTTAGGATTATGAAGTGAGGGGGTATGCCCTAATACCAAGCTAGTACCATATCCAATATAGATTGCTTTCAACCTAAAGTCATGAAACCAACCTTAAAGTGCTTTCTAGTTCCTTATTTTATCTAGCTTCCCTATCACATTAAAATTAATTATAAATTAATAACACTTAAGATGACCAACTAGTTAGCATTTACTTTCTAGTTGTTGCTTACTCTTTGATTATTATATGTTGTACTAAAAAACATACATTGGCCAACATTGGTGCAAGGTTTGTGATGTGTGTCCAAATTGGGTCAATGACATTGATCCAATTGTTTATGTGTTTGAATTCATTTTTCTTCAAATTTTCTTATAAAATTTTCCTCTATTTTAGAACATTATCATTCTAGTTAATATAGTCTCTTATAGAATTTTTATATTTACTATTTATAGTACATAGTTGACATATCTGACCGTGTATCCTTATCTTCTTAATTTGTTGCCTCTTTAACAATACATAATTTACTTACATGATTGGGTATCCTTATCCCTCTATTTTGTGAATTTTAGCTACAAAATTTTGTTAACCCAGTCAACTCTATACCTATCGATTGACTTTGTTCTCTATTTGGCTGATTTTAATCCAATTTTTCCTTATTACTTCCTAATTTAAGATTATTTCATCAAGAATCATGAAAACCTTTATCAAAATCTTCTTTCGACAGATTGAATCCATTTAGACACTATATGGGGTGCTCTTTTCTCTCTCTTTACTTCCCAAGAGGATCCTCACTCTTGGAGTACTTCTTATCCTCCCTCATATTTGGCTTTCAACATGGCTTAAATCATACCATAAGATGAGATTAGTGGATTAGATCTTTTTTATACCTATCAAGACAATCCCCATCTTCAAACATCTCACCAAAATGTGGGGGGAATTGACACAAGTTTGTTCAATAACCCCATAGGGAATCCACCATCTAAAAACCCACCCCCTAATACCAATTTGTGGATTCCTCCTACAAACACCACTCCACCAACTGATACCACTCATATTATTATATAGATATTGCAATAAATGAAAATAATTCAAACATCTAACACATCCCAAATGATACAATTAAAACATCATTTGATCAACATGGTTAATCAACCTCTCATTCTTTTTCTTCAAAATAATCAAAAGTTTGTTCCTCCACCTCTTAAATATTCCACAAGGAGTGTCATCCCCCAACATATCACGCATAATAAGAGGCTTCAACACATCCAAAACAAGCTTTTATGCCATCTCATTATTTTTATTGATATTGGTAACATATATCCAACTATTAAATTTTATGAGACTAAATACCCTAATCTTTTCTTAAGGCATTTGGAAATATTTATAAGGACTGGATTCAAACTAATAATTTTGACACAAATAAACTCTTAGTTAAAACTTTCACTAGTAATGTATTAGAATGGTACAATCAACTTCCGCAACATTCCATATGGTAACTAGATAGTTTAATCAATCCTTTAGTTAAAGAGTTTCAACACAATGATGTTCCTAAGAATTACCCTAGCCATTTCATCAATGCTAACCAATCTCTCACTAAATTATATAATTATTTTATCAAACAATATAAATCTCTAGCTCACCAGGCTGATCATAACATGACTGATGATAATTTATTTAAGCTCTTTATAACTACATTAACTCCTTCACTTCAATATAAGGTTCAATATTTTTCTCCTCAAACATTAAATGAAGTTCTTGACCAAGATAAGCATAAAGAATTTTTAATGAAATAGTTTGAACCTAATACTAAAATAATTGAAGGATATTTTCAACATTCCATTAATCAGATAATTATCAATCCTCCTCAACCCAAACTAGGAATTTCCAAAGCTAATAATCCCAAACCTTCTCATATGCCATTAACCGTGTAGTAAATTAAGTAATTTCTAGCACCCTCTAAACCATTTAATTATCCAAATAATCCTCTTAAATGGTATGACCCTAATCAATTTTTTTGGTTCCACACCAACATAGTTCATTCTCATAAAACATGTAGATTAATCACCAAATTTATTGTCTACTATATGCTTGGTGGTTCATTCAATCACAAAACCATGATTCAATTCCATCATAAAGATTATAGTAATGCTTCTCAAAAATTACAAGCTCCCAAAGCTTCTTAATTTAACAACCAAAAATATTTTTCCACATCTAATTCTCAATAATCCAACAAGGATATTTGTATGATTGACACAAACTATGAATAATATTGCACCAATTCTCAATATGTTAATGCAACTAAGGTCAATTATTTACATAAATTGGCCAACAAATATCCCTCACCAAACCTAAGAAACCATATTTGGAATAGAAACTCACCAATGATACTACCACTACTCACCTAGTTTTGGAAAACATTGAGGAACCATCTCCTCCTAAACCCCTAACCACTTCTCTTCCTCCTAAAATTATTTTACCTTCTAATATTTGCATCGATTATTCTTATAAGACTAATTATAACTTATTATAAGAACTCAAATCCATGCCTTGTGAAATTACTCTTGTGGATTTAGTTCGTACTTCTCCTTATCATCATAAGTTCCTCATGAATTTTTTTAAGAAATTGAAGAGCCATCTTCCTTATAAGAGGAACCATTTTATCATGAGCCTCAACCAATCTAAGTGCATACCATTGAATCCATTTTTCCTTCTTTAAAACCTTCCATAGAATTACTTGAAGAAGACATGATCAAAGATAAGATCCTATTTAGAGATGATAATACACCCCTCTTCATCAAATATACATTAATATCACCCTCATTCTCAAATTCCTATTAAATGAATGATATATTATTAATGTGACATATGTATGACTCATCTAACAACTTAGATATAACAAAGATCATCTTAAAAAAATTCACTTGACATGTCATGGATTTAATAAAACTAATCAAAAGCCACTTGGTTGTATTTATCTCCCTCTTACGATTGGACCTCATATTATATGAACTAATCTCATGGTCCTTGATTTACCCTTATCTTACAACATACTCCTAGGATACCCATGAACTCAGAGAATGAGTGATATCACCTCTTCTAGTAGCCAATGTATAAAGTTCCTTCATAATGGAAAAAGGTATAAACATGAGGCCAATAATAACCTTGGGAGTATTCATCTTTCAAATCCTAAATATCAATAAAAAATTCCCCCATTATGAATATTAACAACGTTCCTTTACCCAAATTTATCAACATTAATCTGAATTTACATGTCACTCTTGCTAATTTTGATGATGATGATGAGACTAATGACTTAAAAAATAACTAACATGGTACAAATCTACATCCTTAAATCTTGGAGTGGCTACCTCCCTCTTTACTACCTCATGATCACATCATCCCTCTCATCAATGAGATCATTGATTTCCCCCCTCTATGCAATCCTAAGGAAGCCTCTTACATAGAAGATGACTTCATGTGCAATGCTTATAGAGTGGATAAATTATTCCAAGATATTTTAATAATGTGTCCATGTAAATTTAGTGATTTAGACATCTCCCCTTCTAAAATTCCTCCTAAATCACAAGTATGTATAATTTATAAAACTTATGATGATAACTACATCATGTCCATAGCTCAATCATGAGACTTGGATGTTCAACATTATTTAAAAACTCTAGATTAAATATATGATTTCAATAATGATGTTAATACCATTTATATAAATTTTGAGTTCACAAATAAAGGTCATGTGACTCATATTAATTCTTGACTTCTTGATACCCCTTTGGTGGTGGAACAAATCTTACACTCCAAACCTCCAAAATTTCTAGCATCTTCTATACCTCCTATGGAAGATGCTAGAAATTTTGGTGAAAGTGCTCTAATGAAGATGGTGAAAAGACTATAGTTGATGATTTGTCATGAGTTTTTCTATCATAATTTAGTATATGGAAGGTATGAAACAGTCTATAAAGTTTGAAAGTTTGATCAAAATACATAAAAAGTCCATTTAAACCTTTTAAGAGGCTATAATACACTTTTATGACATTCAGTGGAAGTTTTCCTTTATAAATCAATGTGTATATTTCTTCAAAGGACAAGTTTTGGTATATAAATGTTAAATTTGGTGTAAATAGGCCACAAAATTATTCATAATGCCTTTGAACACATTCATATTCATGACTTTACTTTGGTCATAAAGTTTCATACTTTGAAAATGTCATTTCATGTAAGTTTAAGCTTAGAAAAGGTTTTCTTTAGATCTTATGTTGTAATTTTGGCCCCATAAGGATGTCAAATATAATTAATTCTTTTTATAACATTATTATGACAATTGGTCTTTCTTATTATTCCCTAAAATTGGTAGTTCAAGCTTTAAGTTTGAAGAACATGCAAAGAAAGGAGCTTTTTCATATATTTTCATGTATAAGTATGAACTTGTATGGCCTATTCCATACCTTAGATATAAATATCATGAAGATGAAGATATGAAATGTTTTCCATAATAATTTCAAGGAAAAAGGATCCAATATAGGCCCAAAATTGGTTCCCTCCAATCATCTAGCTTATTTGCACATAGTGAGAGCCCTTCGAGTTTGTAGGTGGTACAGCCATGAGAGAGAATCAAGGTCTAAAATTTTGTCTAGAGAAATTATTCTTAGATTAGTTATACATATGTCAAGTTTTTATAAATTTGGTCATGCCTCCTTCATGAACAATCCCTTAGAATTTAAGGTACTTGCTATCTCTCCTTCATCTAAGCAGTTTTCTATTTATCTGGGCATCATGGTAGAAAAATTTAAGATTGTGGAGTTTCTTAGGAGCATAATACACATTTTCATGGAATTATTCAGTTACTTTCCACACATGTGAGGTTCATATATATATTAAGAAGTCATAACAGTGAAAATCTATAGTATACAAGCATATGAAGAGAGTTGGATGGTCCATTAGAGAGAAGGAGAATCAAGATTTATTGGATTCTCATTTGAAAGGGTTTAATTCATGTTATATCTACCTCATTCAAGATTATAAAATTTTTATTCAAATTTTCATATCAAGGAATCCATTAATGGCTCCCAACATCTTCATTAGAGTCACAATTTAGCAAACTTTAAGGTTTCTTAGCATTTTTAAGGATATTAGTAGACACATATGTTTGATTTTAGCACCATCTACCTCCTTCAAAGGTCTCCAAACTGATAAATATTGTTGAATAGGTTCTCATTATTTCATAATACCATAAAAATGGTCTTTTCATACACTCCTCTTCTCCATTTTCACCTCCATCTTGTTACATTTATCTATACTATCTTCTCACTATTTTCCATCATTGCATAGGCTTCATTTTCACTTCCATTCATGGTTTCTTATCTTCCATTCACATCATATCACTTTCCAATCATATCCACCTCATGTATCCATTACCAAAAGGATTAAAGAACCATCAAGAAGCACCGGTACTCATTCAATGATTGTAAAGACCTTAGAAACACTACTTGACAGCTAGGAATCATCACCTATAGTCAATAAAAAGTATAGTCAAGATGTGTTTCAAGAGAGTATTATCCTATGAAGACTAGAGAACATGGATATCACTATGAAAAAATTTGAAATATATCCTTAAGATTAAAAATATTAAGGGTAAGTTCATTAACATTATTATGTGAGCTTCTCAAGGTCAAATTCAAACTTTCTCTATACATAATGACCTCACACATTTGTCAAGGAAGGACATAGTCTTTTTGAAGGTTTGAATAATGGAATAAATGTATGAGTGAAAGTGTAAATGAGTGAAGGGATATTTATATATTTTATGAATTCATCCATGTCTCATCCTAAGGAGGTAGGCATAATCTTATAGTTAAGTGTCTTATAAGACACCTACATGCCTGTATTCAAGTCAAAACCTATAATAAACTAGTATCTTGGAGGTCTTAAGGCCTATCTAAGTTATTTGAGGATAGTTGGATCAAAAAAATGTATTTTTAGTATGATTTTGATAATCTCAATTAGTTATCTCAAATATAATACAAGTTTAAGATATTGAATAGCTTAGGATGCACTTTAAAGAGAGATCTACAGTCAAAGCTTTCAAGGACATTCATAAGCCCAAGGAGTGGGCAATGATATGAAAGAGTTTTTCAATAAAGTTTAAATTTAAGAGGGGTTTTGAAATACTCATGTCAAGGAAGATTTTTAGGTTCACAACATATATATTTTATTCTCTTCTAACATCCCATCTTACAAAGTCAGTACAAGAGCCTGAGTTGATGCACAATAAACTATATGATAGAGAAAGGTTTGTTTTCAAGAAGGTAGAATGATGGTATGAAGGATAAAGTTTTTTAAGGTAATGGTTATTAAATTAGGATAAAATTAAAACCTAAATAAGGATTTAACTCAAATAATTTCAAGTTCTCATGAAATCATCACCTATAGTTAGGTCAAAAGAGCCTTCAAGCATGTACATACTATATCAAACATTGAGGCAGCGATGCCTTGTCATGTTATTTGGTTTCATAAGGTTTATTCCATGTTTAGATAATATATTTTAATGGTGTAATTTTTTTTATAAAAATATGAACTTTGGGTACAAAATAATCAGTTATACACCTCATAAACTCCACCTATAACCATACAAGAGTACATGCCTATATCTAAGCTTATGGGGAATGATAAAAAAGTTGTCGATGATGGAGTTTAATGATCAAATAAAAGATAAAATTATTTAATATTTAATTATTTGAATTAGATCAAGACAATGAATAATATTTCTCCTTACAAGATATAGTCAAGGTTAAACATTAAAGAACACCCACCTCTAGGCATATTAGGTGGTAAATGGCATTTATATACTCATATGCCCTAAAGATGTAGTTAAAGATAATTTATATTAAATGGTATAATTATTAATTGAATTATGAAATAAAATATAAATTTTACATCTCCAAACATTTATGAAGACCACTAAATCTCTACCAACTCACGAAGATGAAAGTACATAGGCTTAAACAAATTATGATTGTGTAAGACCTAATAACACCATTTGAGGAATGAATATGTTAGGAAATAGATAAGAGAGAGGTTTAAAGCGAAATTATGGGTATTTAAAGAAACAAATGATGATAATATGGTTTCCAAACACTTTTAATCTCATGAAAATCACCTACAGTAGTGTTATGATAGTCATGTCACTTTGAGCCTCTTTGAAGATACATGGTTTTTGATTGGATATATAAGAATAAGTTGATATATAAATAAAAAACATTGAAATAAAGATATTCATGGAATATTAAAATATAATCCATCATCCTAAATCACAAATATAATATGGAAAGAAGAAAACTTAGTCTTAGGACTTAAAACATAGGCAACCTATTGGTAAATTTTGGTAAAAAGCACCTATAGGCCTTTATACAAAAAATTCAAGTATGAAACTTGGTATATTTTGTCCCCATGAGTGGTTATACCTGAATTTGGTATTTTTGAGGTAAATTTAAGAGTGTAACTATTCAATATTTTGTTACAATCAACCACTTATTTGTTTACCATCAAGGAATAAACAAGCATACTTCTTGAAGTGTTATAAGGTTTGGTAGAGGGTTTCAACCTCATGGAAGGTTTTTTAAAGAATTATAGGATGATTTTTAGTCTCTATAAACTTGTTAAAAGTGATACATATTAATAATTCCATGCAAATCATTCTCTTTAGGTTTAAAATAAATAAGCAGACTCAAAATCATTAAGATACATAGTCACCATTTTAAACACATAATGGGATTTATATTATTTCAATGACCATTGGGATAGTGTGGAGGATCATTAAAACATTTAATGAGGCATTGGAGTAGATAAAATGCACAAATATTGTCTTATTTGACCCCTCAAGCTTCTTTCTTACACACATAGTTCCTAACAACCATTCAAAACATAATTTCACCATGTAGACATAATAATGTACCTTTTACATGGGAAATCATAATTATCATGGCTGATGAGGGGGTAAATGTAATAAATATTAATGGAAAGTGGTTTCCTATTAGGGTTCCATATGTTATTAACAATCATTAAGAATTTATGGACCTTTAAAACCCTTGCAAAACCCTCATAACTACCCAATGGAAGGAAGAAGACAAATTATGCATCCAAATGGTATGTTTGAGTTATGAAATGAAATTTAAGGTATTATCAACTCCATTGAGAAAATTCATGACCTATTAGTTGGAATGTGTAGTACCTTTTCTATATAAGAAAGGAATGAAGGGTAATTGCACATTCAATGAGCTTGAGAAGAAAGATGGGGTCCTAAAATTCCTAAAGAACACTACTACAACCATTTACATGGGTCATTTAGGTCATTTAAATAAGTAGATAGGTTTGTAGGTAAAATTAAGGAGCTATTTACATGTAGGTGTTGATGCCTTGAAATGTATCACAAGTGTCTTTAGCATTCAAACAATACTTTTGATTTTAGAATTCTAGGAATTTAGAGCATGAGTAGCAGGTTTTGGAAACTTATGTTACCTATGATGAAATAGCAATAGAGAAATGTTAAAATATTATACAAAATTTATATTAACTGATGGTTGAGAGCCATCATGGACCAAATCTTTGTAAAGTGTAAGTATATATTCTAATACTAGTGAATTATAATCAAATTTTAAACTATAGACTAATATAAATGGAAATTTACAATGAAATATAAACTAACGTGATTTGGTTAAAAAGAAACAAGAGAGAAGGGTAAGGTAAAAAGAGAATAAGTGATTAGTTATCTTACCCTCAAACATTATGACAAAGTTTCAATTACAACTACATATGCATTTAACCAGTATATGGTGAAATATAGCATAAGCTCAGATCTCACTACACACTTGACAAACCTCTAAAGATGATATAAATAAGTATAAGTAAAAACTAAATTTATTTTAAAGATTTGATACCACACTCAAATAGCATTTGAACATTCTCATGCAGAGCAAATAAAATGAATAAAATTCAAGATCATTTAACTAATCTATCATAAGCGTAAATTAGCAAAACTATAATTAAATATGCAACTTAGAATTCATATAAACTATTCAAATTTAAGACTTAAGACTAGAAATTTAGAGAAAATACATGTAACAATTAACAAAAACAAACTTGGACAATATTTTCATAATTAATTGATTGTATTAACTGCTCAAAGTATACAAATTTTGCTCAAAATTCTCTCCCTTTACAAAATGGTAGTACTAGATTTTATAAGAGGACAAGGAAGTATACCAATTAGTTACAAGATATAAATGTATAAGAAGTAAGAAAAACTATCCTTTTTCTACAAAGTTCTAGAGTAGATTTGCTTTTCCAAACTAAACTGACCTAGAGGAAAAACACTAACAAACTAACATATGCTCTTACAAAAGAATATTCTTCTTTCAAAATATTACAAAGCTTTTACAAAATGGAATATTAATTAGCTAGTTGGTGGGACCTACACCTGAGAACTATCTTCTTGTTTTTAAAGGATGTTCATAGCCCTCTGGTATTATTCATTAACCATCTCTAAGTCCATAGCTAGTTTAAAGAGACACTCTTCCTTTTTGTCAGGAAACTCATTCAATTCCCTATCATTCCACGCCATAACTTCCTTAATTATCTTGGCTTCAATCATTCCTTACCCTAAATTAAGGAATATGTCTAGGATCATGCTATTATCTCCCCCAAATTAGCCTTGACTTTTAATTTTTATTTCTTGAGTCACCAAAGTATCCCTATATTTGAATTCATCATCTTTGATGATGCCTAGGATAGTAGGCTATGTAGGGTCTTTAAGCATTATCCCAAGGAGTTTTTCAATCCTTCCCATTATCTCCTCATCATCTTTCAAGAGTCTTTCTAGTTCTCATGACCAATCACATAAACTCTAGAACTTATCAATAACAATTCCCAAAATTTCATTCGAGTGTCCCAAACTAATTATTTTGAAACCAAGAATGTGCTTTCCAACTAGAATGTTGATTATCCCTAATATTTGATCCTTTAAATATTTCCATTAGGTTATTAAACCATTAGCCATTATATTGTACTATTCCAATGTACATTTCCTTAGCTTCATTTCTCTTAATACATCAAACATGTCATAAAAAGATTCATCAATCATTTTGATCACTACCTCAGGCACTGATATGACAAACTATGTCTTCAAATACTCATTTTCCTTCTCTAGGTTGGATATTATTTTCTTCATTCCCTTGATGTTAATTTTGACTTGAGTTGAGTGAGCCTCAGTTAGTTCTTCAATGTCCTCTACATGGATGGGGTGATCACTAGGTCTCTGATCTCCAATTGGAGTTAAGCCCACAAATGGCTTGTCCTTCTAAAAGGTGACCTATTTAGTCCCCACCATGGATTTTCTAGTTGTCACTCTCTTATATATTTGTCTATGGATTGAATTGCATAGTGGTAGTTAGTTTAGTGTACTTAGAGGTTTAGGAGCCTCCATTTAGGTATTACTTGATGCTCCTAGAGCATCCATCTGCTTGTTATCTAACCCTACATCAGCCACTATCTTCTTTCTTCCTCCTTCATCAAATACCTTATCCATGGATTGATATCATCTTGAACATCAATGTTAACAGTCTTGGTTAAGAACTATGCATGGTGTCAAGTGGGTACTTTTTGGACTTTTCCATAGATGAATCAATTAGGGATGATTGGTCCATGGATGGGGTAATCATCACTAAATAAGTTTACCTCACTCATGGGGTGATTGAAAGTCAACTTTAGCTTATTTGATCTAATTGGGACCATTTCCAATTCTACCTTTCTCTTCTTCAATGGTGCCACTGGGACTAGGTCTAGGGTAACTTATTTCTCTTTTTCTTTCTCAACTTCTTTTATTTAGGCTTTTACTTAATTGACATGTTCCTCCTCTTCATCAGAGCCATATGCCTCAGCAAGAACCTTGAAGGCATCTTCCACTATCTCTTTAGGCTCCAAGTAATCATGTATAGATATTCAATTGGAGATGTTGGTCTTTAGGGAGGGACTGAGGATGATGGGCCCTCATTAGGTCTCTCTTCCAAATTTTCCTTGTTGAGACCTTATGTAATCTATTTTTGGGGTTATTTCCCTTCCACTTTTGGTTGCTCTTGAAGGGGCCTTGAAGGTCCATGTATAAAATGGAATTGTAGATGTCCCATTTATCATATGTCTCCAGGGGGCTTTTTATCATTGGTCAATCTATGCTCAAGTCTAATTTTATATCCCATGAGCCTACCAATATTTTTTCAAAATTAGTTCCTTTGATATATATGGTTTCATTGACATCTAGTTGGTACACATACGTTAGCTTGGGAAATTGTTTAGATTTCAAGTGTGTGGAGACTGTGCCATTGGGGTCCCACATCTTTAGCTCATCAAGTTTTAATTTGAAAGATTCCCTATGCTTAGCCATAGTATTCACTTGATCCTAATTCTATAACATTGTTATACTAATGGTTAAAGGAAAGTAATGGAGGATTCCTTTCCTCTTATCTTTGTACACTCTATCCACACCATTAAGAAGTTGGTATATAATTTCTTGCTCTAAGAGCTTGATGGGAACATAGATAGGAAACCTATAAAGTTGGATCAAATTCCCTTTAATTCTTATCACTATATAATCTAGATATAACCAGATGTCTCCCATTATCTCCACATAATTCTTTATTAGAGGGCTTACCCTAGGTATAAGGATCCCTGTGATTGCTTCTATCAAGGTTGGATACATAGATTCACATATGAATTGGATGTTATGCCTATATTTGAATATGTGTACCTTTGAATAATAGTGGGAGACTATAAATATACCCTTAGGTGACCAAATTTTGGTATAAGGGATCTAGATGGAGGTTAGCAAGGCATCTAATAGATAGGACATAATGAAGAATTGGTTACTAATTTTCTTATTAATGGATGTAAATTGTGGTTCTAAATAGATGTTGATTATTTATCCAATTGAGGGAGTGAGCTCTTTCTCTACCATGAAGTAGATGTAAGACACCCAACTCTTGTTAACATAAGTGGTTGAAGGGGCTCTAGATATTCTATTCAACAAAGTCATGGTTACCCTAACCCCCTCTCTAAATTGGGAAATTGGGATGTTTCTAATAGCATCTTAGATCACATGGTTCCCTTGGAGCAACCATGGCCTAAGGATGATGTCTAGATCATTCTTGCCAATCCATTCCTTAATAGTGGGTAAATCCACTTGGGGTTTTGGAAGATTGTCATAACTCTCAAAGGATAATGGGGAAATTAATGCAATTATTCTAAATGTCCTTTCATGAATAATACAACCTTACTCAATCTTAAAATCATCAAAAATTGGAGAAAGGATGTCTATACAGTGGATTACCTCTAGTTTGGCAACCACATGGTGGAGTCTAGTCATTTGGATTACAACTAGGTTGTAGTAACTTCTAGTTATAGTGGAAATATTTTATTTTTTTATGATGGGTTGTATGTCTTTACTGGTTCAAAATATATCAAACAAGTTCTTATTACCCATGCTCAATGCTAAAGTGTTTGGGTCTATGTCCTTGAATACCCTCAATAATGTCTACATCTGTGTCCTTGAAGACCCTCCCTTTATTGTCTATAAACAAATAAAACTCTATCACATCCCCGTATTGTTACCTCTAAGCTACCATAGATTTTAAACTTTTCAAATTGCTTATTGTTGTGTTCTAAATGGTCTTTGGGTCAATTCTTTTGTGATCAAGTTATAATTAGACTCTCTTTTAGCTTAATGATGATCAATCTGAATTCAAATTAGGGATTTTATTCAAGTTTGGGGCTCTCCTAAAGCTTTAATGGTGATGGCTTACTTAGACTTTGGCTCATATGTGACTCAAATTTGATTTTTACCTTTGCCTTTATATGTTTGCATTTTTGAGCACACAAGATCTTCATTTTATTATTTTGTGCTTGCATGGTGCTTATTTGGCATCTATCTATAAATTTTTGTGGCATTTTTCATAAATTTATTTGAATCACTAATCATTGGAAATAAAAATTGCCTTTTTCTTCACACCATTTTATTGAGATCCAAGGATCAATGTAGACCATTGATTGTGATCTGAGCCTTTGCATGTCATTAACTATCTTTCCATCGAGCCCCATGGTTGTGCCACTTGGCACCTCTATGGGATTTTTTAGCTAAATTTATTATATCAATCACATACATAATGAGCATATGACACATGTCAAACCCATGAGCTCTCTAATATATATTGAAAATTTGTCATTGATCCCATGCCATTGGATCATTTGGGCCTAACACAACATGAGCCATTGATGTATGAACTTTAATCAGTGCATAGTTATCAAAATGAATTAAGATAAAATATTTTAATCTAAGTTTATTTCATGTCAATAAACATGCCATATACTTAGGTTAAGACATTTTATGCTAAATTTTAAAGCATAATATCAAATGACCCTTTGAATGACATAAAACATGCCCTTTTATCTAAGAAAAAATGTTAGATGAGATTGAATTTGATAGCCTCGTGGATGCCAATGAGATCCTTTTAGATGTCAATGATGGCCTCATGGATGTCAAATAACATTCACGAGAACATCAAATTTAAACTCATTAAATCCTTTAGGTTTAATGGGCTTAAATTTGACAGTCTCACAAATGTCAATGATGGCCTCATGGACATCAAATAACGATTGTGAGAACATCAATTCTAATATTGTGAATTTACTATATGTAGGAGTCACACATGGAAACTACGTGAGGCTTCTTAGGAATTTTGAATTTTTAACATTATCTTCATTTCATTGGATTTAAATCCATGAGTGACCACAAACTGTGGATGAAGATCCAAACACTTGTATGTGATTAGTTCTTTTGATTAATTAAAGTCAAAAACCTAAGTTTTAAATTAAGGTTTTGTTGTATTAACATATAAAATAAGGACCTACAATAAAACTTAGGCTTAAGCTTATGTTTAATATTAGGGCCCATCCAACCTTCAGTCTTCCCTCGTACTATCTGATCTTTGGTTATGCTTAAGCATGGGCTATAGGATCTAAAAAGAAGTGAGGTGTTTAAGTTAGGACTCAGGTAGCTAGAAAATTAGGCTCAATAATTAAGGCTAAGGTCTCATTCATGTTGATAAACATGAAAAGGGATTTAGAATTAAGACTTTAGGCTAAAATATATAATAAAAGGACCATGCTATCAAAATTAAAAGTGACCCTGCCAACATGAACATTAGATTTAGTTAGATAAATAGGAAATAAAGGGGGAATATAAAAGGGATATAGTAGGACTTTCAAGTTACAGTTTAGTCATGTTAAGAAATATGACTAGGACTTAAGATGAAAATTAAACTTAAGTATAAATTAATTTGAAATGTTCTCACCAATTTTCTCTTGCTAAATGTAAATTTAAACCAAGGGCTTGAGCTAGGGTTTTTTGAAGGAGAGATTTTAGAAAATGAAGCCCAAATAGAGTTAATATGTAAACTCTAAGCATGATCCATCAACAAGAGCTCCATGAAACTTGTATCTTTAAGACATGAAGACCAATTATTAGCAACATTAGTCAAGCCCAAAGCAAAACCATAAACTAGTAAGCCAACATTATCAAAGTGGATGATATTCAAATTCTAATAATGTTAAAAACATGCCATGGCTTCCAAGGTTAAGGTTTAAAGTATCTCAAGGGTCCCAGTTTTAAAAAATGAGGGTATGTTGACATCAACAAATGGTGAATTCCAAGGGAAACATAGCAATGTGTTAGAACTTAGAGACTCTAATTTAGACAAACAACTAAGTTATCCACTCCACTTGATTAATGCCATTATCAAAATCATTTTATGGTTAAAACAAACATTGCACTTATATAATTGGGATCAAACATTAATATATATCAATTTTATGTGTGTGATTTGATTCCACTTACTATTTTCCATGGGATTCAGGTGACAACTTCTTGTTTCATTTCATTAACACTGACTTGGAACATGTTAAGATATTCAATAAAAACCATGCTTCTAGTTCAGGGAAGACTTGGGCATTGATTTACTACTAGATAGGTATTCATAGCCTTGATAGAGATGAATCTAGATCTATTCATGGTCTTCTTCCACTACTAGCCAGACATCCATAGCCTCCATTAAATGTGTTGTCTCCTAGTGTGTCTACAATCTGATAGGGTCCAATCCACAAAGGTGTGAAATTACCATGCTTACCCTTAGGCTTAGATGCTTTGTCCTAAAGGAGAAATAATTCCCCTTGTCTAAAAACCTTGATCTTTGATCTCTTTTCAAACCACCTCTTCAATATGGTTTGGTTCTTGTTAAAGTTAGCAAAGGCTTCTTCCTGAGCATCTTCCAACTAGATGATGTCTAGCAATATTAAATTTTTAAGATCCTAGCCTTCTTCCATATATTCTTGTATGAATTTTTACTTAATAAACTTGAGAGTGATAGGTAATATAGCCTCTTGGCCATACACCAACAAAAATGGTGATGCTTTTAAGGCTTTCTTGATCCTTATCCTATCTACCCATAGGGTATACTTGAGAATCTTATGTCAGGTCCTAGGATTGTTTGTAGTAGAATTCTTGATTGATTTTATTAAGTTATTGTTGGTAGACTCAGATACTCCATTTCCTTAGGGGTAATGGTTGGATAAAAAATTAAGACAAATGCCATTATAATACACCCATTCTATCATCTATATGGATATAATTGTGGATCCATTGTCACATAATAAAGAGATTGGAGTTTTAAATCTAGTACATACATTCTCCTCCATGAAATTGATCACTTCATCACTCTTATATTATTTGGTGGCTAAAGCTTTAGTCCACCTTGTGAAATAATCTATGGTAGTCAAGATATGCTTGTGACCTTATGATTAATTGGGCTTGATCACCCCTAAAAATTCCAACCCCCATTATATAAAGGGTTTATCAACCATGACTGGTTGTAAAGACATTGTTGCCTTAGGCTATTTGGTGTTAAATATTTGGCATGAGTGGCATTCCCTTACATGTTTATGAGAATATTTGAAAATAGTTGGCCAATAGTAGCCAACTCTAAGGATGTTGTGGGTTTTATTCTTTTTAAATGGGTTCCAATTGCTTAACTTCTCATAGAAGGTGCCCATGATTTGGGTAGATTATTATTTTTAGACACATCTCAGGTAGACACCTTCAAAATTATTTCTCTAAAAAACCCCATTTTTTATTAGATAATGGGCTACCTTGAGCCTTAAGGATATCTTTTGCTCTTTAGTTAGTCCTACAAGACAAGCACAATTAATTAAGAAATTAATGATGGAATCATACCACTCACTAACTTGAAATATTTACTGATTAACTTACATAATACTTATCTTAGGATTGGTATTATCAATCATTTGAATTAGACCTTGGCACCTTACTAGCTTTGCAATTCTCATTTCTATTTCATATTCTTGCAATACTGACATCCATTTACCTCTACATTCTCGAAGCTCATTCTAGCTTAGCATGAGCTTTGTGACAGGGTCATGTAGAATAGCATGCACCTTATTTCTAAGGATATAGTGCCTAAATTTCTTCACCACCTTAACTAATCCATATGATTGTTTAATTATCAATTAATAGTTCAATTCAACATTCTTAAAGTTAGTAATCATGAAATCTATTAGGTGATAACATCCATCAACCTTTTGAGTTAAAATTGTAGCCATAGTATGGTCAGATGCAAAGAATAGAGATAGAAGTCCTTTGAAAAGTTAGGACTTATCAAGATTGGAGCTTAACTAATTGCTTATTTAATGTCATTAAATTCCTTCTTGTATTCCCCATTCTAAGTGACCTTAGCATCTTTATTTATCATGTCATTCAATGGCTTGATAATCTCTACAAAGCCAAAAATGAACTTTATTAAAAATTTTATCTTACCAAAAAATGATTTTAACTCTTTTATACTATTTAGAGGATCTATCATAGATATAACTTCCACTCTTTTAGGATCTATGGAGATCCCATATTTAGTTATGACAGGCCTAAAAATTTGCCTTCAATAACACAAAAGATGCTTTTATTGGGGTTGAGATTCCATACATTTTGCATATCTCAAAACCTTGTTGTAAATGCATAAAGTGATCTTTCCTATTTTTAGAAAAAATGGTTAGATCATCCATATATATAATGATACTCTTACCAATTAGACTTTGAAGGGCATGGTCTATGGCCCTTTGAAAATTATCTCCTACATTTATTAGCCCAAAAGGTATTATTTTTGTAGGCAAAGGTGTCCATTTAGTTGTGAAATTTATCTTCATCTTGTCTTCTTTGTCATCCAACACTTGGTTATAGCCTAAAAATCCATCAATAAAAGACATCATGGTTGATCCTAAAACAACTTGTATTACCTAGTCAAGAGAGGGAAGAGGATAATTATCCTTTTTATATGTTTTGTTCAAATTTATAAATTCAATGCATATCCTAATATCACCATTATTTTTTTTAATGACACTAAATTGTCCACCCATGTATAATGCCTAATGGGAAACACAATTCTAACATCTAGCAATCTCTTAACTTCTTTTAAGATTAATGGTTATAGGATAGGGTTCACATGCCTTTGCTTTTGTCTAAAGGATTTACAAATTTCCTTAAGGGGTATAATATGGGTGATGATTCTTGGATCAAACACTTTCAATTCATCATAAGATCAAGCTATGACATCCTTGTGTTTTATTAAAAGCTCTTTGGCCTTCTTTTTCTCAATGTTAGTGCAATCTTTTCTAATGTTAACTAGCTAAGGCTGATCTTGAGGGACAAGATCAATTGCATTGTAATCCTTCCCACTTAATTTAGGAATCTTCAAAACCTCAACCATATTTTATTGATCAAATAGCCTCTCTAAGGAAATCATCCCCTTACGGATCTTATTGTCATTTAGCTGAATGACTTTACCATCAAATTTGCCTTCCTTAAGTGCATTTTCATTAGTTTCATCAATAATCTAAGCTTCAAATGCTCTTGAACTAGTCATGAAGTTCAAGACTTGTCGATCATCACTAAATACCTAAAAATTATTCACATTATCTAGGACTAAAGGATAAGATATTAACTCAATGCTAAACTTGGGTGAGTCTTGGTTAGGCATGAGGTTAGCTATAATAGATGTCAACTCATCAGCAACTTTATTCTCCTCTCTAGGGATGGAGACAATTTTAAGGGCATCAAAAGACTCAATTAGATCCCAAACCCTAAACTTATTCCTCTTGAGGTATGAGATATTGCATTGATATTTCCTTTTCACCTGGTTGACTACTAGTTTTGAATCACCATAGTTCTTTGACTTTATTTTTTATGGAAAATTACAAGCCTAAAATAAGGACCTTGTATTTAGAAAGTTTATTGGTACATGGGAACTAGATCTTATAGGAAGCATGGTTTTTATTACCAACTTGGTTAGTTAGAATAATGCCTACTCTAGATCCAACCTTACACCTAGCACCATCAAAATATAGATTCTATAGCCCAAGCATAACATGAGTATTCTTAGGATCACATACCTTTATAGTCTCTAAGGTAAAAACCCCTAATTATGAGTTAATTATGTTGACCCTTTCATTGACAACATATACTCAGTGATCATGCACTTCATTCTTAGCTCTCTTTCAACCCTAATCTAGTTTGGAATTTCTTTCCAAGGAAGCCATAAATGTGAACAATCAATGAACATGTAGCCATTCAAAGCTTTTGTCTATTATATACTTAACAAGATCCCATAAACATTAGGATTTTCAACAACTTGGATATCTATAAACTGATGTACTCTAGGCTTAGAATCCAATTCCATATGAACATTTAATAATTCCCCAATCACCTTGGCTCTAATTTGTCTAATTGAGTAACAACTCTATCAGACTTAATAAGTGTCAATCCAAGTTTTCAAATACCTAATAGCATGATATTGGTGGATGTACTAGAATCTAATAAAAAATTATGCAAATTCTTATTGAACATATTGACTATGAGTAGGAAAGGAGGAGATTCTACCTTAGATTTGTGCATAGCCATATTAGCATTATTAGCTTCAGGTGGTTTGTTGGATTTCTTTGACAATGATTCTAGCAAGAGGTCCCTTTTTTCTATGATCTCTATTTATTCATGTAATGTGATGTTAGCTTTTATCTTCTTCATGTCCTTAAAAATATTATAACCAATATTGTTTGAAGAACTAAGAACATCAACATTATGCTTATAGATACTCCCTTTGGGTGGTTCTAGTTCGTTTCTTTAATAAGTGTTTAGAGGAGTTCCAAATTTATTTGGAGACATTGAGGTAGTCAAGGGTTGCCTCTAATCTATATTCCTCAAAGGATAAGTATTCTTTAATAATTATTGGAAGGCCTATATTTTCTAAGGGATATCATTAGGTTTATTTTCCTTTTGAAAAGGGAAATCAAATATCTCCACCATGAAAGTTTGATTAACAAGCTTGGAACCTAAAGTACTCGCACAACTATCCTTATTAGGGACCAATTCAAATGTGTCTAAATCTTCTTGTAAAGATTAAAAAGCCTTATAAAACTCAATTCAATCAATCTCACCACGCTTGGCTATAAAATTCACTCTACAATAATTAGGCAAAGTAATGTCAGGAAGATTAATGTCCATAGTCCTCTTTTTAGAATATGGTTCATTGTTCTTATTATTGTGGAAAATATCATTCTAAAACCCATTATTAGGCCTATTAAACATTTAAAATGAGAAGTTCCTATAAAATCTCTCTCCATTGTTTCCAACTTATTTTTATAGCTAAAAAAAATCAATGCTTAAATTTTGGACCATTTTTAGGATAGACTCATTCTCATTCTTAGGGGTTTTAGAATTATGAACCTAATTATTGTTAGTACCAATATTTGGTACTAATTTTTTTGATCATTTGCATTAAATCCATTAGTATAAAGATGACTCAAGAATCTTAAATTTTAATTGGGAGCAACATGACTCAAAGGCAATTGATTCAGATTTGGGAGTTGATTCAAGGCTAGAACATTTTGATTGTTGTGTAAGATGTTCAAAATAGGTAAATTTTGATTGATATTTGGAACAGAGTATGCCATTTATCTTTGGGGATATATTTGATCATTAATCATTACTACTTCAAAAAAATACCTAGCTAATGAAGTTATAGTTGGAAGAGATCTTTTCAAAAATATAGAAGTCATGGGATCTAGTGCATCCTTGTAGATTTTTAGAGCTAAAACCTCATCAATTTTATAAGGTTCTTGGTCCTGCTATACATTTTATATAACTTGGCATTAAAGGACCTTATGACCTATCATGCATCCCTCTTAATTGTGGTGAACTAGTGGTATATGACACATGGACTAATAATTTTGCCAAACTGGTATATAAAAACATTAGTGAAACCATCCTAGCTAGTAATATAATTGTTAGGCAAATTGACAAACCATTCATATACAACATATTTAAAAGGAAAGGGGAATAATCTACATGCTAATATTCATGCATGAAATTTAGAAACCTTAAAGTATCTTTGAAATATTTAATGTGCTCTTCAGTAGTTATAATACAAATTAGACTAAATGTTGGCAAGTATTTTTTAGGGTTACGTGGGAGATCATGTACCACACCTAACACATTGATTGAATAATCTCCAAACTAAGACATAACTAGATGAAGGTTTAAGGTAGGGATACCTTGAGGAGGTGAGGTTGGAAATGATTTAGAATGTCTATGGCTACCTTTATCTCACCTGGCTCTTCTACAGACTTTAAGCTCAAGCAAAGGTTCTCTTATCTCTGAATGTGATCTTGTTTGAATCCTTGGCAATTCCAACTTGAATATTTAAGATCATGTTTGAAATATGATGTGTAAAGTTAATCTTTATAAATAAAAAGGATTAAACCTACACATTAAGATAATTTTGTAAAGATTTGTATAAAGAATAGTAAAGGACATCAACATTTGACTAATCTATCTCAAAGATGTGTCCAATCATGTAACTATGGTCTACCTTTATAAGTTTAAGTTCAAATAAACCTAGATCTATATAAAAAATATGCCAATCTTTGATCAAAATAACCTATTTTAACCTCAACTACCATGGATTTTTAGATCTTAAGCCATCTTTACCAAAATTAAGCATCAAACTTCAAATAACTATGCTCTTTATCTAAAGTAAGCACAAAGATATGTCAAAGACCACAAAGATAAATAATATTTATGCTTATAAGCAAAGAATTACACAAAACTACAAATATAACACTAATCATAGATCAACACACTAATACTAACAAAGATTTAATCAATTCATAAAGAAGGTCCTCCTTCTAGCACTAACAAGACTTGTTGATGCCTCTAAATGTATCATATGTGTCCTTAGTGTTCAAATAACACTTCTCATTTTAGAATTATGGGAATTTATATCATGAATATCAAGTTTTGGCAACTTATGTTACCTATGGTGAAATAGAGACATATTAATATTTAAATATTACACAAAATTTATATTAATTGATGGTTGGGAGCCATCATGGACCAAATATTTGTAAAGTTTAAGTATCTATGCTAATACTAGTGAATTATGATCACAAATTAAACTACAGACTAATATAAATGGACATTTATAATGAAATCTAAACCAAAGTGATTCAGTTGAAAAAGAATCAAAAGAGAAGGGTAAGGTAGAAAGAGAATAAGTGATTATTGCTCTGAGCCTCAAACATTATGACAAAGTTTCAATTACAATAGAGTATGCATTTAATCAGTATATAGTGTAAAATAACATAAGCTCAAATCTCACTACACAACATATAAACCTCTAAGGATGATATAAATAAGTACAAGTAAAAATTGAACTTTAAATATCTACTACCACACTCAAATAACATTTACACATTCTCATGCAGATCAAATAAAATGAAGAAAATTAAAGAAAATTCAACTAATCAAGCATAATCACAAATTAACAACCTTGTAACTAAAGATGCAACTTAGAATTCATAGAAACTATTCAAATTTAAGAATTAAGACTAGCAATTGAGAAAAAAACCATGTAATAATTAACATAAACAAACTTGGGAAATCTTTTTAGAATTCCTTGATTGTATTAACTACTCAAAGTATACAAATTTTGCTCAAAATTCTTTCCCTTTACAAAATGGTAATACTGATTTTTATAGGAGGACAAGGTAGTATACTGATCTATTACAAGATATAGATATACAAGAAGCAAGGACAACTATCCTTTTTCTACAAAGTTCTAGAATAGATTTGATTTTCTAAACTAAATTGACCTAGAGGCAATTCGGTAACAAACTAGCATATGATTTTACAAAATAACATTCCTCTTTCATAATATTATAAAGCTTTTACAAAATGGAATATTAATTAGGTATTGGTGGACCCTAAATCTAATAAATTTCTTTCTATTATTGAAGGATGTTTATATCCCTATATTGTTATTCATTAACTAGCTCTAAGTCCATATCTAGTTTCAAGAGATACTCTTCCTCTTTGTTAACAAGCTCATTCAATTCCCTACCATTCCTAGCCATATCTTTCTTGATGTTCTTGGCCTTAGTTATTATTTCCCCTACTTTAAGGATCATGTCTAAGATCCTGCTATTGTCTCCCCTAGACTGGCCTTGAATTTTACTTTTTATTTCTCAAGTCACCAAAGTATCCCTATGTTTGAATTCATCATCCTTGATGATGCCAAGGACAATAGGTTGTGTATGGTGTTTAAGCATTATCCCAAGGAGTTTTTCAATCCTTTCCATGATCTCCTCATCATATTTTAGGATTCTCTCTAGTTCTTGTGACCAAGCACATAAATTCTATACCTTGTCAATAACAATTCCTAAAATTGCATTCAAGTGTCCCAAACTAATTGTTTTGAAACAAGGAATCTACTTTTCAACCTGAATGTTGATTAACCCTATTATTTGATCCTTAAATCTTTCCATTAGGTTATTAGACCCTTAACCACTGTATTCTACTATACCAATGCACTTTTCCTTAGATTCATTGCTCTTAATGTATAAAACATGTCATAAAAAGATTCATCAAGAATTTTGATCACTATCTTAGGTACTAATAAGATAACCTGTGTCTTCAAATCATTTTTTCCTTCTCTAGGTTGGATATTCTTTGCTTCATTCCCCTAATTCTATATTTAAATTGAGTTGAGTTAGCCTCAATTAGTTCTTCAATGTCCTCTACATGGATGGGGCACTCACCAAGTTTTTGACCTTTAATTGGAGTTAAGCCCCAAATGGCTTAACCTTTTAAAACATGAACTCTTCAGTCCCCACCATGGATTTTTTAGTTATCACTCTCTCTAATCCAACTATCTCTATATTGAATTACATAGTAGTAGTTGGTTTAATGTACTTTGAAGGTTTGAGAGCCTCCATTTAGGTGCTAGTTGATGCTCCTAGAGCATCCATCTACTTGTTATCTAACTCTACATTAGCCACCATTTTTATTTATTCCTCCTTCATCAAATAAATTATCCATGGCTTGATATCATCATGTACATCAATTTTAACAATCTTGGTTAGGGCCCATGAGTGGTGACAAGTGGGTATTTTCTACACTTTTCCATAAATGAATCAATTAAGGATGATTGGTCCATGGATGGGGTACTCATAACTAAATAAGTTTACCTCACTCATGGGATGAGTAAAATTCAACTTTGGCTTCTTTGATCTAACTAGGACCATTGCTAATTTTTCCTTTCTCTTCTTTAATGGTGCCACGGGGACTAGGTCTAGGGCAAATTCTTTCCCTTTTTCTTTTTCAACCTCCTCTATTTGGGATTGTGCTCCTTCAAAATGCTCTTCCTATTCATCAAAGCCATATGCCTTAGAAATAACCTTGAGGTTATCTTCCACTATCTCATTAGGCTCTAGGGCAATCATGTCTAGGTATTCAACTGGAGATGTTGGTCTTTGGGGAAGGATTGAGCATGATGAGTCCTCACTAGGTCTCTCTTCCAACTTTTCCTTACTAAGACCTTATGTAATTTGTGCTTAGGGATGTTTCCATTCCACTTATGGTTTATCTTAAGGGGGCCTTGAAGTTTAAAGAAATAAATGGTATTGTATAGGTCCCATTTGCCATATGTCTCCAAGGGGCTTTTGATTACTGGTCAATCTATGCTCAAGTCTAATGTTATATCCCTTAAGCCTAGCCAATATTTATTAGAAATTATTTGCATTGATATATGGTTTCATGGACACCGAACTAGTGCACATACATTGGATTGGGTAATTTCTTATATTTTAAGTGTGGATTTCTCACATCTTCAATTCATCAAGTTGTAATTTGAAATATTTCTTATGCCTAGTCACAATATTCACTTGATCCTAATTTTGTAACATAGTTTTGCCAATGGTTAAAGGAAATTAATGGAGGAGGCCTTTCCTCTTGTCTTTTCATACTATGTCCACACCATTAATAAGTTGGTATGCAATTTATTGCTTTGCTAGCTTGATGGAAACATAGACAGCCAACCTGTAAGGTTGGATCAAGATCCCTTCAATTTTGATCACTATAAAATCTAGATACAACTAAATGTCTCCCATTATCTCCACATATTTCTTAATTAGAGGGTTTACCATGGGAATAAGGATCCTTGTGATGGATTATACCAAGGTTGGATACACATAGTCACATATGAATTGGATGTTATGCTTATTTTTATATATGTGTAGCTTTGAATAGTGGTGGGAGACTATAAATTTGCCCTCAGGTGACTAATTTTTGATATAAGGGATTTATGTGGAGGCTAGCAAGGCATAAAATAGATAGAATATCATGAAGAATTAGTTATTAGTTTTCTTGTTAATCGATACAAATTTTCATTCTAAATAGATGTTGATCATATCTCCAATTGAGGGAGTGAGATTTTTCTCTACCATGAAGTAGATGTAAGACACCCAAATCTTGTTAACTTAAGTGGTTGAAGGGGTTCCATAGATTCTATTCAATAGAGTCATGATTACCCTAAGCCCCTCTCTAAATTGGGAAACTGGGATGTTGATAATCAGGTCTTGGATCACATGGTTCCCTTAGAGTAACCATGGCCTAAGGATGGTGTCTAGATCATTCTTGCCTATCCATTTATTAATATTGGGTAAATCCACTTGGGGTTTTAGAATCTTGTAATAACTCTCAAAGTCCAATGGGTAAATGAATGCAATTTTATTAAAGGTCCTTTTATGAATAATCTAACCCTGCTTAATCCTATAGTCATTGAAAATGAGAGCAAGGATGTTGATACAATGGATTACCTCTGGTTTGGTAGCCACATGGTGGAGTCTAGTTATTTGGACTAAAACTAGGTCATAGTACCTTCTAGTTATATTGGTAATATTATGTCCTACCTTTGTGATAGGATGCATGTCTTCAATGGTCTAAAAGAGCTGAGACCAATTCTTATTACCTGTGCTCAATGTAGCAATATCCAAATCTATGTATTTGAATACAATCCTTTCATTATTTGTAGACAAATACAACTCTATCTCATCCCTATATTATTGCCTCTAAGATACCATGGCTTCCAAACTTTGTAAATTTCTTACTTCTATGTTCCAAATGGTCTCTGGGTCAATTATTTTGTGCTTGAATTGTAATTAGACTCTCTTTTAGCTTATTGTGATTAATCCAAGCTCAAATTAGTGATTTTATGCAAGTTTGGTGCTCTCTTAAAGATTTAATGGTGATGGTTTACTTAGACTTTGGCTCATATGTGCCTTATATTTTATTTTGACCTTTTCCTTTATATGTTTGTATTTTTGAGCACACAAGATCTTCATTTTGTCATTTTATGCTTATGTGGCACTTATTTGGCATCTATTTATCAATTTTCATGACATTTTTCATAAATTACTTTAAATAAATAGAAATTAGCATTTAAAAATACCTTTTAATTCACATTGTTTGATCAATATCAAAGGATCAACTGGGTCATTGATCATGATCTGAGCCTTCGCATATCATTGGTAATCTTTGCATCAAGCCTCATGGTTGTGCCACTTAGCACCTCTTTGAGATTTTTGAGCTCTACTTCTTGTATCAATCACATATAGAATGAGTATATACCATGTGTCAAACCTACAAGCTCTCAGAGCACTATTTAAAATTCATCAATGATCTCATGTCATTAGATCATCTGAGCTCGACATAGTGTGAATTGTTGATCTTGAAAAATGCATGAAATTTAATTAGTGTATAGTTGTCAGAAGGATTTAGGATAAAATATGTTAATCCAAGTTTATTTCATGTCAATAAACATGATATAGACTTAGGTTAAGACATTTTATACTAAGTTTTAAAGCATAATATCAAATGACCCTTCGAATGACATAAAACATGCCCCCTTGTCTAAGCAAAAATGCTAGATGAGATTTTTTTTATGGCCTCATGGATGTTAATGATGGCCTTGCAGACATCAAATAACCTTTGTGATAATGTCAAATTTAATCTCATGAATTACTTTAGGTTGAGTGGGCTTAAAGTTGATGGTCTTACAAATGTCAATGATGGCCTCATAGACATCAAATGATGATTATGATAATGTCAATTTTAATCTCATGAAGTTACTATATGTGAGAGTTCCATGTGGAAGCTCTATAGGGATTTCTAATCCTTTTGAATTTTTGATGTTGTCTTCACTTCATTGGATCTAAATCCATGAGTGATCATGAATAATTAATCATGATCTAGGCACTTGTACATGATTGGTTCCTTTGATTAATTAAAGTTAAAAACCTAAGTTTTAAATTAAGGTCTTGGTATAATAACATATAAAACAAGGCCTTACAATAAAACTTAGGCTTAAGCTTATATTTAATACTAGGGCCCATCAAACCTTTGGGCTTCCCTTACATCATCTGATCTTTGGTTCTACTTAAGCATGGGTCATTGGATCTATAAAGAAGTGAGGTGTTTAAGTTAGGACTCGGGTAGCTATAAACTTAGGCTAAAGCGTTAAGGATAAGGTCTCATTCATGTCAATAAACATGAATGGGGATTTAGAATTAAGACTTTATGCTAAAATAGATAACAAAAGGACCACAGTATAAAAATTAAAAGTCACCCTACTAACATAAACATTAGACTCGATTAGAAATATAGGAAATAAAGGGGGAGACTAAAAGGGACAAAGTAGGACTTTCAAGTTAAGGTTTGGTCATGTTAAGAAATATGAATAAGCCTTAAC
This sequence comes from Torreya grandis, assembly GCA_037957365.1. Lineage (NCBI taxonomy): Eukaryota > Viridiplantae > Streptophyta > Pinopsida > Cupressales > Taxaceae > Torreya > Torreya grandis. The sequence continues at coordinate 701,974 of JARHVA010002290.1, read as the reverse complement.
ATGAAAATTAAACTTAAGTCCAAATTGATTTAAAATGTTCCTACCAATTTGCTCCTTCCAAATGTAAATTTAAACCAAGGGATTGAGCTAGGGTTTTCTGAAAGAGAGATTTTAGAAAATGAATCCTGAATAGAGTTAATTTGTAAACTCTAATCATGATCCATCATTAAGAGCTCCATGAAACCTATATATTTAAGACATGAAGACAAATTATTAGAAACATTAGGCAAACCCAAAGCAAAATCATAAACTAGTAAGCCAACTTTATCAAAGTGGATGATCTTCAAATGCTAATAATGTTTAAAACATGTCATGGCTTCCAAGGTTACGGTTCAAAGTATGTCAAGGGTCCTAATTTTCAAAAATGAGGGTATGTTGACCTCAACAGTAAGGTGATGAATAATTAATTGATCAAGCCCATACCATGACTCCAAAGTATCCTATAAATTATATTAATGTTTTACATAGTATAAAATATATTTTAAACTCATCATAAAGTCAAAATGTTGAATAACCATGCATACATTTATACCTAGCCCTTAAAATCACTAGATAAGGACATAAGAAGGGGTAGTAAGAAATAAAATATGGTTATTATGGCACATAAAATCACCATGAACATCACCATTAGGTACTAAGGGAGATTAATTCCAAGTTTAATTCACAATAGAAGCATTATCAGTGATAATCTTGGCTAAAGAACACCAAAAACTACCTAGAAGGCGTATTTTCCACTTTGAGAAGTGACTTCACATAATCACCATGGTAAAAACCTTTTTCATGGTAAAATCAAGACTTTATGGGAGTTATAGGGCCTAATAAACTAATGTTTTTTGGCATTATTTCAAGAATTCAAGGCCTAGGATTTATGAAGCATTATTAAGACCCCTGAACACACTAAAACCCTTGCAAAATCCTATTACAAACTTGTTTGTGAAGAATTAAAGAATTATGAATACATACTAATTGAAACCTCCTAACAACCACTTGGATCATTAGTTTAAATTTTATATCTTCATGTCTATGGCTATTTATTGTATGGATGCTATACAGACATGGCATAAAATAGGATTTTGAGAAGAAAAAGGGCACAAGGAGAGGTAAAATGTAGTTTAAATAAATTACAATCATTGTTAAGAAAATTATGACACTTTTTATTCCTCATAAAATAATCATATGATCATAAATATACCTATAATTACCCTTGTGAGGTTATCCAAAATAGTTAGTCTGCAGGAAATGAAGGACAAACTAACCTAGTCAACTAGTTTGACTAATTTATAGGTGTTTCATGACAAGGAGGACTAATTTCATGATATGATACATTGGTTCATGTCTTAAATTCATCATATTTTTAGGTTTTTAAAATTATATATAGGTTATAATGGCCATAAAACATAAAGAGTTAGGCTGTTAAGCCTGATTTGGCCTAATAGACCTATTTACTCAATCAAGTGAAGTAAGAATGGTGTAAAATATTATTGATTAGATATAATGAGAATTTGTAATAAAATTAAATTTATAAAATTCATGCACAAATGAACCTTGATTTCACCCACATGATTAACTAGTCCTTGTGATGAGTTAACCGATTTTCAACTGATCCATTCACATGCATAACTCATCTTGAGCTCCAATTAATGAGTTAACTCACTTGAATAGGAGTTATATAATAAATATATGGTGTATCATGTTGGATAAGTAATTTAGACAAGTCAAATATGTCACTCAACCTCATTCCAATTCCAAAGAGCTCATATAATTATCATGCAAGATATTAGACATAAAGAGAAGTCTTAAGGACCATTTATTGCAAATTATAATTGAAGCTATATTTGAGTTGATGTTTATATGTATTATCCTTCTCTCCTTTATGACACATTATCTTATATTATTCTCTTTTGATATATATTTAGGATTTTAAGCCATATTTAAATATCTCTTAGGCTAGTACATATAAACTATACTGAATTTGTAACTTGCATCTGAAGTCAATAAAGAAAGTTTGTTCCAAATTCATTCATGGTTGTAGTGTGTACTTTTGATTGTTGATTTATATATAAGTGCAATATTTATCTCATTTTTTAGGTCCTTTATTCACCTAATACTATGTTTTCATCCTCTACAGGTCACTTGAGGTGTTAAATAATATAAATTGTGTTGAAGAATGTTAGTATGTAGTGTCTTTAGAGACCTTCATTCCTCCACCTTCAATTTGTAGACCTTCTATCAAAAATTCATTTAAAACACTCATCTTCAAGACTAATCTAAGGGATTATTATCAAAAAATTGTTGAATTTTTATTCACAAGTGTACCTAAGTTCAAGGTTTATAGAGGACCATTCATCATTTAGGTGCATCACCATCAATAACATAGGTTTCTTTTTCAGTAATATTTCTTACCCCATTTCACCCCAAAATCAATTAGGTTTTAGTAATTGATCCAAAACTGATCTATTAAAAGGAACTATCCTCATAATCTATAGGTTTGGTCTAGATATAGGTATCCCATAACCTTAGGCCATTCTAATGTTAGTCAAGGTTTGAAGCAAATCTAAGTAGTCTACTTCAGCAGGGTGTAACTTAGTTTGCTAAAAAATATTTCACCTACTATTGAGATTACCACAGATTCTAAGGCCACAGATGTAAATCAAATACATTCTAAATATGATCACCATGATAACATAATTAGTGATCTCAAATTAGATGTGGAGTATTACGGTCCTCTTCCCACTTTGCTTAGCGATGAAGACATTATTAAATTGTTTCATGCCTAAAAACCTCAATTCCCTTGGTAACATCATATACTAGGTAATATAAAATAAAAATATACTCATTTTAACAGCTTCATCACTAACATTTATCCTAAAAAAAATCCCATTTCCTCTTTACCTAATGTGTTATATCATTTCCAAGATGGAAATTATATGCTTATCAAAGAAACTACAAGAATTGAATATGGCACCCCATCATGTCCTCAACCAATGATAGCATCTAGAGAACTTACACAAACTAAACATGATAAATTTAGTTTATTATTTGATAAATATCCTGAGACTTTGACTTGGTCCCATGAGCACATGCCTAGCATTATGGTGCACAATATCATCACTTAAAACAAAATTTTCCACCCAAAAAATCAAATTTATGTCATAAATAAATCATTAAACTTCTCAATGCTAATTTTATCAATCTTATGGACTATTTATAATGGGTCTCAAACATTGTCCCTATTCAGAAAAATGTCACCATGGTCATTCACATTTTCATCAATATTTGTAATATCAATCTTGTTTGTCCCAGGGACAACTTCTCTTTACCTTCCATAGATGCTATTGTCAATTACATTATTGAATATGAAATTTTGTCCATTATGGATGGTTTTTTTAGGTTATAATCAAATTCACACTATCCCCAAATATCAATGGGATATGGCCACATTTTACATGAAATTATCCATAAGATTTTGGAAACATATGCATACAACCTCATTGCCAAGTTTAAAAGCCACAAAAATCATCTTTATGATCTTACTATCATCTTCAATCACCTCATCAAATATAAAGTTAGAATAAATCTCTATAAATGTGGCTTTGGCATCACATCTATAAAATCAATAGGTTTCTTAGTCTCTCTTCACATTATCTATTTAGATCTTACTCAGATAAACACTATTATCAACATGCCTATCCCTCATTCCATTCAATATATTTCCACTTACCTTGGCAAACTTTTGGAAATATGATGATTTGTCCCTAAAATGGCTTACCACATCTATTTTATTAATTCTCTTCTAAAGAAAGGTAATGCCCTTGAACGTATAGATCCATGTCATAAAGCATTTGATAATATGAAAGAACCTTTACTTCATTAACCCACCCTTCATCCACCTTATAATGACCATCCTTTAATATTATATTCCTCTTCCACACTCATATCAATTGGGGAAATGATTGCAAAACAAGATGATACCATAATATAATATGCCATGTATTATATCAATTTAGGCCTCACTTACTATGAAAAATATTATACAAAATTAGAATCTAACTGCCTTGCCATATATTTTGAAGCTAAAAATCTCCATCATTATATGCTTTATCAAACAAATTACATTAGCATTCATTCTAATCTACTCTATCACTTTTTATCTAAAGCCTTTATTCCTAGAGATAGAATTGGCAAGTGGATGGTCCTTCTAATGGAATATCATCTTTGCATTATTACACAAAACTTTATCAAAAGACAAATCATTGTTGATCAACTCATAACAACTCCCATACCTACTACTAACCACCTTCAAGAGAGTCTCCAAGATGATAATATCCTCTATATTGAAGTTCTTAACTAGGATATATCTCTTAAATATTACTTCCATAATTTCACTATTGATCTTGAAGCAAGTAACCTATAAGAGTCCTCTATCCTTCCCGATACTACTAAATCTTAAGTAATCATCGAGTAACTACCTTAAATCAATGTCAATTTACATGAAGATACTTGGAACCTTCATTTTGATGGCACCAAATTACTTCAAGGATTCGGGGTAGGTTGTATCCTCATTAGTACTCTTGGTAAAATCATCCCTTTGACATTTTTCCTTACAATTTATGTCACTAATAACATGGAACAATATAAAGCATTAATCTTAGGCATGAGAGAAACACTTAATTTATAAATTACATATCTACATGCTTTGGGTGACTATAAACTCATTTGATGACAAGTTAATGGTGATTATCAATGAAAAAGTGAAAACCTCGTTACTTATCATCAAATAGTCACTATCTTTGCCAAATAGTTTGCTTCTTTTATCACCGAGCCCATCCCTCAAGATCAAAATTATATCAACGATTCCATTACTTCTTGAGCATCTCTTTTTCATTTTTACCAAATTCTTACCAATTTTACCTTTTTTATCTAAATAATAAAGTCCCCATTATCCATTTAACTAGTAGTTTCACTTATCTACCATATGGAGGCTATCACCATTCTTTAAATCCCATGGTAAAAAGACATCATTCAATTATTTGAGCATCAAATGTAGCCTCCAAACATGAATTCCCATGAAAATAATTTAATTCAAAAATAATATTTCAAATATGTCTTTCTATCTAACATAATTTATTGCCAAAATGCTAAAAGTACCCTACTTTGTTATGTTATGAAAGAAGAGCTTCATCCTCTTCTTGAAAAAACACATGGGGAAATTTTCTTTAGTCATTGTAGTAGACATGTTAAAGCATGAAAATACTTATGGATGGGATACTTTTGGTCCACTTTTGGAAAGGATGCCATTGATTTTGATAAAAAGTGTAGTATGTGCTAACTTCATGATGATCTAATCCATTCACCTCCCACCAAGATTCAAAATTTGGAGTATCCCTATCCATTCTCACTATAGGGATTATATCTCATAGGAAAACTACTAGATCATATGATGGTCATGTCTTTATCATCATGGCTATTGAGTAATTTACCAAATGGGTTGAATCTATGCATGTTGGCAATTACATGGGAACTACCATTTCTAAATTGATACTCAATAAAATCATTTACTATTTTGGCATTCCTTATACTATCATTTTTTATAATGGTGGTAATTTTAAAAATAAATATGTCAAATAAGTCAGTGCTAAATTCAAAATCCATAATAAATTTTCCATGCTCTATCATCCATAATACAATGGACACGTTGATACCACTAATAAAATTATCAGTAAAATTGTCCAAAAGATAATTAGTCACACTTGCACAAATTGTAATCTTCATCTATATCCCACTCTTTGGGCCTATCGCATGAGCATATACACTACCACTAGCTCAACCCCATTTTTGCTAGTTTATGGTTTTGAATCATTCTTCGCATTATAAGTTGAGCTTCTCTCTCTTTTTATATATCTTCATGGTATCATACCCAATGAATAATTATTTTAATATTGCCTTCATTCTCTTGATATTCTTGACAAACACAATCTTTCCACTCTACAACACAATCACCAATATAAATCTCTCATTGCCAAACAACATAAAAAAATGGTTATAGTCCAAAATTTTAATGTTGGTGATCTTGTCATTAAATTAGACAAAACTCAATGAAAAAAGGGAAAATGTGCCCCAAAATGGTGGGGCCATTACTTAGTAAAGTACATTCTTGGTCTGAGCATCTATCACCTTCAAACTAATGAAGGTCATATTTTCAAAGAGCCCACCAATGCACAATTTTTAAAGAAGTATTTTGCTTAGATATTTCCCTTATTTTATGCTTCCTATATTCTATCCTTATAATAATTTTTTTACAATATATACATAGGTCTGACCCTCTGCATTAGTTTCTCTATCCACAAACTTTAGTCCTTTTTATTGGTCCTTTGGTTTTTTTTTCATGAGTTTCATTATAAAACCACATATATGATCGATCTTACTCATGACTTCATTTTGATTTTATTTCACTTGTTTCTTTGCAATTAGTTTTTACCCCTTATATTTATATTTTGAGTTGTAGTGTAATACCATGGATAGGACCAGGCCTTCCTAATAAAATATTCATCTTTAATTGAATGTTCTTTTTCTATAATGTGTTTGCAATGATTACTAGTTCATGATACCTTGTTTTTAACTTTAGCTTTTAATTATTATGTAGATAAAATTTGCACAAAAATAATGTGTTAGAATGTTTTCCTACACTTCCCTCATTCTTATGATAAGGAATCACACTTCACTGTCATTGTATCCCCTTTTTACCTTTATCACATTTTTTTATAATTTGAAGTAGTTCAAATTTTTTCATGTTTCATTCCCCTTTATTTCCTATATTTTTATTCAACTTTGGATAAAACACAATTGAATTAAAGATAACACTTTTATTTCACCTAAATTAACAAGCCTCTTAGACACCATGCTCTATAAGTTCTCTTTCTTAGAAACTAAGACAAAAGTATTCAAATTATAGTCATCTTTAGTACCTATATTTGGTTCTCTGAATCTATATGGAGGAGAAATATAAGAAGCCATCAAAAAAGATAAAATCCAAATAATTTGAAACAAAATCAACATACAAAGTCAAAATTTAAAATCACACCAAAAGATGTGATTACAAGCACATCTCCTATTTCTAATCAAAGATCAAACTCCATAGTTGGCCTCATGATAAAGTCAAGGTCCATTGGGTTGTAATAGGCTAATAGATTAGAATAATAGAATTCAAAAATAGTCTATATTTCTACCTACTTTCTCATACAAGTACCCAATATTTATAGTAGACTGACAACTCTGTAAGCGGTTCAAAGGATTGGGGAATACATTGTGGGAAGGTAGGTCCATTTTAATTTATATGTATATATAATTCATGGGATGATATACATACTTAATATTTTGACCTAATATTTATGTGTCTAGAGGTTCTTCAGATTCCTTAATGTTGAAAGTCCTCTTGTTTTTACAAACCTAATTTGAGTATCCTAACTTCAATAATGAGTTTCTCTACCTTGATTTTTCCTTCATTTTACCCTCCACCCATTTCATTTCTACCCTTAATAGGCCAGTGTGATTCTAAATCTATTTTCCCACTTCTATATTTATTATTCTTCATATATTAAAACATTATACACTACTTTGTTTTAATTTTATCTATCCTTAGAATAAAAAACATGCTTGAGCAACTATGGATTATTTTCTTTACACCATTACTTTACATCTATAAAATTACTTTGATTTTTTTTCCATTTTCCATTTTTGAACCTCCTTTATTTTGTACTCTTGAGTCTATTTATAATTTAATATAATTTTTCCATTATTGAGTGAGATTGGCTTGTTACTTTTCACTCACCAATGTTGTTTTCCTTTTTATGCAAATTTTCACTTTTTCTATTAATGATTAAGGATTGTTAGTGCTCACTCATCAATGTTGTTTTACCATTTCCCCCCCATATTTATCTAAGTAAATATTATTAATACTTTCAAATTTAAATTTGAATACCATTTTTGACATGTACCCTTGGTTTGATTTAGTGAGTTTTCCTTTCTTACTCAAGGTTTACTTGTTTGAGTTTTTTGGTATTTAATAGCCTTGGCTTTTTGGTTACCTGATTTACTATAAAATTTTAGCTTGGTCATTTAGTACTAACTTATAATTTATGACCCTATCTTACCAAATTTACAAGTACATCTTATCTACACCATGTCAGTTATCTTGGCCTTCCTATATTTTTTTTCTTTTTAATTTTGTATACTTGGGTTTATCGAATGCAAAATTTTCCCCTTCATGATCAAAACTACAAACATAATTGATAATCATCCAATAATAAATTTAATTCAATATATGTATACATTAATTTTATTTTCAAATATCTCTATTTTAATCATTTAATTTTGGCTATTTTATGGTTTAAAATACTATAATTTTTTAATCTTCAACATTGTGTGTTGTTATGTTCTTTTCTCTAAGAACCATCCCTTATTTCACCTGAGTGACACATGATGAGATTTGAGTGGGGCATATGTATACACATAATATTTTAAAAATTTATCATTGCTAATGCTTTCTATCTTAAAGGATCATTTTACGTCTTAATCTCTTAAGTTCACACCCTAATGGGTGCACCAAAAAAGGGGAGGGCAGACTATTGGTCATTGATAGTATTATTGTCCTTATACCACCACTTTTTATCTACATAACCATCTCTTAAAAACACTTCACTGAGCTTTGCCTCCTCTTTTTCACCCCTTTATAGTTATTTTTTTGCTTTCATTTTCCATTCCCTAAGCCTAAAACCATTTATAATGGTTTAATTTGCACTATCAACCCCATCAACCTTATACTTTAATTGGTAAAACTCATTTAGGGTCTAGGTTGGCCCCTAGCTGACCTAAACCAATATCTAATTTGTTTTTTTAAATAATGATATAGATTTGATTGGGATTGATCTTATTGACTAAAATTTTGTAAAGCTTTAAGGTTATATTCAAATACATTTACACATTAATTTCATTTTTTCTTATAGAGATAACAAGATTTAATGTTTCATTTGCACTTCTTTACAATCTGTGCTTCCACCATTCTACTTGAGGAGTTATAGCTTAGGGTTCTACTTTGAGAATAATATTATCTTTTGGAAAAGACTTGGATGCTTTAGCCTTTCTTAGTGATCCTTATAAACCACAAAAACCTCTTGTGAATCACCTTAGGCCAAGGGAAAGATTGAGTATTGATGGGTTCATGTTCAACGTAATCATCTCTAACTTCACTCTATTTTAGTAGATAGAAGTAATATAAGTAATGGATTTTGAGAATATTTCTCTCTCCATGGATTAGGGTTTTACCTATGCATACTTTATATATGATTCCTATTATGAATTATGAATTTTATGTTTAATAACCCCCATTTTGTGCTACAAGATTTGATGAGCACTAGATAGACTTTTAATTTACATTTATGAATGTGAAAACATATGATGTAATGATATTACATCACCAAATAAGAATAATAACAATGATAGATCATAATCATATGGAAATATAACACAAAATATGAATAATAGATAAGCCACTTAGAGGGGGTAACCTCCCAAATGTTTGTAATAAGAAATAAATACTCTAATATGATGATGAAAAATAACCCTGCATCCTATTTATAGTCCACCAAAGCCATGGAAAACACATATCCTAACCTAATAATAATATTAGTGCATAGAGAAACATAAAATAATATACAAAAGGGTTAGGCAAGCCATAATTCAAGTACACATATCCCTAGACATGCCAATGGTTAAGGGCGTAACATACCCTCCCCTTCAAAACAATGGTGTTCACAACATTGAGACAATCTTGGATGTTGTTATATGAAGGCTCCATCCTCCTAAGTAGCATATTTAGAAGGAAAATTCTTCCATTTGATCATATATTCTATAATTATTCAGGATTGTAGCTACTTAGTTCACATTTGAAGGATCAATTCAAGATCAAGAATAACCCTCCCTTTCTTATCTAATTCTAGTAACTCAATTTTAGTTGTAACTCTATGTCCAATGACCTTATTAAAGAAAGATACATAAAATATTGTATGAATGTGAGTGGATGGAGGAAATTTTAGCTTGTATGCTATTGGTTCCTATTTGTAAACTTCATACACTTGACCTTGCACACTTGAGATTAAATGGAAAGCAATGGTGGAAAACCCACTAGTATGTCATTGTAGCCAAGAAAGGATTTGGCATCAAGATTAGATAGAATACAAAAAATGATTGAGAGGCACCTAAAAAGGGTATGGTTAGCTCCTTGCTACTTTTGGCTCTTCTTGAACTAAGGTCAGAGGACCTATGGGGTAGCTTGCTCACATGGAGAGATTCTACAATTCAACTTCCATGGGGATTTTTGGCATAATGAATAAATATGACCAAGGCATAACCAAGTTTGCACACTTCACTTGTGAAGGTTTGTCACACAAAATGCATAAATTATCTACACCATATATGATCTACTAAAGATAAATGGGAAAGAGACTACAATCTTCATTCTATATAATATTTAATAATAGTGGTCAAATAAAAGATTGCAATGCTAGAATTTAAAACACAAAATGCAAACACATTTCAAATATGCAAGATATTATGCATTATCAAGGCAAATAACACTTATAGTATGCAAATGGTGTATATTTGTAGTGTAGAATAGGGTAGGACAAGTTATATATAAAAAAAAAAGAGGTTGGTGTGTTGGTGGTTTCCAAACAATAGGGTATCTTTCAGTATTTCATGACAATATTACTTAGCAAAGATGCAAAAAAACTTCAAATGCAAGATAGTGGTAAATGCCAAATGATCCTCGATAGACTAGAATATACACTGAAATTAATGTTTTAAAATCTTTTCCCTATAAAATCCATAAACCTAGGGTTCTCTAAAAAGTTATTAAATAACCTATCTTGAAGTAATGTAGAAAGATTTTATAATTTAAATCTATGCTCAAAATGACAACCAGTAGTGAGCACAAACCCAAATGTCCAATCAATAATTCTTGTAAAACATGTCATTACACTTCATAAATAGGAAACAATAAAGAAGCATAAGCATTATCATTAACATGAAAATAAATATTACATACATTAGTATTTCAAAATACTACCATGAGGACAAGCATGGTGAGATTTATTTTTTAACAAGGGAGACATAAACATGCTCTAAAAGATAGCTAATGGATGTACATCTATAACCACCTTAGCAAGGGAGACAAAATCTATAGAAAATAATTGATCCAAGATTTTTTTTGTAAAACTTAGACTTAGAGAAAATGAACACCTAAAATAATGACCAATAATAACCTTGAATAGAGAAGAAGCCCTCTATTTATAAACTTTCAAATCTAGAACTATGGGTCATAACTTCTAAATTACAAAACAAACTTTTAATTCTGCTAGGATGCTTCCAATTAGAATATTCCCTTTGGCACACCTGAGATCCTCATGCATTTGCAAGAAATATCATAACTCTAATTGAATCTATGAGGAATGATGAATATTTAGAGTACATATTTTTATTTCATAGTGGGAGATGCCTTTCACATGAGCTGGAAGGAGAATATTCATGGTAAAGGGCTGAACAACTTTTGTCATTATGTGCAATTGCTTGGGGATGCTCTCGACCACTTACCTGCATAACTAGAAATTTTTGGGTAGATTCTCTCCCTCTCATGCATGCCATGGAATATCTTAATTTTGACATGATTCCTTATGAATATTTTTGATCCATGGCCACTTAAATGATCCTCTCTACAATGTGGAATCTTGGATTCATAAGCTTATAATTTTTTGCTCATGGAGGAAATTGGATAAGCACAATAATGAAATAATGTAAAAGTCTTAGGTCATCATTGACCTTATACTTTTTGGTTCTAACTTGTATTTTCACATTTTGTAACTTTTTCTTCTTTCATTTTTTAATGCATAAATGCATTATTTTCAACTTTTGACCTAATTGAGCAAATTTTTGACCCTATCGCAACTTTGTAAATTCTAAATTTTTAGGCTAGAAATATTCAAATGAGCACATAAGGGATTAATAAAGCTAGATTAAACTATAATGCCTTGAGCATTGACTATTCCATTTTTTTTAAAGTAATTTTCTTTTCTCATGTGGGATTTATCCAAGGCCAGCATTAGATTATCAATTAGATGAGCATAAACCCCTTCATACTAGCATATCAAAATTATAACAACATCAACAAGTTAGAAGTGTTTTATCATCTTTATATTTCTTGTAGAGTTACCATGCCTCATTTTATATTTAGCCTAGTCAACCGTTGCCATTGGTGAAAGCTCTGCCAACTAGTTTGCACATGATCATGTAGTTTATATGATGTGTATACCAATGGGGCATCACCATGTCACTTTATTCATTATATTTTTAATATGAGCTATTAGATCCTTATCAAGACCCCTAAGATCATGACACTTGAATAATATATTACTTTTTTCATCTTACACAGTCAATCTCTACTATGATAATACCCTTCTGCCATGTGGCACCTCTTTATTTAGCCTGAGTCCTTTGACAAGTCATCTCTCATTCATGTTGTTGATCTTAAATCCAAATATAACATAGACCATCGATCTAGATTTGAATGATCAAAAATCATTTGATGTACACTATGGCTTAAATTTTACATCCATGTGACCATCATTTGATGTCCATGGGAACATTTTTGTTAGGTGCATGATCATAAAATTCAATCCCTAATAGATAATCATTGAGATTAATTTTTACATTCACATACCTGTGATTTTACATTCACATGAGCATTTTTGGTTACCATCAAATTTAAGCACCAATAGATAGTTACAGTGGCTTAAATTTGACATCTACATGTCTATCATTTGACATCCACATGAACATCAATGATTTTCAAATGAACATAAAATTTAATCCATAATTTATAATGTCTAAGCTTAATTTTGATGTTTACATGATTGTCAAAGTCATCCATGTGATTGTCACATTGCTTATTCAACTTTTTTAAAGCTTGCATCTTGAGTCAGGAAAAAACATAAAGGCACTAAAGTTGTAGAAGATATTCATGGAATCCAAAATATTTATGCTATGTGATCCTTTGACCATGACACACTTTTCATGCAAACTTGAAAAAATGCATAAGTACACTAACCTTCTACACCCTATAAGCTTGACATTTAATTCATAAATTTCATTTGGGACTTTGCTCATCGAGATTTTTGTCTTCGGTATTCATGTTTTCATTAAATTGGTCTTCAACATTTTTGTCTCAAAATACATTATTATGGGATTTTTGATTTTTGGCACTTCTACTCTCAAAACCCTTACTTATTAGTATAATTTTTTTGGACATTTTGTCTAGGACAATTTTCTTAAAGCATTGAATTCTCTTGGACATTTTTCCCATAATAATTCGGTCTTTGGTATTTTCGTATTCATTGGGACAATTGGTTTAGAAATTTTGTCTAAAAAAATTTCCCCAAAGAAATTGGACTTTACACTTTTTTCAAAGAATTGGATTTTGTCTAGATTTTTATGCAGGCAAAATGCCTGAAGGAAAAGTACCCTTTTGAATTTTTGTCATAGATAAAAAGTTTGAAACAAATGGACCTACAAGATTTTTTACATGGATAAAAAGTCTAAAACAAATAATTTTGAAGTCTTTATATGAAACACTTTAGACCAAAACATAGAATTTTGTCTATCATTTTATGTGGGAAAAATTCTTGAAGTAAATAGACCTTCACCATATGTTAAATAAATACTGAATCAACACTTAACTAATTTAACATGAGATTTGACATTTGAACATTTGAAGACATAAATTGGGATAAAGACTTAGGCTTCTATACTCAACTCAGGCTGGACTTAAGATTTTATACCCAACTTAGGCTGGACTTAAGAATTTTTACTTGACAAGGGTCTAATTACTATAGTATAATTTTGGGCACTAACATATGCCACACTACCAATTATATATAGGATATGATAAGGGCCATAATACATGGGAGATAACTTATTATCCTTTTTTTATAACTTAAATTACATCTACTTATATGGATTCAATTTTAAAAATACCCAATCACCAATTTTAAAATGCCTCTCACTCTTATGTTGATCTACCTATTTCTTCATCTAATTTTGGGATAAAGTTATTTTTCATGCAAACTAACAAAGACTTCTTGTTGATGTTGAAGGTGTTCCTCTATTGTAATCACCTTTGGGCGGGCCTTCAAGGGTGAAGTGAGGTATGGATAATTTATTCATAAAATACCATAAAAAGAGACATTTTGGATGAACTATGCACTCAAATATTTTACCACCATTCAGATAGTGGTATCTACTGAACCCATTTATCCTATTTATCTAACACCAAGTAATGAAGGTACCCTTACATATATTTTTTACCAACCTAAATTTATTCATTAGATTAAAGATGATATCATGATTTATGAGCTAATTATGATCCAAAACATGCAAATAATTATATCCAAAAATTACTAGTGAATATGGGATCTTGATCATTAATAATAATCTTAGTAGTACCCTGTAATTTATTAACTATATTGATAATGATAAAAGATACTATACTAGACACCAATGGTTGAGATAAATAACAAAAATGAGCATAATTTTTGAGTCTATCCACAATAACCATGACAACATTTCTACCTTTAGATCATGGTAACCTCGTAATGAAATCCATAGACTCCTCTTTTCATTATTGATTAGGGATGGATAAGGGTTGAAAAAGACTTGGGGTTTTAATGGATTCATCTTTATTTTGATTATATATAATACATTTAGACACATATTTATGTACATGCCCTTGAGTCCTTCCCAAAAAAAATCCTTCTTGACTCTATGATAGGTTTTCAAAAAGCTTGAGTGACCACCAAGTGGAGATGCATGAAGTTCTAGAAGGATTTTCTATTTAAGAAGAGAATTATAACACATATAATCTATCTTTATACCATAATTCATTATCCTTCCATGTAAATTTTTTAATCCCATCTAAACCTTGTTATAGATTATAAATCAATTCATGGGTATCAATATTATTCTCCCATTTCGACCTTGCTTCCTTAATCCAGTCTACCTACCAAATGGTCATGGCACATAATAATGCCTCAACTAGTTCATCTCACCTGGATAGTGCATCCACCACCACATTTTATTTTCCTTTCTTATAGACTATTTCAAAATAAAATCCTATTATTTTCATCACCCATTTTTTTATTATTCAGAGGATAACCATTTTTCTAAAAAATATTTAAGGCTATCATGATCAGTCTTTACTTGAAAGTGATGACCCAATAGGTAAGATATCCATTGTTTGATTTAATTTACAATATCCATCATATCTTTCTCATATATGGGTTTGAGCCAATTTTTAACCTTAAATTGATGAATTTTAAAGGTAATGGGCTTATTATCCTTCATGATTATTTCACACATACCATATCCAAATGCATCACATTCAATCATAAAAGTTTTATAAAAATTTGGAGTAGCCAATACCAAAGTGGTGAATAAATCCATTTTCAATTGTTAAAATTCCTTGGTAGATATATTAGTCTACTAGAAGGAGTCTCTATTCAATAAGGAAGTGATTTGTGATACAATACTACCATAGTGTTTGACAAACATGTGATAGTAACTAGTTAGCCCTAGAAATCCCCTTAGTTTCTTGAGTGTCTTGGAAATCTGCCACTCCATTATGGATTAGACTTTTTTAGGATCAAATTTTACTCCCTTATGTGATATAATATGATCCAAATATTCCACTTTTTGGACTCCAAAATCACATTTGGATGGTTTATCATACAGCTAATATTACTTGAGAACTGAGAGTACCCATTTCACATTCTACAAGTGATTTTTTCAAATTTTATTGTAAATAAGAATGTCATCAATAAACACAAGTACAAAATTTCTCAAAAATGTACTAAAACCTATATTCACGAAACTATAAAAGGTGGATGGTGTATTGGTAAGACCAAAAGTCATGACCAAAAATTCATAATGGCCTTTGTGAGTACAAAAAGTTATTTTAGGAATGTACTCTTCATAGATTTAGATTTGATGATACCTAGAGTGAAGAACTAATCTGGTAAAAAAAATAACATCTAATTCATCTAAAAAATCATCAATTCTAGGAATAATAAAATTATCTTTGATAGTGAACTTATTGAGATCTCTATAATCTAGGAAAATCTTCCATGTTTCATCCTTCTTTAACACCAAGACTACTAGAGAAGAATATTCACTTTGGTTGTGGATAATGGTTCCTACCTCCAAAAACTCTTGTAACATTTTTTAAATTCAATCTTCTAAGAATAAGGATATTTTTATAGTCTGACATTGGGTGGCATACTTCCAAGAATTAGTTTTATGTCATGATCATGGGTATGGCTATGAGGAAGACATTTTGGCATGGGGACAAAAATAATTGAAGGTTCATCCAATATTTGTTATAGATCAAGATGGGTAGATTTAGTTTTTTAAACATAAATGGAAAAAAATAATGCCAAAAATCCTTTAGCATCTTTTTTTTCATCTTGGTCATATGATGTAAATTAACCACTTATAGATATTTAAATCTTAATCCCCACAGTTCCACTAGCTTGTCTTTAGAATGAAAGTGTATGAATAGTTTTTGGAAGTTCATCTCAATAGTACCCAATGTGAAAAGCCATTTTACTCCAAAAATAATGTTAGTACCACCCATAGGAATATCAAACATATGAGAATCTAATATATAGTCCCTCATTGCTAACTTAATACTCTAGCATTTTCTAGAATAATTAACTATACCATCATTTGTAATCATGACTTAATATTTTGGGGCTAGGTAAATGAAATAATTTAAATGAGAAACTTACTATTGATGAAATTGTGCATACTTCATAATTTAATCACCATCGTGACCTTATATTTATTAAGGAAACCCACCACCTTAAGAGTCTGAGGAGTATAAATACCTATAATGGCATGGTAGGAGATAGTAGGTTAAAAATCTATAGCTTCATCTTTGGGTCCTTCAAAACCCTCACTAGATCTATCCTCATCTTCTTCATCCTCATTGGATCCTTTGATTTAAAATAAATTATTTTCAACATGTCTATGACCTTTGATCCATTTTCTATCACAAACATAACATATTTTTTGGCATGTTTGTCCTCAATTTATTATGGTGTCAATCTAGTAGGTTGAGAAAGTGATGGAGTTAGGAAGGTGCATTCATGGTAAGTAGTGAATGGATGACATTTTCCCATCTCTTTATCTTTTGATAAGCATGTCCTTAGTATAGATTCAGATATATTTTTAGGGTTAAACATGTAAAACTCTAATTTAATACTATCTTTTAGTCCACCCATAAAAAGGTCAATCAAATTTGCCTTAGTTATGTCCTCCGCACATAAGGATAGATTCTAAAACTGATGAATATAATTATTCATTATTATTATTTATTATAGTTTATCTAACTAGATAAATTAATTTTTAGAAAAATTATCCCAATAGTGAAGCATCAGTTAATCATATAATACTGACCATGTAGCAGGAGCACTAGTCTTTTTCTTTTAAGCACACAACCAATGATACCAAATGAGAGACTCAAGTTATATATACAGAGATGCCACAACCACATTTTGAGATCTAGGATTTTGGTGTAGATCAAATAGATTTTCAATTTGAGTGATCCAAAATAGTAGATCCTTACCATAAAACTTACACAAGTCTATTTTGACAACATTAGTTTCACCCCCATATTGGTGGTGTTAGTGTTGAGAGGATGAAGACTAAAATGATAAAGGAGAGGGTTGTTGAGTGGAAAATGAGATGAAATGGTAGGAAGTTGTGTTGTGATATATTGTAACTGATTTCTCATGCCATTCATTTCCCCTTATATTGTTGACATTTGAGTTTGGACTTACACATCCTTCTATATTAGGCCATGTAGATTTGACTAAATTTGAGAAATCATCTCCAAATACATCATAGCCAAGGTTTTAGACTCCATGTCATCCCCTAAATGAGTTTTAGGGGTGTCTTAACCGTTCCCCCATCCGTGAATGTTAGGACTAGACATAAGAAGGCTTGATAGTGAAACTTATTCTACCCCATTTACCCAACTTTGACCATAATATTTTTTAAATATGTAGGCCTCAAAAAATAAATATCAAAGGATATACCCAAACTTATTTTTTCCAAGATTTCCAAAACTATAAATAAATTTGAAAAATTCTACAATTTGTGAGATATGGAGTGAATTTATGAAAAAACCTAAAATGCGGATAACCTTTGAAAAATAAATGAAAATGATTTTAAAATTTCAATATAATCTTAATTAAATGATTTATCACTTCCAATAAAGGAATTGTAGAGTGATTTAACCTTTTTGAGAATATTGGTGTATTATTCCTAATTTAGTTAAAGGGTATAAGTAGTAAAATCAATAAATAAAAATGCAATAATTAAGCTACTAATTTGTGTAAATTAAATTGCAAATTTGATCTTTCTAAAAATAGTAATAAGAGATGGAAAAGAAGACTTAGCTGGAAACTAACTGATATTGATGACCCAAGCTCTGATATTCATTATGCAAGATTGGAACACTATCACAAACTAAGATGTGACCTTTGTTTTATGATTGGATAGGAGAATCAGAAATGAATATGAGTGGCACTGGTATTGTAGTCTACCTATATTATTATTTTTTTGAGGATATTATATTTATGGGTTTTGTCTACTATGTCTATGTGATTCTATTAATGAGGTTTTGGTAGTTGGAAGTTTGTAGAGCTCCCTGCAAAGTAGATTTTATCTTCAAACCCTATACTTCATTATGCTTTGATCAATTTTGAGAAAGAGGGGGGGGTTAATGTGTTTAAGATTCACTAAAAATAGATCGACACCCCTTGTGTGAGCATGTTACATACATACTAATACTCCAAAGTGGGATCAAGCCATATGTCATTCTCCCACATGATGTGCTTTTTGAAATAGTGTGTATGAAGATGTAAAATGCTAAACTAAATGTGCTTGAGATGGGTAAGAACTGTTGTAAGGATTTGAATAAACTTGTAAGTATATTGGTTGGTTGTATATAGAGAATAAGGAAGATTTATTGATTAGTCTTTCTTGTATTCTTTCTTATTTAGTGATATTTTCCAACCCTTTCTAAATGATCTTTGAATGGGCTTTTATAGAGATCTATTGGTCATGGGTTAAATGTGCTCACATTATGTTAACAAGGATAAGGTTGGGTAACTAGAATAAATTGACCATTGGGTCAAAAAATGCACTTGGATAGGAGCACTAAAAGTAGACAAGAATGGCACCAGTGCTATAGTACAAGTGGTGTTATTGTTATGAGTTAATAGGGCCTAGGGGGATGGATTAGTCATGGAAAAAAGGGTCTAGCTTAGGTGAGATCATGTTTGAAAGGATATGAATGACTAGGACTCAATGAAAAGATACATATGAGGGTTATGAGAGCAAACAAGAGGGACATATGGTTTGGGTGTCATAATCCACACTCAAGTTACCAATTTTTGCATTTTATATGACTACATTTTCATCCTATTATTCTATCGATGCAACAAAGTGAAATACTAGGATAAAGGAAAAATAGAAAGTGTACTTCAACCTACCTATAAGTGTGAAGCTCATGAATCTATGTGATGTTGGGTGTGCATAGAGAGACCATGCTATAAAGTATGAATCTATAAGAAAGATAAATAGTAGATCAGTTCTTACTAGATACACTATATCTAAAATAAGAACATATAAAGTTGGGTAAGAGAGAGAGAGGAAGAGAAAGGAACACATACACCTCACTAAGTACATGAAATAATATAAAACCTATTATGATGTTGAGTGATTCTCGATATGCTAAATATGTTGGATGATGTTGTACTAAGATTAATATTGTGAATAGAGTTGAGTGCTCAATTCCTCGAGAGTGGCTCAAGAATGTATAAGCTAACCCTTTAGCTCCATCATCACCCACTAAGTGAAGCTATGTGATCATGCATGTGTTAATAGATGTTTGGACTATGTGTTGAATCCCTTTGAGTAGGTGGCTCAAGAATATAATGGCTAGCTAGTCCTTTGGCTCTATCATTACCTTGTGAAGTGAAGCTATGAATTGATATCAATATGAAATGTGTGTCATATAAGATGGGTCCCAAATCCCATGAATGTATTATGAGCTGAAAATTTTGGCATGGATATTTGAATGTATTCTAAAAACTAGTCCACTCTTGGACACTTTGAAAGATGGAGGTCAGGCTTGTATGAAAGCCACTTCAAAACTGGTACACTAGGCTTATATGAAATCCACTTTAAAATGTGGAAGTTAGGCTTGTATTAAAGCCACTACAAAATGATTCCAACCACCTATAGATGGAATAAGGCATACAAATACTAAAAATGCCTATGTAATGCTGAACTTAGAAATAAAATAAAACAAATGTGCCATGCACATTGTCCTAATCACTGGTGTTTAAAACATGAATTCTGAAATAGAAGTTATACCAACTACCATATATAAAACTAGAATTTAGAACCATCATTACATGAATAATTCTCCCTATATATGGATTCTCTAAGCAAAAGTGTAATAAAAATTGCTTATTTTGAGCTAGTTTGACTATTCAAAATTGTAGTTGAACCTACTTTTCTAACTAATTTTGGAAAGTTTATTTATTTTTATTTGGATAAGAGCACTAAAAATGGGTAGTAGTGGCACTGACATTATTCTCCAATCTTGGTGATGTTTTGTTAGGCCAAATCTGGTAACTGTTCTGACATTTTCACTATCTACCTAGTCTATTTTGATTAGTTTGATGTTTGGTTTCTATTCTAGGTGTGTTAAATGCTACATTTTTTACCATTAGGATCTCTCATATTTGTGATAAAACCCTTATTTATTTCCCCCTCTTCTAAGGGTAGGAATAAATACCCTATAATGACTGCCCTAAAAAAATAGCCTTGTGTGTTATGCTTTAAAGATACATGATATAGTAATGATAATTAACAAGATATCTCAACAAATAGCATGGTTTGTATTGAGAGATTATTATATAAATATGTGGATGCCTAGATAGATATAATAATTTAATATCATGTGAAAATTACTAAACTATAATTGGAAGTCTAGTTAGTTGTTAGTTGTCATACAGGGATGGAGTATGATGTCCATCATGGCATCTAAGAAAGCAAGATAATGCATAACATGGATCATGGCATTGCAAAAAATGAGAAGTAAATAAGTTATAATCACGCAAGGTAATAATGAATAAGTGTGCAAGGGTGGCCAAGGGGCTAAGCAAATAAGGTACATGGACACATGTCACTCAAACTAGAAGGCAAGCATATAAGGCATGTTTAAATGCCATATACACATATAATTAAAACAAGCAAGGTTGATGTGAAAGCCATAATCACATAAAATAGTAAAAATAAAGGATATTAGAAAATGTCCTAAAGCACACGTGTGAATATAAATAAAGGACATTGTAAAATGTCCTAAGGCACATACAGGAGAAAAAATAAGAACTAAGAAAATGCAATCATATCTAGTTATGCTAAGTAAGAAAAGAAAGCATGTGAATGATAGAAATATAATTGCATATAACTAATCAAATTAAGAGGTGATATTATGTAATACATGTTAGTATAATACTAGGTATATGCTAATAAATACATAAGTGTTATATACTAGTGAAATGTTGATATAGTGATTTATGTAAGTTAGTAAATAATGTACATCAACATGATAACTAAAGTGTGTGGTATAGGAATGACAAACCTGGATGGTGTAGTCATGTATAAGATGCCCCTAGTGGGTATGTATATTGATGCATGTCTCAAATGTAGATGTAGGATGTTCCCTCAATGGATAGAGTGAAACAATCAAGGATCTAGATGTCTCTACACACACTTAAAGAAGATCAAGTGAAGCATGGTAATGTAGATAAATTGGAAAACAATATCATAGAACAACAAATATAAGTCTAGCATTGTACTAAAAATGTAAAACATGGATAATGCATACAATTGAATGTTTTTGGTGTTTTGATATATTTGAATGTTTTTGTAATTTTGATATATTTGAATGTTTTTTTGGAATTTTGATATATTCGAATGTTTTTATGTTTTTGATATGTTGTATTATTTTTGTATTTTTAAAATGTTATGAACTATGTACAATCAATCGTAGGAAGACTATGTACAAGAACTATTGAGAAATTATGTACAAGTAAGAAAAAAGAAACTATGTATAAGAAATACTGAGAAGAAATGATACTAACCAATGAGTCTCATTGGAGACTCCTTATCATGGTGTCCTATATAGGGGAGAGGAATCATGTATGATTGTGAAGAACAATGGAAATGTTGAGATTGTGGATCTAAAATCTCTAAATTAAAAATTGAGTGTGGGGTCCCCTTATTATTCTGAGAAGTGGATGCAACTATAGGGATCTTAGGGACCCATTTGGTAGTAGAAGAATCTCTTTGAACATGTGCTCTATGAGTAGATGAAAAATATCTCAATGATACTACCTTAGGTGTGAACACTGTAGCTAGAAGATATTTAGAATCTTGAAGCTATGGAGGTGTATAAATTCTCTATGTTGGTTCTAAATGCCTCAACTATGTCTAACTCAGAACTAGAGGAAGAACTATAACTGGTGGAGAAATTGGAACTAGAGGCTGAACTAAAATTGGTGACTACAAAGTAGAAGATGGATCTAAAGTGGGGAGTGATAACTCATATGGAACTTCACCAACTCTAATAACTTAATTAACATGAATTAATTTCATGTATTTGTGAACTATAGAAGGTACTACTCAAAGTTTATGAATCCAAGGTCAGCTAAGTAGCATATCAAAAAATCCTACACTAGGAATTATAGTGAATGGTGTGGCCATGTGTGTTGGACCAACCTATAGAGGAAGTAAAATATCACCCAATGAACTCTATATGTGCCCATTGAATCCACTGATAACTATGTCCATCAAGGTAATATCCTACTCTAAATATCCCAATTTTTTAAAGAATTTTGTAGTGCACATGTTCACACTAGATCCATTATCTATAAGAACACTATGAATATGAGGATTATAAATGTAAGCTCTAATAAATAGTGCATGATAATATGAATCATCCTCGACTATCTCCTATTCTACGAAGGAGATGGAAGGTATAGTTAGAACTATGGAATTGTATACACCAATCATGTTACTCAAAGGATGTGTCTCCATTGAAGGTTCTTTGTATGTGTCTAGTGGAATATGTGCATGATATTCATGGTGAACACTTGATGTTGTAGACACCTAAAACTGACCACATATAACCTCCAACTAGGATTTTGGTCAATTTCTACCCAAAATGCACAATTTGGCCTAAAAACACTAAAGCATGCTAAATGATGTGAAAACTAACATATTCAAATGCCAAATTTGGCTAGGGTATCATTAAATGGGGTAGTGAAATTTATAGGCTAGCTAACTTTGATCAATTCATTTTGAGTCAAAATTATAATTTTACACTTGGGTGGTCTAGATTACTCCTTTTTATTAAATCTCTTACATGAGACACATGCCTTTGCTATTTTATATTGGTGACTTCCTAAATGGGGTAATGGATCCAATGCATCTGACATCACCTTCCAATTCTAACCTAGTCAAAATTTGGACCAATGACAATGTATTTTGATCAATTTGAGTAACTTATGCACAAAGTACTTAAACATGACTAAGATATAATTAAACCAAATTAGGGCCTACTTAATAATTCCATGGAAACTTGTTGAATACTTGTTTTTAGAAATGAATATTGAATATTTGCATCATCATGTGACCTCATTTCTTGGGAAGACATCCCTAGGCCATAAATGCCATAAATATTAGGATTGATGCCTCCCATGCCTTATAAAATTCCTCCATGCATCTTAATTTCTCCTCTATCCCAAATATTGATGAGCCTATTTATAAATTTTAATTGCATAATTGGATTAATCCTTAGCCCCACATCTCAATCCTGAGATGGATGGTTTAGGTTGATTCTAGACATTTGTAAAAATCTATAAATAGGAGGCCTTATGACATCATTTAAAAGTCTTGATAATGCAAATTTATAATGCTTAAATGATTCTAAAATCCATTTCAATTAGTTTTACCATGCCAAATTGATTCCAAGCCAAGCCAAATCTATAAGGTTCCAAGGAGAAGAGGAGATAGCCAAACCTCCTTTGATGAAGACTTTATGAGCACAAACTGAGCAAGCCACTACAAAAAGAATTTTGAAGCATCTAAGGAAGGTAAAAGAGGGTTTATTTTGCATTTTAGTTGTGTGTTTTTATTCATGTTTGTTAACTAAGCTCTCCCTAGTGTCTAAAC
Organism: Torreya grandis; assembly: GCA_037957365.1. NCBI lineage: Eukaryota > Viridiplantae > Streptophyta > Pinopsida > Cupressales > Taxaceae > Torreya > Torreya grandis. The sequence goes on along the minus strand of JARHVA010002290.1, from coordinate 677,557 downwards.
CTAGAGATTTTATGTTAGTTAGTGTGTTTCTTTCATTTTTGTTTTCATTTTGAAACTAACAGGATACTAACCATCCTCTCTTGAGTCAAATTATTAGATCAAATATGGCATCCTTGGTGGGACCATATGTATCCCACACATGAAGAAGATAATTATGAAACTTTAAAATTTTCATTTGGATCATTAAAACTCTTGCAATTTGATTTTATAACTTTGTTTTACCATTTTTATTTGTTACAGGTTTACATAATAACTGACATTGATTAATAAGTGTAACTGAAGTAATTTATATAACTAACATCAGTCATTATGTTTTTCTTAAAAACACAAACTTGAGAGCTAAATAATCCATTTTAAAACGCTTGGTTTGGGGTCATATGGACTCTGTTTTGGATGATTTTTTTAAACCATGTGTTTTCTCCTAGATTTTTAGAATTTAACATTATTTTAGCTTCAAATTTCATATATTTTTTAAAAATTTTGAAAAAAATATTTAAAATGTTTCTAATCTAACATATTTTCTTTTGGGGTGATGCCTTAAGGGTAGACAAGTAACCAACAGACTTGGAACTTGTTGAAACATGCTATTATGACATCTTTGGAATGATTTTAAAATGAATTAGGAATCTTGTTTTTGGTGCTTAATGAAATCATTTAGGGTATTATTTATTAAATCTTGTAGTTATCTTTCAAATTTCACAATATTAAGACCAATGGCTCAAATGAACACCACCTCATCTTTTAAATTTGGGCTTAAAAATGAACTCACTTTTCTAATCTTTTTGTATTTACTTAGTTGTTTTCATTAGATTTTTGTTTGTCAAAAAGAGGGATGCTATGTGTATGCTCTTCTATTTGTACCCTTTAAGTAAACCTTGGATTTAAAATCAACATTCCTTACAAAAATCCTATTCAAAGGCTTAGAAAGAATGTCATCTAAAGCACTCCCCAGAAACTCATCAAAGTTTGGGTGACCTTGAAAATGACCCTAAAGTCTTTCTATTTAGTTCTTTTATTTTCATGCAAACTTGGCTTGCGAGGGGGAAACCATTACCCCCCACAAGTTCTTTAGATAAGATTTGACCTAAGGTTTCATCTCCTAGAATTAACTTCACTTACTCCTTTAGAGTTGCACATGGGATGTATTTTCATTTGGACATCACACTACATTGAGTGAATAGTGGGATGTAGTGGTTGTAAAAAGGACTAGACCTTTTTACAACTAGATAATAACTATGGTCACCTAATTTCCATTATTTTTTTTGAATTTTTTGATGTGAAAGTCATTGTGCAATTGATTCCCCTAGAGACATTTGGATTCCCCTAGAGACATTTGAAACCTGATAGTTAGTCAACCCCACATTGCCATACCCTTGCTAGGATTTGGATGATTATACTTAGTGTATTTTGGTCATTTTTACTTGGTATGTTTTGAGACTAAAACTTGTTTTTTTGATTGTTTGTTCATAAGCCATGTTTTATTTTTTTGTTCATAAGCCATGTCAAAACAATGTATTTGAGTTGAGGAGGGTAGTGTTATGCTGCCCAAATTAGGTTAAAACCATTTTGCCTTTGAGTCTTTTGAAGCATAACATAGATCACATCATTTGATCATGCTTATACCATTAGGCTACTCAATTTGTTTTAAGACTAATTTACCTTGCACTAAAAAGCATTGTTTCAAACCATGTCATGTATACCATTTGGACCTTTGTCTTGTGTTGTCATGTTGTCCACCCTTGTCTAGATTATTTGGTCTAATCCTAGTTTTCAACATTAAGTTTTCAATTAACCTTGTCAAGTTTGGATTCAAACATTGATTGATTTTTGTTTAGGCCTTAATTCATGGGGATAATACATAAATCTTTCTCTTTTGGGTTGCATAACTTTAGTTAATTGATTACCTAAATTTGAAAACTATTGATGGTTTGTTTGTTCAGTACCTATCCTTATCATTGTTTATGCCTTTATTTAGGAAAACATAGCCTTTTTCAAAGAGCCTTTTGTCTTATGCCTTATGCCAACTGATCATGTTTATGTTTGATTTTGTGTGCCAGGTCTATGTCAAAGTTATTTCCAAACTTGTTAGATTAAATCAAATCACATCATGTCTTTGTTTCAAGTCTAGCTTTTGATGCCATTTGGCCAAAAGTCTTAGCATATGCCTATATTTTTTGTCCTAGATTTTGACTCTATGTTTTTTTAAAATACCTAATAACTCAACTTTTCCCTTTCCTAGTTTAGACCTTGTTTAGAACACTTTGACCTAGACCTTTAACATGCTAGTTTTTTTTCAAATGCTTGACCTTTTGTGCATATGACATTTGACATTAGACATTTGATGTTAGGTTGTTTTATGCCAAGTCTTATCACAAATAATTTTAGAGATACATATCCACTTTTAGACCCCATAGGAGATACTTCTCTATATTTTTACCAAGTTAGACCAAGCTTTAATCGTTTATCCTTAGAACATAGTTTTTAAAAGTTTGTAAAAATTTAAACCTTTTTATTTTAGATCTTTCATCATTTATGCAGATATGTCTTGTTACACTTATGATGGACTCATATAAAATCCAACCTATGATAGAATGGCCACACAAAATACCACTAGGAATCCCTATAGAGAAATATTTTCTAAGGAGTTTTATTATTATCCCTACAATACTCCATATGGGAAACAAAGTCACAAAACAACTTATGATCCAACTTGAGACCTTGATTGGTATGAAAAGGTTTGTGAAGAGGAATTTAAAGACCCAACTATTGATAATGTTGTTTGGGATACAAATCCATACCCTCTTTAAAATAATTAGCATGTGTAACATAGTCAAAAACTAGCTTATGAGCCAACTCACAACTGGGATGATATGGTTTATGAGGAATATTTGGATGCTTTGGCTTGTGTAAGCAATAAAGTTCCATGAAATCCTTTTGTTATCTGATCATCGACTACCCTTAACCATCCTTTGGATTATATGAGCTATCAAGCTCTAGAATATCCAAGGAATACCATTGCCATTCCTATCCCTATTTACCATCCATGGTCTCACTTTCCTTTATAAAGGCTACAAAGATACCTTGTCTCAACATTTGAAGGAATTAAAATCAATGACCAATGAAGATCACAAAAGTATTCTTGGCATCCAAATCTATAGATAGTTCTTGGTAGAGTAACTATTTAAATGGGGTGTGGGATAAAAATTAACATGATTGAGTAATCTATTTATATCATTTGTTGATTAGGACGTGCATCTCCATATAAATAGGAAAAATATAATCATATGCCATTTATCACACCTAGGACAAAAACATGTATCATACCATTTCACATTGCCATGCCATTGTTTTAGTTGCATATCCATTTTCCATTATTATATATTCCTACCATTCACCCCATCACTTAGGGGAAACCCTCCTACTATTTTAACCCAATATCAAACCATCATTATCCTATGTAAGACTATACCATCCTATCATTCCATTCCTATCTAGACCAAAGCTTGTTTTTAGTCATCCTACCTAATCCTATTTTGATCTTGGTTCATTTGGTTCTTCCCACACCTTTTATAGGGGGATTCCAATAAAATTTTAACAATCAATCAAATTCATGTTTACAATGATATTCTATGAAATTAGTGTGATAATTGATTTGGTAAGATATCTTTCCTCCTATTAGGTTTGTTTATGTGAGCCTGATTATAACCACCTATGGGAAAATCGGTGTTTCACCAATCTTTCTACTAATTATAGTTTCCTATGGGTAAATTAGTATCATTGACCTATGACATTGTATTCTATTTATAACCACCTATGGGAAAACTAAGGGTAACACTTGTTTATCATGCATTATCATATCAACTTGCCATTACTATTTTCATTTGATTGGCCATTTGCCAATTTTAAGAATTTGTTGGAACCTAGTTGGTTTTTCCTCACCTTTTGTGTGGATATAATTACTATGACATGAGGTCATTTTGGGACTATGTAGGTCATGATTAATTCATCTTGATGTCAACTCAATCCCCCTTTCTATACGCTTTCACTATTTTGTGAGAAACCTAATCCAAACACTTTATCCATTTTGTGAGTAGGTATTTTATCATTCTCTAATGAGTTAAGATACCTAAAAATGCCAAAAACATTCATAACATTTCAAAAATAAAAAATATTTGTTTTGTCTAAACCTATTCAGTTATCCTCGATCTGCCTTACTAGGGCAATTAGGATGCTTTCTTTTGCTTTTATTTTCAATACTTTTATTTGTTTATTTATTTTAGGTTTTTTATTTGTTGGTTTTTCTATTTTTTTCTTTGTTTTTTCACTTGCCTATTTGTTTACTTCTAACACTATTGCCTTGACTCAATCTATGTGTTTATTTGGTGATTCCTTGCACACATTATTCTTGAGTCCATCCATATTAATGTGTCAACATTGTCATCATGGTTTTTATCATTGGTGCATTATTTTAGAGTGTTTATTAGATTGGGAGTCAGTCCTTATGCATTTTTGGGGATAGTCTTCATGGTGTTCTATTATGAAGCTTACCATCACATGTTACAACAAAAATTAGATTCGAAAAGGTCTATAATCAATAGAGATATAGAAGTTTCTCCTTGTCACCTTGGCAAATCATTCCATCACACGCTTGATCAAATTAACCTATTGACCATTCTAGTTATATCATTATTAATAAGGATGAGCATGTCCTCAATGGTAGGCACAACTGAATCATTTCTAATGATCAATATTATTCCTCTATCCATCTCTTTCATCACTTTTCATCCACTCATCTTTAATCTATATTCCAGGTTATATCCTTGAGTTATGATTGATAATCATCCCTAACTAGGGCACAATCAACTTTAGCCAATCTAGTTACTCTTAATGATTATAACCACCTATGGGGAAATCATTATTTTGACTTTTAATCCTAATTATAACTACCTTTAGGAAAATTAGCATCCTTTTTAAATCAATGCATGCAAGCATTTTCTCATTTGGATTAATCTCAACCACAAGTCAATTCCACCTTTCTTCTTGTTTCTTTTTGAGGGACCATCCATCAACATATGTGACAGCCACTCCCTTGAGGGAGCATCATCATAGGCTTCTCAAACCCATTTGGAGATTTATTCTTTAACCATCATCTTATTTTTAGTATATAGGCCATCTCTCATTATTTTAGAATAAATTAGTTTGCCTACAGTTTAAAACACCTTCCCAAATAAGGGAAAACTATAGACACCTAAAACTAGCCACCAATAACCTCCAACCAGGCTTTTGGCCAATTTATACCTAAAATGCATAATTTGGCCTAAAAACACTAAAGCACACTAAATGATGTCAATAAAATATATTCAAATTACAATTTTTTCTAGGGTATCATTATATGGGGTAGTACAATTTATATTCCAACTAACTTTGATTAGTTCATTTTGAGTCAAATTGCCAATTTTGCACTTGGGTGCTCTAGATTGCTCTTTTCTATCAAATCTCTTATATGAGACATGTGATTTTGTTATTTTCTATTGGTAACTTAATAAATGGTATAATGGATCTAATGCATCTGACATCACCTTCCAATGACAATGTATTTTGATCAATTTAAGTAATTTATGCACAAAGTGCTTAAACATGCTTAAGATCTAATTAAACTAAATTAGGGCCTAATTAATAATTCCATGGAAACTTGTTGAATACTTATTTTTAGAAATGAATATTGAATATTTGAATCATTAGGTAACCTCATTTCTTGGGAAAACATCCTTCAATCATAAATGCCACAAATATTAGGATTCATGCCTCTCATGCCTCATCAAAGGCATCCATGCCTCTTAATGCTCCTCTATCCCAAATATTGATGAGCCTATTTATAAATTTTAATTTCATAATTGTATTAATCCTTAGCCATACATCTTAATCCTAAGATGGATAGTTCAGGTTGATTCTAAACATTTGCAAAAATCTATAAATAGGAGGCCTTATGACATCATTTCAAAGTCTTGATAATGCAAAGTTATAATGCACAGATGATTCCAAAATCCATTAAAATTAGTGCTACCATGCCAAATTGATTCCAAGATAAGCCAAGTCTTGTAATTCATGATTGACCATGGGGCTAGTTATCTTAGTCAAAATAGTCTTATATCAAAGAACATAATCTATGAGATGCTCATTTGACCTTTATTTATATTTTGCAACTTGGGCATAAGAAACCTTATAACCAATGTTAATGATAAAATGAATTAAGAACATGTTGGATAAAGTATTAAATGCATTGACTGACTGATTTGGTAGACTATATAACCATTGTGAAGTATAATCCTTTATGCTCCATGGAAATAGCTTGGTAAGTTGCCAATCATTTGGTACATAGTCTAATCATGATGCATGAAAATCTCTCAAATGTATTTGTGGATCACCCTTGCTATAATATAGAGTAAGCTTAGGTTGAACAAAACCTTGTGGTAAGGGTGTAGAAGTAATGTGACATGCCAATGGTGTATGCAATAGAGAAAATAAATCCAAATATTGTGTAGGCCTAGAGGAACCTTGCTCGAGATGTAGCACTTTGGATTGAAGAGATTTTATCTCTTGCATAAGGGCTGCCACATCAGGGGATAAAGATGTACTAGATGTAGCTAGTGGCATAGAGGTGGGTTGGGTTGCTATAGGGGGTTGTTGAGACATAGTTACCCCGGTAGTGTCATTTGTAACTAGTTGCTCTATGGTTTCGGAAGATTGACCATTTTTAACTCTTTGTTGTTCTTATTTTAGTATTTTAAGCATGCCATATTGCATGTTAGGTTGTTTAGTTGAGAGTTCTTATAGTTTCCTTTTATCATTTTCATCAAAATCAGTATATTGAGCCATTGTTAAAGTAGGAAAACAATTTGAGATTTGATTGAATTTTTTGTAATGATTTATAATAGACAAAGTGCTAGATAATGAGAGTACTGAATATAGGAAATGTAAATCCCTAAAAATAGTTAATTAGAAATTGTATAAAAAGGATAGAAACTCATGAACATGTAAGGTGATACTTCAAGGAGCAATGGGACTTAGTATATTCAACTTAAGGTTTGAAATATGATTTATTTGAAAATTACTATTGAATTTTAAAATTTAAAGTGAATTTCTAAGTTAGATATGTGAGTAAAAAATTAAAAATTTATTGGAACATTTGTGATTTAAAGAGACCTAGAAGATGCAACTAGGCTTTTGAAAAATAAATGTTTTTTGAAAATTTCTATTGAATTTTGAAATTTGAAGTGAATTTCTGATTTTAATATGCTTGTAAAATTATTAGAAAATTACTAGGAAAATACTAGGACCTAATATGGGCAACTAGGGTTTGAAATAAAATTATTTTAAAATTACTAAAAACTTTTAAAATTTAATGCTAATTTTTTATTTTATTATGTAGGTATAAAATAAGAAATATATAGGAAAAACTAGTAAGAAATTTACCCTAGGGTTTTTAGGGTTTTTATGCACAAACTAAGTTGGGTTTACCAAATGATTTAACCTTTTTGGGAATATTGGTATATTATTCTTAATTTAGTTAAAGGGTATGAGTAGTAAAATTAGTAGATAAATATTCAATAATTAAGCGCCTAATTTGTGTAAATTAAATTACAATTTTGATCTTTATAAAAATAGTAATAAGCGATGGAAAAGAAGACTTAGCTAGAAACTAATTGATATGGCTAAGATAGGGTCAGATATTCATTGTTAAGATTGGGACACTATAAAAAAATAAGATCTAACCTATGTTTTATGCTTGGACAGGAGTGCCAGAAGTGGACAAGAGTGGTACCGGCATTCTAGTCCACCTCTACCACTATTGTCCTAAGGATCTGATCTTTTTGGGTTTTGTCTGATATGTTTATGTGACCCTACTTATGAATTTTTGGTATCTAAAAGTCTATAGAGCTCATTTTAGAGAATATTTTCTCTTAAAACCCTATGCTCCATTATGCTTTAATCAATTTTGAGAAAGAGGGGGGTTAGTGTCTGTAAGCTTCACTGAATGTGTATCCACACCCATTGTGTGGGCACACTACCTACATACCAATACTCCAAAGAGGGATCAATCCATATATAGTTCTCCCACTTGATGTGCTTTGTGTAATAGTTTGTATGAGTACTAAAATAGATGTGCTTTAGGTGGCTAAGGACTGGTGTAAGGATTTGAATAAGCTTGTAAGTATATTGGCTAGTTATATGTAGATAATAGGGAAGATTGCTTGAGTAGTCTTTCTTGTATTCTTACTTATTTAGTGATATTTTCCAACCCTTTCCAAATGATTTTTGAATGGGATTTTATAGGGATATATCAATCATGGGTTGAATGTGCTCACATTAGGTTGACAAAGATAACGATGGGGAACCAAAAGAAACTGTTCATTGGGGCCAAAAATGCATTTGGATAGGAGTGTCAAAAGTGGATAGGAGTGGCACTATTTCTATAGTCTAAGTGTGGCACTATTGTCCTGAGTTGATGGGGCTATGGGGGATGGATTAGTCATGGAGAAAAATGATTTGGCTCAATTGGGACTAAGTCTAGAAAGTTATAGATGACTAGGAATCATTGAAAGATGCCTATGAGAGTCATGAGGACAAGTAAAAGGGACATATGGGTTGGGTGTCACAAGCCACACTCAAGTTACTATTTTTTGCATTTTATATGACTACATAGATAAATTCACAATTATTTGCAAAATATAGCCAAATTTTGAGATCTAGGGTTTTAAGCCTTATTATATCCTAAATAAATAATCTGATACCAATTATAATGATATTATTTCACAAAATAAGAATAATAACAACAATATATCACAATGATATGGAAATATAGTATAAAATATGAATAATAGATAATTCACTTCAAGGGGGTAACCTCTCAAATGCTTGAAATAAGAAATGAATAATCCAATATGATGATGAACAACTAACCCTACCTCCTATTTATAGTCTACCAAGGCCATGGATAATCCATATGATGATATAATAAGTATAAAGTGCATATATAAATGTAAAATAATATGCAAAAGAGTTATGCAAGCCACAAGTTAGATACACATGTCCCTAGAGACTAGAGACACTAATAGTTAAGGGAGTAACATAAGAACTAGCTAGGTTTATTGCATAGTTTTGATTCACTAAGGGATTTTGAACCCTCCCTAATGATTTTATTATGTTAATATATCTATTGGCTATGTATATTATATCTATCTTAGTTATGACCCTAAATATCTAATGTATCAACAATTAGAAGTGTCGGTAGGATTTAACTTTTTTGAGGAAGGATTGATTTATAAATCAGTTATGTATAAGTAAAAACTTAATAAATGGAGAGATAAATATATTAAAAATTCATTACTTATGATACTTATATCTACTAAAATAAAGTATTAAAGTTAGAGACACTTACCTTGAAGATGAACCTATCAAGACTCAATTTATCCCTTGGCCAAAGGTGCTTTGCAAGAGGTTGTTGTGGTTTATAAGGATCACTAAGAAAGGAAAAACATCGAAGACTTTTCCACAAGACAAGATTATTCTCCAATAATATACTCTATGATATAACTCCTGAATTATAAAGGTAGAAGAGTATATTTCAAAGAAGCACAAAAGAATAGTTAACTCTTAATGTTTATCTAAGAAATGATGAAATGAATGTGTATATATAGTTGAATCTAACCCTAAACCTTTCTAAAAGTATATTTGAAAGGGTAAGCCCAATCGAATCTATATAATTATGTACAAAAATAATTAGGTCTTGGTTTAGGTCAACCAGGGGCAGACCTAGACCCTAAATGAGTTTTATCAATTAGAGTATAGGGTTGATGGGGCCGTTAGTGTAACATAAAATATTAAAAAGGGTTTTAGGCTTAGGGAAGGGCTAATGAAGGTGGAAAATGACTAGAAGAGGGTGAAAACGAGGAGACAAATATTAGGTAAGTGTTTTTAGGAGATGGTTGTGTATATAACAAGTGGTGGTATAGGGGCAACAATCCTATGAAGCATCAATGGTTTGCCCACCCCTTTTTTGGTACACCCCTCAAATATATTGATACTTAATAGGTTATTTTAAGAGATAAATCATCATTAATTGATAAAGTTTGAAAATATGATGTGTATACATGGGGAACATCCCATATGATGAATAAGTGTAAAATTAATGTTTCTTTTAGAAGGTTATGCACACAACACATGTTTTTAATATGGTAACACATGTCATATTGATGTACCTTCCACCCATGTGTAATTACATCAAGGTGGACATTACTTTTTAATAATAACATACAAAGTGCATGATGCAAGCCTTATTATAAATAACGGGGGTGTTGGGATCATAAGCACTAAGAAGAAAATCAATTTTTTTGATGATCTTAAAAGTACTATTTAAAAATTATTAGAGAATAAATGCAATAAAAATGAGGTAGGTGAAAAAAATTGTAGAGTGATGAGGAAGAGGGAAATGCCAAGGAAAACCCATTATAAATAGTAACAAATAATCTATGCATGTTAGGATTTATAAAACCTCATTTTGATGTGAGAGGATGGAAGGCAATATTTATAGCCTCTAGGGAAACATCCCAAAAACCAAAATTATATGAATCAATAAGGTAACATGCCTCAAGATAACGGATCAAAATAAATAGTGCCTTATCTAATGAATTTCACAAGACAAATGTAATGTGTATCATAAATAAATATTAGCATCCATGTAGTCAAAATAATAAAAAACTCCATATATAGACACATAATGGAACCCTCCTATAATATCATTCATTCCACATGTTATCTTGGTGAAAAAAACTAAAGAGCTAGCTGTATGTACATTCCCTGATGACACTCCTATGAAAGTATACCAACCTATATATCAAACAATTTAATCCTAAATTTGAATGGGGGGGGGCGGTGGAGGGGGGCAATTAGGGTTAAGAATATAAAAATAGTTTAAGCAAAAGGGTGATAGAGTAATATATACTAGTCCATTGAATTACAAACTTATATAAATGGATATTGTGAATTGTAATTTTGAGACATGATAAATATAGAAATTATTTTTTTTGAAATATGTTCATTTTTTTAATATCAAATAGAAATGATACTTAGATGGGTTTAATATATTCAAGTAGATCTAAACTGGAAATAGTTAGGAAGTATGCAAGATCGATATTTTGGATCAGTTGTAAGATCCTAAAAATTATACTTTTGTCATTATAGACACTATCATTATATCTAGACACTAATATTGATGCTATTATTTGACTGTAATGTAGGTGTCTAGTACAAAATAATGACTAGATATCAATATGACCAAATTTGATATTTTGGGTTTTCTGTCACCTTTTTGTTGATATATTTAGATCTAGGATATAGGTTGTTTCTCTTTAATACAAACCCTAGATCATTTCCCTTCTTCACCCTTATATTGAGTTTTCTAAAAATGGGTTTATGGACTCATGGTGTCAAGTCAAACCTAAAGGCCCCTCTGTTAATGGGTGTTTCTTATATAGCCATTACTCCAAGGAGGGCCTCAAACTATGTAGTTATCCCTTATGTGTGGGAGTGTGTGTGCATAAGGGTGAAATATAATATATGAAGATGAATGCAATGATATATATTGTGATTTGAAAAATATTTCTCATGATATTACCTTTGAATGCTTTAGACCTATAACATGACTAATCCTCTACTTGATATGCAAATAATGATGAATAGGGAAGAATAAATTGGTTATGTAATTGATTTATTGAGCTTTATTAGGCATTTTATTGGTACTTAGTATATGAACAATGATAAGGATTATAATTGTATTTATACCACATATATTGAAAATATCTCAATACAAGTTTCAATAAGTCAAATAGGAAAACCCATAGCTTTTTAGACATTTTCAACATGAATTTTTGAAATTGGACACAAGATAAGGATTTAGACACTACCTTTGGTAGTAGCCTCCCTCTCTAGCCAGTAGTGTCCAAAAGGATATAAAATAGGTATGGATCTAAAATTGATATTAAATGATGTTCATTAGGTTTTAAGTTTTTTTAATGGTGTATGGGACCTGGGTCATTAAAATGGTATGAATAACACTAAGAGATAAGAATTTAGGCACAATGAGATGGTGAATGTGAACCTTTTGGTAGAAGGGAGGTTTATAATTAAAGGGTATAAACTTAATTTATATTTTTAAAATGTATAATACTGAGATGCTATAAATATTTAGTATTAGTATCTACATTTCCCCCCTTTAATCTAGTAATGCATAAAGATGAAATTACTAGTTTAAAGGAAAGAAATGTGTACATAGGTGTCTACAATACACCTTAACTTAGTTTGAGCCCACTTTGAGTGTCTTTATAGTGTATTACATATAACCAAGACCATCATATAGTATATATCAATTAATATAATTTGAAATTTGAAATAATTGAAATGCTTGAAAAGAAAGAGAGCAAGGGAGGAGTACACCTGTGTGTCGATGCAACTATGTTACCTCTTGATGATTTGAATTGGTTAAGATGTTTTATTATGAA
>JARHVA010002290.1:547500-660000 GCA_037957365.1 Torreya grandis | reverse complement strand
ATAGTGCCTAAATAATGCATCATCACCTACATGAGTCCTTATTTCCCCTAAATTATCACCTATAGTCAGTATATATAGCAAACTATTTCTTGATAGTAGTAAGAGCATGAGCTAAAGATAGAGATGAGTACATTTAACTATGAAATTGTCTTAGTGACCTTAAGAGGATCTTAGGGAATGAAACATAATTTTCAAGTGTTGAAGGTCACATATAAGAATCCCATTTTGCTGAGATGAGTATCTACATTATGCTATAATAGACATACTAACTCATGTTAATGGAGAAACATAGGTCCAGTTAGTAGATAAAGGTATATAATGGTATGATCATATAAAATTAAATTTTATAATGATGATAACATATTCTATGTGTTTTTTATATAGAGGAAACATATTAGGAACATCAACATACAATCACAATTCTGAAGTTTCTCAAAACTCTATCAAACCCTTTATAGTCAAGTCATATAAGCCTATCTTGAAGAGTTTATGATGTTGAGGGTCCTATATGAGTGAACTAACCATGATATTTTATACATATAGTCTTCATGACCTAATTAATCCATCCATAACCTCAGTTTAGCCAAGTAAATAGGGGAGATGCCCTCTATTTTATCTTAGACAGATGGTGCTCTACGAGCAAGACCACCATACAAGTTTACTATGTGAATGTTATAAGGATAATATGAGGAGAATTTAAGAAATTTATAATGAGTTAAAAGGTTTATATGAAGATAAATAAGTGTTTAAAGTCACCTATAGTCTTGAAAAACACTCAAAGGTAGTCAAAGACTCAAGAAGGATAGTCTAAGCCTATTGGGCCTAAACTAAGCATGAACCCTAATAGATTATAATTTATCTTATAACATCATGATATCCTTTAAATCGATTTTATAAACTTTATGGGATGAAAAAGAGTCTCTAATAACCATCATTTTACATAATAACAACACAAAGTAGTCAATTTGACTTAAAACCATCTTAGGGGTACACATAATTCAAGAGAAAGCTTAAGAGTCCATTTTCAAACACTAATATATATATATATATATATATATATATATATATATATATATATATATATATATGGACTGATTTTATGGTGCCTAAATCACTTGGGGAGTGTTTAAAGGGGTCATATACTTAATATTTGTGGAATTGGTTCAGGGTTTGGATGTCAAGATTTTTTGAACCAACATTAAGAAGCAAAACCTCCTAAAACCCTATCAAGAACATGATGGATAAAATATCATTGGATATGAATTCAATAGGTGTAAAATGGACATGAATATGTTAGTAAAATTTCTATAACTCTCCCAGGATATATGACATCCACTTTTCTCATACCATCACTTGTATGAATAGGCTCATTTCTAGGTTTCTTACAAGTTTTGATGTCTTTTATAGGTTTAGATGAGAATTGGTGGATGAAATACATTGAATAATGTATATAAGGACTTATTATAACTAAATATACTAATATCTCACCACATACAATGATCGAAATACCTCTGCTACATAGTTCACTATAGGCAGCCTTGGACAGATAGTGAAAATAAGAAGTGATTGCCTAGTGAAAATATGAGAGGTCTATTTTTTGATATTTTTAAGGTATAATTCATGGAGTGGAATACAAAAGGAAATTTAATAGGTTTCCTAACACCTTTTACCTAGATTTACTTAAGCAATTTTTAATCACTTTAATGACAAATGTGAAGATTGAAGTCATGAGGGCTAGTAAGCGACTCTAGATAATGAACTTAAGTGTTAAGATGAAGTCTATCAGTTAAGGAAGTATCTGATGACTATCACATATTATTTACAATCTCCCTAAAATATCTCATATGTGTCAATACTTCCTATTTTAGTTTCAATAATTCAAGTGATGCTTCATCATGAGGATAGTTTTAAGAAGGCTAATTGAGGTCTCTATGCCAACTTAAAGAAGAATGATGAAATTTAGGTGGATAATTTACCATGATAGCTTCTTTATCTCTTTCATATTTCATCATATTGAAATATAATTTTTTATCATAACTTGTCACTTGTCCTTGTGACCTTTCCACTTCCCTTCTTCTCTCTCCCCTCATATGCTCTATAAATACAAGCCATTTTGGCTTTTATTAAGGAATCCACACCTAGTATGGGAAATCCCTACTAGTTTGAATAATATATTTGCCTTTGAAATAAATATTTCACATCTAGTTTTTATCTCATAAAATTCTTATCTAATTGTGTGAAGTGGTGCATAGTGAAGTGTCAAGTGATAAGTATTTATCCTTGCCTTTTCTTTACTCTCACATGTTTAATGCAAGTAATTATCCCTATAAGAAGTCACATGAATTATATATAGTGAATTTTATATAAATTGAAGTGTAAGGATTAGCATTAGTGTCTATAATTTGACCTCATGTTTACTCACCTTGAGTAGTGTAATGTATATCACCTCCATGTTTGAAACACTTAAAGCAATCTAGGATGTTGAGACTAGTGTTGTCAGTCATGTTTCATAGTGCAAGTGTATGGTAGTCTAGTGGATATCATTATGGTGTATAAAATAATTATATTAGTTTAATTTCATGTTTCTTCCTATCCCTTTTCATCTAAGTAAACAAGTAGTGTATGTGATAAGCTATCAAGGATTAATATAGGGAACTATCCCTTAAACCTAGTGGTTTACCTCTACTATAGGAAACCCATAGGCCTAGAAGTAATCCAAATTTTCACTCAATATAGATTAGGTTTGAACAACCATATATAGGGTATAATATTGAGTGATAATAGTGATAGCATACTTGATGGGACTATTATCTCAATTACATCTTATCAAGGTGAATGTTGATCTTGATAATATAATACTTGTATATGGTGTTATAATTATCATTTGGTGACTCCATTAAAGGTAATATCTAGTTGTAGACTAATTTTTATCATTCCTTTTTTCATACTTCATGATCCTTTCTATGTCAATTCCTAGTATAGGTATCAACCCCATAAAGCCACTCCTCTAACCTGAACTTCCTCCTGAAGTTCAACATCATCAATCTATCTTGACATTTGAAGAGAAATAATTACAAGCCAATATGATTAAGAGAGTGAAGAGTAACATGAGTATAACATGGCTATGAAGCATGAATTCCTATACTTTAACACTAAAAATCCTATCCACCTCAATGTATATGATGGTATACCTTCTAATGCTACCAAGAGTGTTCCCACCTTCAATGGGAAAGGTCCCATTACCCCAAGTGAGCATATTAGGGACATTTATAACCTATGAAAATTTTATAATATCACTAAATTCAACATTGAAATTAGGTTACTTGCCATGTCTCTTAGGGGGAAACCCCTTTACTTGTATAATACATTATTGAGAGGATGTATCACCACTTGGGATGAGTTTAGGGAATTGTTTACCCAAATGTTTGAATATAAAAGTGATTACACATCACTCATTCATTAGCTTAATGTTATTCAAAGATGTCCTAAGGATACTATGCATAACTTCAACAAGGTATTTCAAAGAACTTGGTATAGTCTACCTCCTCCTATGAGACCTCATGCATGCTTTATTTTAATTACATATCTATGGGATATTAGAACTGATGTAGCCATCATGTTGTAGTCCATATGTGGATACACTTCAATTGAAGCATATGACATAGCCATTAGAGTTGAGAATGGCCTAATATAATCTAGTAAACTCCCTCCAAAATTATCCATGCCTCTTATACCTAATATGTCTACTACTACTCCAAGTGTTTCTCTAATACCAAATGCAAATACCAAGTCTAAATCTAACCCAAAGAAGGTAGACGATACCATTGATTGGTAGGAAATATATAATTCCTTTGAGGCTCAAGTTAGGTAGCTAAATATAAAATATGAAGGAAAGAAAAACTACTCTATCTATCCACAAAAATAAAATATGTTCCCACCTTAGTAATATGGTTAAGGCAGAGGGAAAGGATAATTTATCTTCAATAGGCCATCCAATGAATATAACCCAACCTCTACTTCCAACACAAGAGACATGATCATAATTCATAGTAACTTGGTCTAAGGAGAATAATGTAAGTAAGGATAATACATGGATGCCAATGAAGATGGACAACAATCCTTGGTTCTCAACAAGGATTTATTCCTCAATTATCAACAAAAGATGAGAATTTCTTGTAAGTAAAAACAAATGAAGAATAACATCCTTAAAGAGTGAGCCTTGAAAATTTTCAAGTGGAAGATACATTTATAATAAATAAAAGTAATTAAATGGAAGATAATACAATATTAAATATAAATGCTTTGGGAGATGTTCATGGTGTTGACATAAGTCCAAGTAACCCTCCTATAAGTCAGCAAGGTGTGAGTGCAAGTGTGATAGTTCCTACAAGTTTTACACCTATTAAAAATTAGAATGTAGGAAGGGTGGATCAAAGTGATCCATTACCCAAAAATCAAGGCACTTATTCTCATTAAAAAATACAATAAAATTTGAGTGTTTCTACTTTGAATATTATTGATTCTTTGAAGAGTGATAAGACTAGTCTCTCTTTTTGGGAAGTGTTTCACATGCTCGATCAAAAGGAGCTTATTTAAGAGAAAATATCCCAAATCCACATAAATAATCAACCATAAATATATGTTAATTTACACCTCATTATATCTCCCACTCATATTATTGAACCCTCTAGCAAATCTGAAAATCCCCTACCCTTCTACCTCATTATCATTGTGGGAGACAATCTTGTTCACAATTGCATAATGGATAGTAGGGCAAGTACCTTAGTTATGCCCAAGATCATGGCACATAAATTATGTTTTAAATATTAACATATATCAAGGGAGAAATACAACTTGATGGCATACCAATTAATTTATTGGGTATTGTAAACGGTTTGAGAGTTTTCTTGCATGATTATCGAATCTTTCATATCCTTCAAGATATAGTAGTGGTTGATCTACCCACCCACTTTTTAATATTACTATCAAGGGATTTCATAGAATTTATAAGAAGATATATCTTATATGATTGGTCCTTATTAGACTTAAATATAAGTTATGGAGCAAAGGTAACTATTAAAACTCAACCATTGGCCAAGTTTCATATTGAGCCCTATGTGGAAGCAAGCTCTAATCTCAATTGTGCCATAAATTATCAAGAAGAGTATGTTATGGATGATGGATAATCCTCAAATATTGAGGATATTTTTGATGTTTTCCTAGATTTGGTGATGAAACTTATGGGCATGATCCATACACTTTTATTGAACAAACTAACCTTGGCACATACATCATACATGATGAAGGTGATGGATAATCTGAGGTAAGCAATGATAACTATTTTCCACAAGATAGTGAAGGTAATTACCTTGTTAATATGTATAATGATGATGGTATTCAAATTATGGGAGATAAATATAATGAGGAGGACAATTCCATTCTACCTACACAAGATGGAGGAGATTATGAAGGTGACAACCATGAAGAGGAAGATAATTTATGGTAATAGTTTCATTCCATAGTTCAAGAGTTTGAATAGTTGAGTAAGTTAATTCCCATTCCTAAAAAAACATTAATCTAATAGTAAGGTGGTTGATTAATCTCCTAAGCATGAAAAGGAGTGTCTTGTTAAGCATAAGAATGGATGTCAAACTAGTACTAAAGAGACTGTACTCATGAAAGAGTCCAATGAAGCCAAGGTGGAAATGTGTGTTTGAAGAGTAGTCCATCCCATATTCTAAAGTTGAACTACTTTTAGACATGATAGAATAATAGGGAGAAGAACTTGATGGTCTTATACATCAAATATATCATGTTCAATAAGGTAAAATTGAGGAAACTTTGACGACTCCTAAGATTTAGTTTGAAAAGTGATAATTGGACATGATATAGGTCAAGAAGATTATAAATTTAAATAAGACTCTTGGATGGAAAGATGGAAAATTCATGAGAGCTCTAGATGACACACTTGCATTCAATAGAAGATCTAGAGATGGTGAGACATTTTAATATCTACATGAACAAATGTTCATTGACAAAGATACATCACATGAAGGTATGTTTTATTCGAGAAAAAATGATGAAAGAGGCATTGTATTTGACCCTAGTTTAAACAATGGTGAATTTATTCTTCACCTCAAGTGTTTGAGGTCTTTTATATATTAGGTTAGGTGTATTTTACTTATGTTGTGTATGTTTCCCCTAAGTATTCTTAAGAACAAAAGTGTGTTTTTTTTAGTGTGTGGTCTTGTGTGTTTATCTATTATTGTTTGGTGTTATTTTAAAGATAATTTAGTGTCACGTATAGTGTATAGGTGACTCCAAATCCCAATGGATAGGAGAAGGCTACTAGTCTTTGGCGTAGCTAGCTTACCACCCCTAAGAAGTCACTAAAATGTTGACTAATTTTAATTTAAGTCAAATTAGGTCAACCCCATATATAATTGAAACTTATTATAGTTTCTCTTATGTTGAAAATGTGTACCATGGCCTTAATGAGGTCAAAGATTAGGTTTTCATCCTTGGTAATATTTTTTAGTTTGTATTATGTCATCTAAAGTCACCTTCTTGAAACATTTAGTGAAGTGATATGGTTTGCCATGAAATAAAAAAGTGTCAAGGTGCACTATAATGTCCCATGTGTTAGTTATATGTCAGATGGTAGTTTGAAAACTGAAATGATGTAGGTTTAACATGAAAATAAAGAGATCACTACAAAATAGGTAGTTAAAGGGTAGTTGTATGATCAAGGACTATCTAGATGACATGTTTGAGGATTAAATAGAGAACCTTAATATTTCCACAAGTTAGTTTCATGATTAAAAAGATTCAACAAGCCTAAAAATTCCAAAAACTAGTTTATCTCTCTCCTTACTTCCTTTGTAAGCTGAAATAGGTTAGTTGGTTTTTAGTCAATACAGACAAGAGGATGAGATTTTAAATGAGTGAACTTTGGGAATGTTATTATACTTAATTTCCTTCCTTCTCATGTCAATATTTATAGGATTGGTTATATTTTCTTCATGAACAATTGCTAAGAAGGTCTGTGATTCTTTTTTGCTTGCATATCCCCAACACCTCAGTTTTCCTCCTCTATTTGAATTGTTATGAACAAGCCATGTATTATATGTGATCTTAAATAATGTGACCATAATTCTTATATGATTCTTTATATGGTTTAAACATGCAGATATCAAGGAATGATCAAGAAACATCTCATTTTACTAGTAGAAGACACCATTGTTAGTCTATAGATAGTGTTTCATCAATTTCAAAGCATACCCTCCTATATTTATCTTTAAAACAAATGTGTTATGTTGTGTTACATCCCTCATTGTATAGTGATCATTTCTTCTTTGAATTATTAGTCTCAAACCTAGCATTAATGGAGTGAAAAGTCTAAAATACACATATAGTTAGATCTCTTTGTGAATAACAATTATATTCAAGTGAGATTAAGTCTTCAACATTCATGTTGAAGAAAAAAAAGGTTTAAAATTTGTGGTAAGACTCACAAAGAAGAAATAATAAGATGGATCTATTCAAATAATTTATAGATTGGTTGTGAGAACAAATTCTACATACACAGTCTTATATCACGCAGACCTACAGGCAATACCCAACAGTGGCCTAAGCGTAGTCCAAAGGAGGTAGAGAGTTAAAAATATGTTTAAAATCATTTGACACCTCCAATTATGTACAATATAATTTGGGGTATCATGGTGATAATGGTAAATAAATTATATTACAAATAAACCTAAGTCCTTATTCCCAAGTTGATAAAGTTATAATTGGGAGAGTTTACCTTAATAGCTCTAAAATGGGATTTTACCTCATAAAAATTCATCTCATGATAGATTGTCTTGAGGGATTAACAAACTTAATGGTTTATCTCTTGTATCCCAAGCCTAGAAAAAACATATTAAAACATTAATTGGTTACTAAGTCAAAAGAGACTGATGGCTTGATGGATTTCAACTCATCCAAGTTTCTACTAAGGATATTTAGTGAAAAATACAATACTCTTGAAGCTAAAAGGATATTGTAACACAATAATGACATAATATAAGCATAGACTGTAGACAAAGTTATTCTATTTGAGATAAATATGACACTAGTGACTTAAATAGGATATAAAGGTGGAAACTGTAGAGAGGATTACAAAGTAAGTTAGTCAAGAATTAGTCCATAAATAATGAAACATGTATAAAGAAATAACTAACCAATCCTATCTATTCCTATGGGAATTACAAGCGATAGAAAGAAATAAATGAAATAAAGTAACATCATATTACCTTCCCAAATGGATTCACCATACCCATGTGGCTCAGAAACATGTTCTCCCTTGATAAATCATCCTTCTCTTTGCAAACAATGGTGGTAAGCTCCTCCAATGCCTCAATAACACTCCATAAAACCTAGGCTCTTAATTTCAAATCAATAAACTATCCTATCAATGAAGCTTTGTGGAAATAATTTAACATTATAACTTTTAAATATTGAAGCTTTAAAAATATTTGAGCATAATAACCTTGCACATAAATAGCTTAGAAATGATGTTTATGGCCTCTCTATTTATAGATTTTTGAGATTGATCAGGATTAATCATGACCATCCATCTCAAGATTGAGATGTGTGGCCATGGATTATCCTAATATTTTGAATTAAATCCATAATTATCTTTATCATGACCTTGAAAAAAGGGGAATTGAAGAGGTGTGGGAGGCATTAACTAGGCATGGGTGACCCATAATCCTAATATTTGTGGCATTTATGGCCTAGGGATGTCTTCCCAAGAAATTATGTCACCTAATGATGTAGTTAATAAGAATCAATTTTCAAAAGGAAATATTAAAAAACTCTCGTGGAAAATCCACTTAAGCTCTTGATTTGTATTAATTAGCCTTAAACAAGGTTAATCAACATTTGTGCAATTATTTGAAAATTGACCATCAATTAATCAAAATGGTTAGAAAGTCATATTACTGGGTCATAATTTGATTAGAGAGGAATTAGAAGGTTATTTTAGATGCATTAGAGTTGTATTCCCATTTAGGATATTTCCAACACCAAATAACAAAGGTACATGATGTGTAATAATGAATTAGAAGAAAAGAGTGATCTAGAGCACTAAATGGTGAAATGGTCATTTTGACTCAAAATGATCTGATCAAAGTTAGTTGTCCCATAAAATGCATTTCCCTATTTAGGGATACTTTTACCTAAATTGGTACTTGTAAGTGAAAATTTCAAACCATTTAGGGCCTTTTATGGATTTGACATAAAATGTGAATTTGAGTGCAATCTGAGTAAGATTGACAATTTCAACACAAATGATGTTAAGAATTGGATGTCTACATTTTGCACCTATTTAATAAGGTATAGCAAGACATTCAGGTGAAGCAACATATTTTCAAATAAAAGAGTTGTCAATAATAAATTGTAATAGACCCATGATGCCCCCTCAAGAGGACATACTAGGATGAAAGAGAAGGATGGACTCTTGAAAAGAGAGAGATTAACCCATGGAATAGATCACATCCAAATGAGCTAATGCTTTCACACATGATTACCATCAATGATCAAAATATAATTAGAGGTATAATAATACCTAGAGACAAAGTGAATGGAAAATATATAATCCTTAAATGTAAGGGACACACTGTAAATGTACCCAATTTGAGAGTATAAGCTACGTGGTTACAACATTGATCAATCTTGAGATCAGTTGCACACTAAATATTTCCATCATGGGATTTAATGTGGAGAGCATGGAATTAGAGGAAAAGAGATAATGTTATACTTTAAGAAGGGAAGTACCATTAGAATGGGGTCTCTAAAGAGAATATAATAAGAAGTACTCTAGTAGAGTAAATTTGATCATGATACAATAGTTTTGCCCCAGCAGGGCAAATTTTGATCATTGATAAAGAATAAATAATGATTTTTCCCTTATAGAGTTAATTTAATTTAAACATGGTTTAGATGTTGTACCCCCACATGGGAAATTGGAAAGCAAAATAACTCAAAGATATAACCTAAAAGATAGGTTAAAGTAAGTGGGCATAAACATAAATGCGATGGTGTAATGGGAGGCCATGTAAAACTAAGCATATGAGAATGCACAACATGATGAGAGAGATTAAAACAAGAATGGAGATAGTTGAGCTGACCTCAATATAAATTTATAACTACCTACATAGTTCTATGGACTAATGTTCCAACATGAACTTTAGGCCAATGTAGTTCACCCAAGTTTGGCAGAGAATGGAATGAGGAATGATGAAAAAAGACCAATAATTGATTAGACTCACAATTTATGCAAAGATATGCACATATAAGCATATAAAAAGAATCCTAAAATGCATGTTACCTAGAAGCCTAATTCCATATCATGATCCTAGGTTGTGCAAAGTGTTATTGAGAATCATTCATCGAAGCTGATATTGACATTAAGATGTTGAGACTTGAGCACAAAGTGCTTGCTATAGAAAAATAAATTAGGCATCATAAGTATGAATAAATTAGAATGACATAAGATTCAAATTGTGTTGAGCCAATTTAAATGTGAATATCTATAACTAAGGATAATGGTAAAACAATGACCAAAACTAGAGTTATAGTGATTTACATTTAAAAAAAAAGAAAAGACAAAGAACAAGAAAAAAATAAATGAACCTAACTTGAAATCAAAATATGATCTTAAATGGGAACAAAATGTTTAAAAATAAAAGTCAAGAACATCTTAATGACAGGAGACCAAGATATGAATAATCAATATCAATGTGGACCTCAAGGCATTCTTGAACACAAAAGAGAAAAGCAAAATCAAATAGAAAAATAGGACAAAAAAACACAAGACCAAGAATGGAACAAGAAGTAATAAAAAGAGAAAAGGAGAAGAAATAAAAGGAGAGGTGCGAAAGCACAACAAAACACCAAGAAAACACACAAATAAAAACCAAGTTAGTGTGGTTTAAAGATAAATGTTCATGAATGTGCAGTAGAGGCGTTACTTTCTACCACATCATAACAAAGAATAATGACATGAAAATTATTCCATAATTAAAGAGGAATAATGATAGAAAAAATGGGGGAAGAGAAGAAAAGGAAGGGGTTGGTTGAGCTAACTCTAGATGTATAAGACAAGTGGATGTTGCCTACATAGTTCCATGGATGCATGTTCTAACATAAACTTTAGGCCAAATGTATTTCTCCTAGGAAATGGGATAGAACAAAAATGATGATCAGACCATCATGATTAATATTATAGAAGAAATAGAAGATACGACAAACAAACAAGAATGGCCTAGAAAATAAGAAGCTGATGAGACAAGAAAGAATGATCTTGCCAAATGGCAAGTTCATGGGATAAAATGAAATGAAATGATGTTTTTGTGCTTGTAAAAATGAAAGAGAATTCAAACTTAATATTTTCTCACAAAAATGTGATAGCATTCAAACTTAATAGTTCCTCATAAAATTGTGAGAGTGTGGGATGGTGTAATGGGAAGTTACAAATGTCTAGAAGCATGAGACAATATTTTTATTCTTTTTGTGGATCAAATTCTAATGTTTTTGGTATTTTCAAAGTATTTCTAATGTTTTTGGTTTTTTTGGGATAAAATATGCACAATGTGGGACCATCTAGTTGAGGATATGCACATCCTAAGATTAGAGGTTCCAATAAGATAGTTAAGCTAGCTATAATGGCCCATGCTCACAAATCAGCAAGAATGAGGTTCTTGATTGCTCACAAAATGGTGAGATCATATGGAAAGGTGGACTGAGGTAGCCTCAACATGAATTGAGAATGACCTACATAGTCCTAAAATGACCTCAAGTTATATTAATTTTGTCCACATAAAAGGTTAGGAAAAACCATCTAGGTCCCAACAAGTTCTCAAATCTAGCAAATGGCCAGTCAAATGAAAATAGCAATGGTAAGGTGATGTGTCAATACATGGTAAACAAGTGTTGCCCCTAATTTTCTCATAGGTGGTTATAACTAGGATACAATGACATAGTTCAATGAAACTAATTTTCCCATTGGTGGTTATAATTAGTAGCAAGACTAGTGAAACATTGACTTGCCCATAGGTGGTTATAATCAAGTTTAGATAAACAAACTTGATAGGATGAAAGATATCTTGCCAAATCAACTATCACACTAATTTCATAGACTGTCATTATAAACATGGATTGGATTGATTATTGAAACTTGATTGGAATCCCACCACAAAAAGTGTAGGAAGAACCAAAGGAACCAAGATCAAAATAGGATTGGGTAGGATGACTAAAAATATGTTTTAGTCTAGATAGGAATGGAATGATAGGATGATATAAAATGGTAAGAGGGTTTACCCCTAAGTGATGGGTTGAATGGCTGGGATCTTCAATAATGGTAAATAGGTATGTAATAATGGCAATGGTAATGTGAAATGATATGGTACATGTTTTTATCTTGGGTGTGGTTTTTTATTCTATTATTCTTACCGATGGGGAGATGCATGTCCTAATCAAAAAATGATACAAATACAATACTTGATCATGTTAACTACTATCCCACACCTCATCTAAATAACTACTTTGTCAAGAATTGGCTACATATTTAGTTGTTGAGAATGATTTTGTGATCTTCATTGGTCATTGATTCTGATTCCTTCAAGTATCGAGATAAGGTATCTTTATATCCTCTATAAAGGAAAGTATAGACATGGATGGTAAACGAAGACAAATAATGGATGGTGGGTTTGATTGTGAAATGGAATGGTAGATGATACTAGAATGTATAATGGTGTGGAAACACATGAAGATCAGGACTTTTAGTCATATGTAATATTGTTGATGTCAAATTTGACATCATTTTGGTTATGGAAGGGCCAAAGACCTCTAAAGATGCTCTTGATAGGACCATCAGATTGTTCTATTTCTTAATCTTGAGAGTATCTACCATCTGATTATGCTATAGATTAGAAGCTATTTTGATTTTATCTTTGATATTATCTTCAGTAAATAATGAAGAATTTTTGTGCTCAACTATTGGTGCTTCGATGAGGTTTTCACCTGTGATTTTTTTTATCATACCATAACACCTTTGAGAAGGTTTCATAAAAAGATGTTAACATTTGACTTTGATTGTCTTCTAGTGCCTTCAAAAAGGTGTCACTAAAAGATGCCAAGTTTTATCTTTGTTTATCCCCTAGTGCTTCCAAAAAGGTTTCACTAGGAGATTGTTATTCTTCTAAATGAATGTGGTCTTGATTCCCATGATATTATACAAATGATATGTCACCATAGAATGTAGTTCAACAAAGTGTGCTTTTGTCAGTCTTGATGGACACTTATTATAGGTGGAATGTCAATATAATGGCTATGTTGGGTGGTAATAATGGGATGGAGAAAGGTAACATAATCCTCATAGAAGATACTAGGCGAACTTGTGTCAATGATGAAGTAATCATCCTCAAAAACCATAGAAGTATCATAAATATATTCAAATTGATCTACAGGACAACTATAACCAATGTTGTAACAACCAATACTATAATCTATTTTTGACTCTGATTTTAAAGCAAGTGAATCTGAATCCAATGTTGTAAGTAATGTTTTTAATGTTAAATAAAATTTTAATTCAAAAATGGAACCTAACTCTAATATTGATTCTTCATCTGGGATGGTTGTTTTAATAATATTATATTGAATGCTAAATTTTTGACAAGTAATCACATGTGATGGCATAATGGGATCAATAAAACTAATTCATCTTGGAAGGGTTCAACATAGACCGACTCATCTAAATGAAGCCCCTCAAAAAGAGGGAATCACTCAAGGGATGAATCAAAAAAATCATCTCTATCAAAGTGAGACTCCTTAATGAGTGGTAAAAGATCAAGAGACAACTCTACCGAGATTGGCATGTTAAGGAGATGAGGCTCTTTAAAAATAGGTAACACATGAATAGGTAACTTATCACAGTTTATCTTGTCACAAATGGGTATTTTAATAATAGCATGTTAGTTTTGGTTCACAATTGGATACAAAAGATTAATTTTGAATACATTTTGATCCTCATAAGATGGATTTTGAAGAGGTAATGGTTCTTATTTAGGCTCAAAGATTGGAACAAAATTTCTAAAGTGGGGAGCATTTGGTTTAGTGAGAACTATGGTTTGTGGTTCAATAATGGACTCTCTAAATATTAGACTATTGAATAAGGGATCAAAAACAACTGGTTCATTAAATGGGGATTCTTTAATAATAAGTTCATCAAAAACTAGTGATGGGCCAAGAATGGTAACAACTGGATGCTTCTTAGTTTGGTTTCTTGTTGAAACCAAAGTAGGAAGTCCTAAAATGGTAACGACTAGATGATTCTTATTTTGGTTTCTCATGAAAACCAAAGGAGGAGGTCCTAAAATGGTGATCCTAGTACATTGTGGAATTTGATTACTTACACAAGCCAAAGCATTCAAGTCTTCTTGATAAACCCAATCATTTCAATCATGATTTGGATCATAAGTTGGATCTTGACTATGTTCCCATGATTGATTTTTATGAGGTGGATAGAAATCTATCTCACAAACCATATTTTCACCATAGAGATCTTGACTAAAGTCATAAAAGTCATTTTTCAATTCTATCATAATTTGGTTTATCCATGATTGCACCTTAAGTGTAGCTAGACATATCTGCATTTAATAAAGAAAGCTCTGAAAACAAAAAGACTTAAAGTTTTTACAAACTCTAAAAAGTGATGTTTATAAGACAAAAGTTTCAACCTTAGTGGAAATGGTGAAGTTGCATCTCAAAAGTAGTTTATGCCAAGATTTGGCATAAAACAACCTAATGTCAAACATCTAACATCAACGGTTTTTGAAGAAAGCTTATGTTTTTCCAAACAAAGTCACAAAAAAATATGAGGATAGGCACTCAAACAAATAAACAATCAATAGCATTCAAGATTGGGTAATCATTTAACTGAAGCTATGCAACCCAAAAGAAAAATATCTATGTACCAACCCCATGAATTGAGGCTTAAATAGAAATAAATCAATGTTTGGATCCAAACTTGACAAGGTTAATTGAAAATATAATGTTGAAGACTAGGATTGGACCAAACAAGTTAGAAAAGAGTGGATAACATAATGACACATAAATAAGGTCCAAATGGTATACATGACATGGTTTGAAACAAATGGTTTTGGATACAATGGTAAACAAGTTCTTGAAATAAATTGATTACCCTAATGACATAAACATGCTCAAATGTTATGTTTCAAAGACTTAAAGACAAAAAAGATTTGACATGATTTGGGTAGCATAATGCTACTCTTCTTAACTTAAATACATGATTTTAAAATGGCCTATGAACAAACAAACAAGTTTTAGCCTCAAATCATACCAAGAAAGTAATGACCAAAATACACTTAAGTATAATCATCCAAATCCTAGCAAAGGTATGGCAAAATGGGGTTGACTAAAACTAGATGGGTTTCAATAATTCTAGGGTAATCAATTACACAATGACTTTCACGTCAAATGATGCAAAAAAAAGCACAAAAATTGGGTGATTGTGGCATTGGCTAGTTTTAAAAAGGTCTAGTCCTTTTTACAACCACTACATCCTACTATTTGCTCAATGTAGTGCAATTTCCAAATGCAGATACATCCCATGTGAAAATCTAAATGAGTCAAATAAAGTCAATTCTAGGAGGTGAAACCCTAGGTCAAATCTTCCTTAAATAACTTGTGATAGGTAATGACATTCACCTCACAAGCCAAGTTTGTATAAAAATAAATAAAGAATAAAATAGAAAGACTTTAGGGTCATTTTCAAGATCACCCAAACTTTGGCAAGTTTTTGGGGAGTGTTTTGGGCAATATTCTTTCTAAGCCTTAGACTAAGCTATTTGTAATAGGAATGGTGCTTTTGATTCTAAGGGTTCCCTATAGGGGATAAATGGAAGAGAATACATGAAACATTCCTCTTTTTGCCAAATAAAAATCTAACTAAACAACTATTGCAAGAAATAATTGACAAGTGTGTTCAATTTTAAACCCAAATAAAATGTTTGGTGGTGTTCATTTCACCCCTTGGTATTAGTTTTAAAATTTGAAAATATTCACCAAAAATATTGAAATTCTTTATTAAACACCTAAAACAAGGTTTTTAATCAATTTTTAAGCATGCAAAGGTGATTTAAACATTTTTTATCAATGTAAAAACTTGTTCCTACAACAAAAATGTCAGCAGGTCCTTTAGCTTTGAAACTCTTTTTAGTTTGAAACAATGAACTTTGAAAAAGTAGCTCTTAGGTCTATGTTTTTAGAAAAAACATAGTGACCAACATCAGTTATTACCACCAATGTCAGTTGCTTTGGCTAACCAAGATCTAGCCAATGTCAATTTTACTAACTGATGTCGGTTAAGTCAGTAACCAATGTTGGTATTTCCTACCAACATCAGTTATTGTGTGAAAATTTTGGTAACCAAAAATGGTAAAATAAATTTAGAAAATCAATTTACAATATTTTTAAGGGTATAAATGGATATTTTAAAGTTGAAAAGTGATCTCCTTCATGTGTAGGAATGTGTCTTATCCCATCAGGTGTGCTAAGATGTAGAGAGGATTACAAAGCAAGTTAGTCAAGCATTAATCCATAAATAATGAAACATGCATAAGGAACTAACTAACAAATCCTATCTATTAATATGGGAATTACAAAGGATATAAAGAAACAAATGAAAGAAAGCAACATCATATTACCTTCCCAAATGGATTCACCATACCCATGTGGCTCAAAAACATGTTCTCCCTTGATCAAGAATCCTTGTCTTTTTCAACAATGGTGGTAAGCTCCTCTAATGCCTCAAGAACACTCCATAAAACCTAGGCTCTTGATTCCAAATCAATAAACTATCCTATCAATGAAGCTTTGTGTAAATAATTTAACATTATAACTTTATAATATTCAAGCTTTGAAGATATTTGAGCATAATAACCTTGTGCCAAAATAGCTTAGAAATGATGTTCATGGCCTCTCTATTTATAGATTTTTCAGATTGGATAGGGATCAACCATGGCCATCCATATAAATATTGAGATTTGTGGACATGGATAATCCTAATATTTGGAATTAAATCCATAATTATCTTCATCATGACCTTGGAAAAAGGGGCATTGAAGAGGCATGGGAGGCATTAACTAGGCATGGGTGACCCATAATCTTGATATTTATGGCATTTATGACCTCCAGATGTCTTCCCAAGAAATGATGTCACCTAATGATGTAGTTAATAGGAATAAATTTTCAAAAGGAAATATTAAACAAATCTCATAGAAAATCCACTTAAGCTCTTGATTTGGATTAATTAGCCTTAAAAAAGGTTAATTAACATTTGTGCAATTATTTGAAAATTGGCCCTCAATTAATCAAAATGCTCAAAAAGTCATATTACTAGGTCTTAATTTGACTGGAGAGGAACTAGAAGGTGATGTTAGATGCATTGGAGTTGCATTCCCATTTAGGATGTTGCCAACACCAAATAACAAAGGTACATTAGAAGAAAAGAGTGATCCAGAACACTAAATGGTGAAATGGTCATTTTGACTCAAAATGATCTAATCAAAGTTAGATATCCCATAAAATTAATTACCCTATTTAGGTATACTTTGACCTAAACTAGCACTTATAAGTGACAAGTTCAAACCATTTAAGGCATTTTATGGATTTTGACCTAAAGTCTACATTTGAGTGTAATTCGAGTAAGATTGACAATTTCAACACAAATGGTGTTGGGAATTAGATGTATAAAGAAACATAGTACCTAAAAAATGCATCATCACCTATATGAGTCCTTATTTTCCCTAAATTACCACCTACAATCAGTACATATAGCAGACTGGTTCTTGATAGTAGTAAGAGCATGACCTCTAGATAGAGATGAGTCCATTAAATTTTTAAATTTTCTTAGTGACCTTAAGAATATATTATGGAATGAAACATAATTTTCAAGTGTTAAGGTTTACCTACAAAAATCTCATTTTCCTAAGATTAGTATGTATATTCTAGTACAGTAGACATACTAACTCATGCTAATAGAAAAACATAGGTTTGATTGGTAAACAAAGGTATATAATGGGATTAGCATATAGAAGTCACTTTTAGAATGATTATTCCATATTTTATGTGTTTATTAGATAGATGAAATAGAATAGGAACATCAACATATAGTCACAGTTCTAAAGTTTCTCAAAACTTTGTCAAACCCTGCATAGTCATGCCATATAAGCTTGTCTTGAGGAGTTTATGATTTTGAGGGATTAGAGGAGTGATATAATCATGATATTTTTGTAAATTTATTCATGACCTAATGAATCCATCCATAACCTCAATTTTACCAATAAAATAGGGAATATTCCCTCTATTTTATCTCAGATAGAGGGCACTCTAGGAGCAAGACCATCCTATAGGTTTACTACAAAAATGTTATAAGGATAACATAAGGATCATTGAAGCATTATAAAATAAGTTAAAATTTTTATATGAGGATGAATAAGTGTTTATAGTCACCTACAATCTAGATGAATAGTCACAAGTGGTCAAAGACTTAAGAAGGACAGTCTAAGCATGTTGGGTCTAAACTGAGCATGAATCCTAATGGCTTCCATTTTTACTTATAACATCATGACATCCTTAAAAAACATTTTGTAATATTTAGGGGAGGGTAAATATTCTTCAATATCCATCAATTTGAAGAGGAACAACATAGAGTGGTCAATTTTACCTTAAACCATCTCAAAGGTACATAAAATGCTAGAGAAAGCTTAGGAGGCCATTTTCAAACACTCATGTCTATATGGACTAACTGTATGGTTCCTAAAAAAAATGTGGAGAGTTGAAAGGGGGACTATATTCAATATTTATGGAATTATTTTAGGGTTTGGATGTTAGAATTTTATGAACCAACATTAAGAAGCAAAACCTCCTAAAACCCTATCAAGAACCTGATGGAGAAAATATCATTGGAGATGAATTTAGGAGGGTTAAAATGGCCATGAAGATGTTTAGATCATGTCTATAACTCTCCTAAACTCTATGACATCCACTTTTGTTATGCCATCACTTATACAAACATGGCTATTTCTAGGTTACTTATAAGTTTTAATGTGTTTTATAGGTGTATAGGAGAATTGGTGGATGAAATACATTGAAGGAGGTATATAGGGACTTATTTTAACTCCATATACTCATCTCTCACCATAGATAATCATATAAATTCTTCTGATATATAGTTCACTACAACTATCTCTAGATAGATAGTGAAAATGAGAAGTGACTACCTAGTGAGAGATGAGAGGTATGTTTTTGGATATTTTTAATTTCTAACTCATGGAGTAGAAGACAAAGGGACCTTCAACTAGTGTCCTAAAACCTTTTACATGTATTTCCTTAAGTAAATGCCAGCCATTTTGATGACAAATGTGAAGATTGAAACTAGGAGGGCTAATCAGTGACTACAAATAGTGAACAAAAGTGTAAAGAAAAAGGTTATAAATTAGGGAAATATATAATTATTATCACATCTTGTTTACAACCTCCATAAAATGGTGCATATGTTTCAATACTTCCTCTTTTAGTTTCAATCAATCAAGTGATGCTTCATCATGAGGACAATTTTAAAAAGGCTAATTGAGGTCTCTATGCCAACTTAAAGAAGAATGATGAACATCAAGTGGACAATTGTCCATGATAGCTTCTTGACCTATTTTAAACTTCATTCTCTTGAAATTTAATTGCTTTTCATAACTTGACACTTGTCCTTATAACCTTTACACTTCCCTTATTCTCTCCCCTCAAATGCTCTATAAATGCAAGCTATTTTAGCTTTTGTAAAAGAATCTAAAACTTTGTATGATAAAGCCTTGACAGTTTGAATATTGTATTTGCATTTGGAATAAATATTTCAAATCTGATTTTTATCTCATAAAATTCTTGTCTAAGTGTGTGAAGTGGTACATAGCAAATTTTCAAGTGATAAGTATTTATCCTTGCCTTTTCTTTACTCTCCCATGTTTGATGCAAGTAGTTCTCCCTCTAACAAGTCACATGAAGTGTATCTAGTGTATTTTTCTATCTTTAAGTGTAAGGAGTAGAATTAGTGTCTACAATCTAACCTCATGTTCACTCACCTTGAGTAGTACATTGCATATCACCTCCATGTTTTAAATACTTATATTAAATCAATCTAGGATGTTGAGACTAGTGTTGTGACTCATGTTTCATAGTGTAAGTGTATGGTAGTCTAGTGGAGATAATTCTCATATATCACCTCATTATATTAGTTTAATTTCATGTTTCCTCCTATCCCTTTTCATCTAAGAAAAAAATTAGTGGCGGTGATAATCTATCAAGGATTAATCTAGGGAGCTAGCCCTTAAACCTAAAGGTTTACCTCTACTATAGGCAACTCATAGTACTAGAGGTAATCTAATGTTTCACTCAATCTAGAGTAGGATTGAACAACCATCTCTAGGGTGTAAGATTGAGTGATAAAAATAACCTTGGTGTATTAATTTTTAGGACATGGACCTACCATTGAAGTGTCCCTCACAATCACTATCATACATTTATAAGAGTTTTGGTTTGTGTTTCATATTTTTTTAGGAATTGAAGTAATTTCAAATTGAATATTCATTTGAATAAATAATTTACAATGATAACATAATGAAGTGCCTATCATTTTAGTCTATGTTTATCATTTTGTGTAAAAAGATCTGGTATGTAAGGATGGTATAGGAAATTATTAAAGTCATTATACCATTATGTATTTGTAGAAATGTGTGTGATAGAAAGAAATGCTAAGGAATCCATGTTTTTTATGTAATGGATGTTTGCTTTAACTATTGTATTTCTATAATTTATGTAATCATTAATGATGTCAAAAGGCATTAAGGATGCCACACTGTTCATTATGTTTATGTGATTGTTATCTTTATGTGGGATATTATTAATAGAGAATGTGTCAAATGTTTCTTTCAATATATCTTCCATTAATTTATATGGAATAAGTATTATTATCTGGTTTGGTATTGATTGGTAACTTAATTAGTGATCAACTGAGAGTCACCAAAAAATTAAATATCCTTGATAAGAAGTTTTTGTGTTATGGAAAATATGATTATCAAGGCCTCATATTCTGATATATTATTTTTGAAAGAAAAGGATAATATATAAGAGAATGACATGTAGTCACCCTAGGGATATAAAATATGATACCTACACCTGCACCTATCTTACATTTGAATCCATCATAGAACATTGTCCATGGATTATGGGATATATTATATGTTGTGAACTCATCATGGAAAACAATATATAATTAGGAAAGGATCTGATAGTGAGCCATTACTATTTGATTAACTACAACTTGACCTTTTACTAATTTCTTAGATTTAAACTTGAGATCAAATTCTATGAGTTGAATCCCCAATTTAGATATTCAACTAGTTAGGTGGGTTTTGTTCATAATAAAATTCAAGGGATCTTATTTAATTATAGCATGGATCTCATTGTTGAGAAAGTAATGCCATAATTTTTGTGTATAAAATGCTAATGCTATACATAGTTTTTCCATTATAGTATATTTGCATTCATAATAAAATAATTGATGAATTATATAATAAATTGTGTTTTCTCAATGTTCATCATCGTATTGTGCTAATAGGCCCCCCAAGGCCTCATGAGTTGATAAGATATAAATGAGTAATGGTCTATTTGGTATAGGAAGCACAAGTACAAGTGGATTTGATAAATATTCCTTGATTTTGTCAAAAAATTCCTGGGAAACATCATGCAATATGAATTTTATGTCTATTTATAGCAATTATGTGAAAGTAATTATTATATTGACCAACTAAGTAATGAAATGTCAAATTTATTGAATTATACCATATAAACATCATAACTATTCTAAATTGGTTTGTGGTGGAATCTCAACAATAGCTTTTACATTTTTTGGATCAACCTCAATTCCTCACTAGGAGATAATGTACCCCAAAAAATTTCAAGAAGATACTCCAAAAACAAATTTCTTTGGATTTAAATACATAATGAACTTTCATAATCATTCAAATATTTATCACAAATTTATGGCATGATCTTGTTAGTGTTTATATTTTATAAGTAAATAATTGACATAATTTTTAATAACTTTATGGATGAAATCATGGAAATGTGTGTCATTTCCATTTGATATGTTACCCATATTTTTTTTAGTTTGAAAGTCATGACAATATAAAAAAATGTTCCCCATAGGGTGGTAGATGCTATTTCTCTTGATCTATTAGGTTAATTTGATTTGGTTATATCCAAAAAACCATGCATAAATGAAAATGTCTCA
Organism: Torreya grandis; assembly: GCA_037957365.1. Lineage (NCBI taxonomy): Eukaryota > Viridiplantae > Streptophyta > Pinopsida > Cupressales > Taxaceae > Torreya > Torreya grandis. The sequence continues at coordinate 637,595 of JARHVA010002290.1, read as the reverse complement.
TATCCAAATATAGAATTGGCAATCATGTTGATGTTGGGTAAAGGAAATTCATCCTTTGGACAAGCTTTATTTAAGTCATGATAATCAATGAAACATTTAATGTCACCATTATGTTTAGTGATGTTTACAATGTTAGAAACACAATCATAGTATGCAATGAATATTATGAATCTTTCATATAAAATTATTTGAATTTCATATTTTACCAGTAATAACACCTTGGGATGAATTTTTGTTTAACTGGTTTTGCATATGAATAGAGTAATATATGGTAATGATAGTAATATATTATGCATTACCACTAATGGATCAATTCTAATCATATCTCAATAATCCCAAGAAAATAATTTTGGGTAAACATGTAGGACCTACCGATAGGTTTTTCCTTCATCTCCTACATCATTACAATGAATAATACTGATTGAGGATATTTATCTATTCCATATTTATATTATGCCATTTATTTGTTTATAAAAGTTTTTAAAATATATTTTTTAGTAGGAATAATGTTAGGTGCATTATGTTGGATATTAGTATCATCACTCTCACCAAAGTAAACATCATTAGAGGTGGCATGAGGAAAATATTCTTATGATATAAGGAATGGAGATCCTCACATGCCCCCAAGTAATCTAATAATGAATCATCATTTAAGAACTCATCTAATAACCAAAATTTTGACAAAGAATTTTCATCTTTAAAATGAGGATTTACCAATTGTAGATTATTTTTATAAGTAGGTACATGCATACATTCTATTTTTCATGTAAAAAACATGGTTTAATATGAGTAGTATTTTTATGCCTTATGAATTTTATATAAAAACCCAAGACTTGTTATTTTTATCATGTGTAGAATCAATAGGTTGGGTTATACCTTTTTCATATTTACCTAATCCTTATCCTTTGTATCTATGTTTTAAAAATTATTGAGATCCAAAATTAGAGGTGTAACAATTTGGTGTAGGAATTCATTAATTGGACCATTAAACAATGTATGAAGTGATCAATATTCATTGGACATGTGTAGATAAATCCCTAGTGGTTAAATTTTAGGAATGTTTGTAAAGTAGATGGGACCACATATATTTCATGTATCCATGGTCAACATAAAATTATGTGGTAGTTTTAATCATTTGGCACTACTTGGAAAAAAGTAATAAATATATGGGATCCCATAATGATGTTCAATGTTATATGCCTTAATACTAATAGCATTTAATTAAAATCACCAAATGAATTTACCATAAGGTAATATTATGTCTATAGTAGCTAGATCACAAATATTTTATTAATTCATAATATTTAAGTACATAATGGTGCCTATGAGTTATTAACCCTGAATGACCAAGATAAGACATATTTATAACTTTATTGAGAGATTAGTAAAATAACCAAATAGGTACTAAGTAAAAACCTAACTCTATACAAGATTATTTACCTATAAGAAGACATTACAAATTTATTATAATATAACTTAATAAAATTTATAAAGAGGGTACATTATATAATAAACATACCCAGTTAAGTTATTATAAGCACATTAACATAAACTATTTCTAAGATTTTGGAAAAATTCCTAACAAACCCCCATGTGATTCAAAGTTAGTTCTTTGGACAGATTCCAAGAATTTTTATAAAATTTTCAAACTTAATTCTATAAAGGGGTTTTGTGAAAATATCAGTTGTCTAATCCATAGTTTAGAAATATATTGGTTATATTTCTTTCTTCAAAACCAACATTTGTAAAATAATGATGATTGACATCCATAATTTAGCTTTGGCATGAAATATTTGAATTTTGGACATCTTTATTACACTTTGATTATCAATGCATAACTATGTATGAGAAATCTATGAAATTGTAAGGTCTTCAAAGATGTGACGTAAACAAACAATCTCTCTAGAAACATCCCATGTTGTGATGTATCTTAATTATACTAATGAATTTACCATAGTATCATAATTATTATAACACCATGCAATGGAAACTAAACCCATATGCATAGGGTACCTTATTGTGGACACTTTATCATCCACACATCTACCAAAATATGCATCAAAATGCCCAATAAGTTTTGAATTTCTTATTGTGGTGGTACTCAAGGTCATATGTTTTTATTCCCTAAAGGTAACAAAGTACTCTTTTTGATCCATGCCAAAGAATTTTTCTAGGCTCATACATAAACCTAAACAAAATTCCCACTATAAAATATATATATCAAGCCTGGTAGTCATCAAGTATATTAATCCTCCCACTAATTTATTATATTTAGTACCACCAAAAAATGCACTACCATCATATTTAGACAATTTTAAGTTAATCTCCATCAAAGTGAGGGAAAATTTATAGTCATTCATACTAAACCTATTTAATAACTTAGATGTATACTTAGTTTGAGAAATGAAAATTATTTTTTCTTTTTGGGTGATTTCTATGCCAAGATAATAGTGAATAAGTCCAAGATATATCATCTCAAATTTGTCTTTTATTTCCTTCTTCATGACCTTGTTATGGTGTTCATTATTTCCTATGATAAAAAATTCATAAAGAATGAAAATTACTAACCTCTTTACCTTCACTCAAATATAGATAATATCATTATAATTAATATATATAAATCCATTTTTATACAAGTAGGAATCCATTTTTCATACCAATCCCTAGGTGTTTGTTGATCCCATTAAGAGCTTTAATTAATTTACACACCTTGTGTTCTCCACCCACTTTCTTAAAATATTGGGGTTCTGTCATATAAACTTCTTATATAATTCATCATTAAAAAAATCACCTTTCACATCCATTTTTTGTACTTTACAAATATTTTTTACTACTAATGTAAGAACCATAAGAATAGTGTGCCATTTGGAAGTCAATGCAAATGTTTCCTCATAATCAATTCCTTCTTATTGTGCATAACCTTTCATAAAAATCCTTACATTATATTTATCAATGGAGCCATCTAATTTATAATTTACCTTGTATACCAATTTAAATTTTATGGGTTAAACATGTGGAGGAGGATTAACCAAAACCCAATTATTATTGTTAATAATTGCATCATACTCATCCTGCATTGTAGTTTGCCAAACCTTTTCGGTAAAGCTTCCTAAAAAGTGGATGGCTCTATGGAATAAATAGTAACAACCATTACATAATTTACTTATTTATAATAAATCTTAGGACCTATTTTATCTACTTCATCTATGTTCAAGTAAGAAACAATATTTTAAGCCCATTTTGGATATTTGTATAAATTGTCAAGATCATAAATACCAAAATTCTCTTCATGTACATCAATTAGAGGAAAAATTAGATAATATTCAACATTTTATAAATCATTATGTTTTTAAGGTCTTGATAAAGTAGAATAAATGGAAGGGATACTTGTCTCATACCATAATTTATGAGAGTTATCTTCATTATGCAATCCCTTATCATGTTTTTAAACTATAATCTATAACTTGTCAAATTGTGAGTCTATCTTTATAGTGTTCATATTACTAAATTATTTAAATATCATATCCCTACTCATGATTAATTTCCTTTTATCTATGTAAGCAAATGATACCCTTTTTTAGTTTTTAAATACCCAATAAAAATGCATTTTTACTTCAAAGATCTAGATTGGCTCTATGTTTAGTAAGAAATAAAACAAAGCAAGCACATCCAAAACTTTTAAAGTGTTTAAATTTTTTCTTAAACCCATACCAAGATTCCTATGGATTTTTACCAAAATTTTTAGATGTAGGGGATCTATTCTACAAATATATTATATTACCAATGGATTTTTATAGTGAAACATAGCTCGAGTTATGCCCTCTAAAGTTTTGTTCATTCATTCAAAAAATCCATTCTATTATGGATTATAAGAATTACTATATTGTAATTTAATACCATGTTCTCAAAAATAACATGAAAAGTAATTTGAAGTATATTCACCACCATTATCTAAATGAAGAGTAGATAATTTTGAACCTATTTATTTTTCAAATAAGTTTAATCATGCCAGAAACATAGTGAAAACCTTTGATTTTTTTAAATAAAAAACACCCAAGTCATCCTATAATAATCATCAATAAATAACACAAAATAATTTCAACCTTTAATGGATGAATTTTTCATATGAAAAACATTTCTATGAACTAACTATAAACATATATTAGTTCACCAAGAAGAATCCATAGAATTTTCCCATATTTTATTTGCCTAAAACACATTATTCACAAAGATGCTATCTTTATGAAAATTGGGCAAACCATTCACCATTTTATGTCTTTATAAGTCCACCAAAGAGTGAACATTCAAATGTCTATATTCTGTAGACATTATACCTATACCTATACCTATACCTATTTCAATTATTTTTGTAAGTTACACTATAGGAGGAAGTACTTTGTAATGAAAATAAACTAAGTTACCATCCTCATAACTTGTAAACAATTTTTTTATCCTTATTTGATAGAGATAACATAAATGATCCCATTTTTAATCATAATTTAATAACCCTTATTAAGAATAGTTACCAAGGAAATAATATGTTTTTACAATGTAGTAACATACTAAACATTATCCAAGTGTTTGTTAGAACCATTAGGAAGAATAATTCTAATAGATCCAAGTCCTTGTGGAATGTGCATCGATTTATCTACCAAGGAGAGTGGAGTGAGAGATTTAAAAGTATAAAATAAGTCTCACCTAAATTTCATGTTCTTGGTTTAACTTGTATATAAAACCCAAACATATGTGAACTCATATCTAACCTCATATTCCATATAAGTAATGTTTTGTAAAGCTGTATTTTGTCACTTTTTATGGCTCCTAAATTTTATCAAAAGGAATCCTACACTATAAAGTAATGTGACCAAAATTTACACAACTATGACATTGAATATCTAATCTACCTTTGCCTCTACCTCTATATGAGTTGTGACCACATTCTCTTTCACTCATATCATGTGAATGATAATGGTTATATTTTTTATTATAATAGTTTTTTGATGATATTCTCTACTTATATTTTTTTAATATTCCACCTATATAACCTATACCCCCTTTATAACTTTTCCATTTATAGTTGTGTTGACCAAAAGATGAAGAACTAGGCTTGGACTTTGTAACATTGGATTTTTATATTTTATTAAATTTCTTGGGTAGAAATAGGTCATTCTGAATAAGTAATATAATGAGTTTAACAAAAATTATGATTTTGATATTATCAAAAACATGTAGCACTTATACAATGTTTTAATAGGACCCAAGAATCCCTTTTAATGTAGTAGTTAATATTGGTAATTTGGCTTATCAAGGCCAAATACCAACTTGTACAATTCAAAACTTTTCATAGTACTATTGAGCTCATTCAAAGTGGTCTAAAACTATATATTTTTGGCCTAAAAGGATAAGTTTTGGTCTTAAAAAGTCAAAATTAGAGTAAAAAATTATTAAATTAGTCAAAATATCCTTGAACACATTCATATCCATGTATTTACCTTAGTCATAAACTTTCATGAGTTGAAAAGGTCTTTTAATTCAAGTTTAAGCCCAAAAGGCCCACTTTTAAACTCCCACATGCCAAATTTACACATGTAAAGTTGTAAAAAGACTTAATATTTGTTTGAACATGATAAAATACTATTTTATCCTTGTATAATATTATATTTTCTGTATTGTAAAAATAAATTTTCTTTAAAAGCAAAAAAAGACCCATTTTCATGCATATTTCAAAGAATAGTATAGAATTGTATGACCATCCATATAAAAGAGGTATGAATCAAGAGAATGAGATAATTAAAATTATACCTAAATAATTTCATGGAAATAAGATGAAATATATACCCAAAACCAGTCCCCTATAACCACCTTACTAGTTTGCACATAGAGATAGACCTTTAGGTTTGTAGCTAGTACAGTTAAGAGAGAAAAGATTTAGGCCTACAATTTTTTCTAGAGAAACTAGACTCAGAGATATTCCTTATAGATAAATTTTTTCTCAAATTTTTTATCTCTCCCTCATGAATCATCCCTTTGAATTCAAGGTATACATCTACATTTTGCATTTAGGAAGGTAGTCAGTTTTCTACAATTACTCCTCACCAGGGCATCATTTCAAGAAAATTCAACTTTTCAAGGATTCTTAGTGACATTTAATTAATTAATTTATATGACATAAATAAATAATTTTACACATGTGTGAGGGTCATACAAATATAAATAATATAATGAGTATACTATATAGTTTAGCCTACTTCTAAAGGAGATTGTATGGTTAGGGAAAGAGAAAGTAACATAAAGATTTCATGAGAGTATTGTTTATAGGGTCTCCATCAAGTTCACATTTCCTCCAAGTAATATTCTCAAAGGATTAATGAAACCACATAGCCAATAAGTCATTAATGGCTCTCAAATTCATCTCCAAAAAATCCCTATTTACAAAATACTAAGGTTTCTTAGCATATTTGAGGTTTTAGCATATTCCTAGGTTTCAAATTTGACTTCTTGCCCTCCAATAGACTCCAAATTGACATATATGGTAGATTATGGGATCATCCTTGCATAATAACTTAAAGTGGTAAGGGTTTCCCCTTCCATGTCTATTTTCCACCTCCACTTTCATTCCTTCCTATAACACTATTTTTCACTGCCATTCTCACTATAATAGGGTTCTTTTTGACCCTTCAATCATGTGTTTCCATCATCTATTATCACCTCACCATTCTTTCATTCATATCCACTCCATGAATCTAGTGTCATAAGGAATTAAGGGATAGAAATCAACATAAGTCTTAATAAGGAGGATATACAAACCAAGAGACCTTGCCTATAGTCCCAACAAAGCAACCTATAGCCATGCCATCTACAAACATGAGCTTTTTCATGAAGTACATAAGTATCCATAGTGAGAAGATGTATTATTAAAGGACTATACACATATGATAACATCAAGTTGAAATAAGGGAGATACATGATCAAATCATGTTTTGAGCCTTCCTTAAGGCTAAAGCTCACACTCTATAAATATAGATGATATAACTTACAGCCATCTATAGTGATAAAAGACATAGTAATGTTGTTCATAGAATCAATGCATAAGTGAAGGTTTATATATGGTTTTAAATTAATCTTGTCCTTCATTCATGATATAATCCCAATGATCAGCCTTTAATAAATCAATCAAGTCTCCTTAAGACACCTATAAGATTGGATGGAGACACTCATCTATAATAGGTAAATGCTTGTTCTTGACAATTTCTTATAATTTCTTATGCTTATAGAGGAAAGTTACATAATTATCATGCAATATTCAAAATATGAAGTGGATTATATAATTAAGGTATCTCAAAGAACAACATAAGTCAAACCTTAAGTTACTCAAAAGCTTATAAGAGACCTACAGTTATCCTAAAGATAGTCAAGGATGAACATCTACAGCCAAGTTGATGGTGAACAATACCTTAGGGAGATTTAATGATGGAAACCAATTTAATATATGTCATTGTTATTATAACAGCCTCATGATAGGTGAATGATATTTGAATCTTTTGTCACCTATTATCAATCTCTCAAAGCCCCCAAATTTAGGTACAATCTATAGAAGGACATCATTGAAACATATTCCCAAAGTTAATATGGTCTTGATAATTTTTTATAATAATGAAATAAGTTATTTAAAGTCATAAATATTGATATGTATATCATAACTTAGTCAATATATTATGAAAATTACACCTACAACCATAGGGCTAAAATCATATCTCCAAGTATGATGAATATCCAAGCACAAGATTTTAAGGAGTTTCATGATTAAATAAAGTTTTATGATAATAAAATGATTATTATGATAATCAATTAAATCATAAAGGAGATTGAGAGTTATATTTTAACATGTTGATACAGTCATACATCTTGAAAATGTATCCTGCAACCACCACATATAGGCTATCTTTCAAGCCAAGTTGATAAGTTTAATTCCCTAAGCAGGAGGTTTCATGTTTAGGTTTATGTTAAAAGAGAATAATAAGGGTAAATTAATTTAAAAAACATGATTAAATTATTTCAAGATAATTTGATGATATTCACATGATAAACTATAATCCTTTTACCTCAAATTTACACCTACAACCATGTTAAACGCAAACATCCTTCAAGCCAGTTCATGTAAATTGAGGGTTAGTGGTCTACATAGGAAATATACAATGAAAATAAGATTTTTCAAGATATTTATGGGTTAATACATCATTATTAGATTTCATATGACTCAAACATAGTCAAATTAAACTATTAAAAATCCACTTACAACCTTGTCAACACACAAAATTTTCTTTAAGTTGGCATAGAGAATGAGGGTATGGTATACAAGGGTTTCTTATTCAAGAAAGATTTTTAAGGGATAAATGAGATAAAAAAATTCTCATTAATCATATGAATAAAGGCTCCAATCACTAATCTATAGTCATCCACTTCATGAAATTGCACCTATAGCCATATTAATGGCCTTTTCCTCTAGCACGATCATATGAGTAATATGCATACAAGTAAATTTCATGTAAAAGAGTGGATATATGAAGATATATTATGAAATTAAATTAAATATTTACATTTTAAAACCTTTTAAAATTCATTAAATCACTAGAATGCTCTTGAAAGTTGAAGGTACAAGATTGTATAAAAATGACTGTGTATAAGGCCTAGAAGCTTGTCTAAAGAGTTAATGTGACAAGGAGTATGGGAAGGGTTTTCAAAAAAATTAAGGATAATATTAAATATAAATTAATTATTTTAAAACTAATATATAACTCCACACCTCAAAATTACCACTTTAAGCACTTTTGGCATACTGTCATGGTGAATGTTCTTGAAGGAGTAAGGTCATACATAGGTGGCATGAGGTTGTAATTTGACAAATAGAAGATGAATTAAATGAAAGGAGTAGTTTAATTATACATATAAGTAATATTAAACTTTTAATATCACAAATTAAGGTGGAAAAGATAATAATACAATCATAGGTCTAGTGAGACTAGACCAAACATACAACTCAAACTAGCTTTTGGTAAAAAGAGCCTATAGGCCAAAATATGCATCCAAAAGACATGAAATTTTGGTTATTTGGTACTTGTGACATGATAAACCAATATAAAATATTTTTTATGTAATTTTACAAGTTTAATTTCCCATTATTTTTACACATTCCCCTATATGTTTATTCATAGTCACAATTGTAGTAAACAATGTTCTTGAGGTGCATACAAGTGTAGTAGAGGGTTGGAAATCCATTTGAGTGTTTTTAAAGAGTTAATTTATGTCATTAATATTAAAAATAACCTTTAAATAGTGATTATACCCAATTATCTAAGCAAACCATGCCCTTGAGGGCTAAAATAAACAAGCGGGCCTATATCACCAAAATGCATTTTCAAACCCTCTAAGCAAGATAACCCCTTGAAAATTATATGATGAGATGTTTAAGGTAAAATTATGAAGATTTAAAGAAATGAAAATATTTCGAGGAGTTATTTTTAGTCCAAAGAGGAAATTCAAATTCTACAGTCAAGATACCCATTTGATCCACCTAATCAAGTGCTCATATATTTAACCACATGAAGAGTTTAGCCAAGTTTTCATAGAATGATTTGAGGAAACATATGAACTTATAATTAATGAAAAATATAGTTTGGTTTAGGGTATATAATTTATGAATAATCGATAAGAGCATAAGCATGTCTAGAATGCTTGCAAACCCTATAGGCAAATTTATTTACATAGGTATCTTTTCATACCTTTTGCATGAAAACCCAATATTATTAGGGAATTTGAGGGGTTATGTATAATAAAAATGCATGGAAATAATTTTAGGTTTGGAAATCTATACTTTATGAACCATAATTAAGAATTTTCACCTCTAAAACCCTCCCAAACCCTCATAATGACTTGTTTTGAGAAAAGTCAATTTTATTGAAATAAAAACCTAATGAATCAACATAAACACTATTAGAACATCAAATAAACTTAGAGATAGTCCTATAAATGGTACTTCATTGTAAAAATTTATATATATCAAGGAATAAAATATGTTTTTGAGAGAAAAAAGCATAAAATATGAGGTACAAGGTAGTTTACATGAAATCCAATCCATGGAGATAAAATTTTATAACTTTATATTCATCAAAAAATTATAAATTGGTAAAAAAATATGCCTGAATGTGTCTTGGGGAACTCTTACAAAATAGCCACTCTATAGGAAATCAAGGAAAATCTAGCCTAGTCAACCTATTTGACTAATTTTTAGATGTTTCAAGATAATAAAGAGATATTTAATATTATGAGGGGTTGTTTCAAGTCTGATAATAAATATATTTTTAGGTATTAAATATTTTAATTTAGGTTCCAATGGTCATCAAATGCAAAAGATATGCTACTAGGCCTTATTAGCCTAATTTGATCAAATAATTGAAGTGAAAATGGTATTGGAAAGCTATCAAGTGAGTTCATGTTAAGTTTTCATGCTTCATAACTGGTATTAATGTGGAGTTATCATAAAAATTATAGCCTTCAAGTACCAATTCATGTAAATAAGGGATTAAGTGGGAGTTGACTAGTCTTCAGTGCCAGCACTCTAGTTGACTGATCCTTGACTAATCATCATCCATGTTTCATGGTATTCATGAAAGGAGAGCTATTTAAAACAATTTTAACTAAAATCAAGTGGAGTTATCCACCAACTTATCACATAGAAATCATGCAAGGATATTTGACAAGTCAAAGATGGCCCACCTCTTCTTTTCAACACCAAAAGGAGCTCATACAAGGATTTTCAAGATAAATATAAGTATTAAAGACTTTTGATAACTATTGTAACTCAAATTTGACTTGATTTAATACCTAGTTTAATTATCCTTATTCCCTCTATGCCACATTGGCTAGATCTTCTCATTTTTTATATATTTAGGCTTTAAAGTCAAATTTTAAGATCTTTCTTGTGGGGATGATTAAACTCTACTAGGAGTGAGATTTGTAGCCTTTTGAGATGAATAAAATTACTATTTTAAAATTCCTATACTCTGGTATAGTTTGTTTATTTTAGTTGATTTGCACATTTGGTAGTATTTTCTCCCTTGTTAGTTCTTGATCTCACCTAGTTACTAGTATGTCATCTTATGTAGGTCATGTTTAGTGTTTGATGTCATTTAACTGAGATAATAGTGGTTTTATTGATTTTTTAATGCCTTAAATTAGGCCTATTACATCATTTCCCTCATGTGTAGATCACTTGATAAAACCTCTATGTGAAATACTATTGCATAAGAGTCTTGGAGTTGTAGTTTCAATGATTTTCTTGTATAATTAGTGTTGTATGAGCTCAAATTGAGTGTATGAGCCAAAAATATAGGTGTATCACCAATAGCAAAATAGGATTTACCCTCCAGTTTCCTTTTAACCCTTTTCATCCTAAAAATTATAATAGGTTTTAGTAATCAGAGCATAAGTGATATATCAAAGGACCTAGCCTCATCAAAACTAGAGGTCTGGTTTGAGTGTAAGTGTTTGACACCATAGATCATTCCAATGTTATTCCATGTGTGAAAGAGATCTTCAGTAATTAGCCTTTAAATAAGGTTCTATCTAGGTTGCTAATAATTTTGGCATGCCTAATGGGACATAGATTCAAGCATTAGAGTATAATTTATAGCATATTGGTCTTTAAAATCAATTTCAGATACTCTTATGGTCTTTATCTCAGAGAATTCAATTATTTTTCATGTTTTTAAGGCTATGGTAGCCTATAATAAATAATTCTATCATTCATCTTCTTATCATCAGTTCCACTATGATCGATATAAATCCTATGATGATCTATATTAGCCTTATGATGAGCCTCACCAACCATATATAGAGACTTATTATAAGTATGATGACTCATACCAATCTTGTGATAACCCTCATGAATCTTGATATCTTCTAGATTAGCCCAATCAAATCCTAAAACAATCCATCACAAGCTTCAAACAAACCCTTTTTGTCTATGATAAATAGATCATAAGCATAGATACTCAAAATTTATATGGAAAAGAGATCCCCAAGCATGAAATTTATAACATGAGAGCTAATTTATAGTAGGATAAATAGGTTTGTGCATCTTTCATAAGGAAAGGCCATTCAAAGTTTAGTGCTAATATTATATACATAAGTGGTCTAATTATAGGCATTTAAGAGAGGTTGGTGGTCCATGAGAAACACTAGGGCCACCATAATAAACAAGCTCCCATTGAGATTCCCTTTTCTCTTTATTATCAATAAGCAAATGTTTATCATATCCCCCAATATTCCACCCAAGCCTTTCCAATTTTTCCTACCTATAAATCCATCCAAGAGAGACCTCAAAAGGTTAAAGAAGTATGTTTTGAAGAGGCTAATCTTCATGTTTCACAATAGATCATTAAAAAGTCTTCATCTTCAATTATATAGGGAGACATATCTAATGAGTTATTTCATGACTTTGAATCTCAACTAGCCAAGAAAGTTGAGCTTGTAAATCATCATATTCATCAATCAATTGTAGCTATAAAGGTAACATAATAAAAAATTCCTTTTTTTTAACCCATGGCTAAAATAAGTGAAATTCAAGAAGTTCCTAAACCCAAGTTCATGACTTGGAATCAGGACAACAGTCTAGGGAGAAAGAAGAGCTTTCAAACATAAGTCAAGATGTTGAAGTTAAGAACAAGTAGGATATCATTTAGCCTCCACTCCTTTCTCAAAATCCCAAGTATTTTCCTTCAAGTAAAGTTATTTAATAAATAGTGTAGTAGAGAGAGGAGGTCAAGATGATCAAGGTTGAGCTTCCCCATGAATAGAATCAATCATCAATGGTAACATATCTAGACCTTTTTCATCTTCTTGAGTATTTTTAGGGGGATACCATGCCTTTTCTTGAGAAAGAGCCTCTCTTTTTTGAGGAAATTGAATAAGTTGTAGATGAGTTTTGTGAAGATGAAAGATTATTGCATGAACATGAATATAACATCATCATTGGAACACTTAGTTTCAAGGAATAACATGATCCGATCTCTCAAGATGTACAAGAAGATGAATTCAAAGAAGTTGTTGCTATGATAGATGATGAGATAAAAGTATAAGAATAAGTATATGAAGAAGATACTTTTGATATATAATAAGAATACACTCTAATTGAGAAAGAACAAGAAGATTTACATGATTTCTTTGACCACACAATAGCTACCATCAATCATGACAATCCACAAGAGATTGCATAAGTGATAGAAGTTAAGTACCAATAAACAAGATAAGATGAAGAAAAAGAGGATTTTAAGAGAATATCAAGTCATCAGCTTGATGTTAAAGATGAAGCAATCTTGATTCATCAATTTAAGATACCAAAATATGATTTACAACCTTATGATCATAATGAATAAACTCTAATTATACTTCATCTTGATGAGAACAAATTAGTATACTTGTTTGACATTATTCATTTAGGTTATTATTTACTTGAATATGATTCATTGTAGGTTGAGAGTGGTGATTTAATCAATCATTCTTCCAAGCAATCAAATCTAGGATGTTTTTTTATTAGGAGATGACTTGTTTGAGTCTCTCAAGTAAGGTTATCATCTTCTCATTTCATCTTCAGATGGTTGTCTACTTTTGAAAGTTGAATATGAACTGAAATAGCCTAAAGAAGTCATAAAATTAGATCCTTATCTCTTAAAATTTAGTCTTAAAATAATGAAAAAAGAGATACTTCAAGTTGTTCAACATGATCATAATCAACATCTCATAAATCAAGAAGAATTGAGATTATTTTTGTAAAGTACATGGATCTAGGAGGAGCATGATTTGGTCTTTAAATCATGTCTATAATTTATGCTCTTGAAATTGGTAATAAAAAACCAATAGCTTCCTCAAGAGATTATGAAGATGCAAATTTTCTTATCTACAAGAGATAACTATCAAGTTATGATAATCATTACTAAAGGTTCTATGGTGGACAAAATAGCTTTCCATTTGACATAAGAGGTAATATTTTTGTTTCAATGAATTTATGTTTATACTTTGAAAAGGGAAGAAGAAGAAAATATATATGGGTATAGTTGAAAAACCTATTTGATTATGTGTGCATGAATCAGATGATTGTTAAGAGATCCCCTTTGTCTTGGGAGGATGACTTACAAATAAAATATCACTAAATCAAATGGTTGGTTAGATATATAGCTGAGTATATTGCCTAGTGATAGCTCAATCCTAAAAGAAAGAGATTCTTCAAGGGCTATCAATCCACACATTTTAAGAAATTAATTTTATAAAATATAATAGAAATTACTTGCATCAATAATAAAAAGGTACTAAAATTAAACACAATAAATACTTGAGAAATTAAAAGACTAGAAATGATTAATATAGTAGTAAGTCAGTCAATACTAATGTTAAATGGGTTGGGTCTATTTCATAAAATTAGGTAGAGGTTTGTGAATAGGCAAGGGCACAAAGAATTAGATTTGGTTTGTGATAGGTAGGTGGAAATATATTTTGATAATCTCCTACCATAATGATCATCAGTGGTTAAGGTGACCATTGATAGTCAAGGTGACCATTGATAGTCAAGGTGACCATTGATAGTCAAGGTGACCATCAATAATTAGATATACTATAAATGATTGAGACAACCATCAATGGCTACTATGTATAGGTTTTGGTTGATAAATGGTTAGATTAATGGGATCACTAGGTCAAATTCTAAGAGATGGTTTTTTGTTGGGCTAAGTGTAAAAGTTAAATAAAGTAATTAAATATTGGAAAAAAATACTTATCTTTCAAAATATCAATCAGGTGAGTGTTTATGGTGGTCGATTCATTGGTGGATTTTGATGTGATTTCGATAGAGTAATGGTGCTTGGATATTTGTGGAAGAATGGAAACAAGTAGGCTCTCTAATATGATAGCTAGACTAATAGATTATTGATGATGATTAACCTACAAAAAAAAACTTTAGATGTAGAAGTTCTTGATAACAATTAAAAATGATCTCACCTCCCTGCTCCTCTCTTTTTATAGGCAAGGAAAGAGAGGTACAACAAGATGTTAACTAAGATTCCTAATTTTAACTCATGCATGTAATGACCTGTATATAAATTTAGAGAAGTTATTTTAGAAAATCAAGGTGAATGGTTTGCATGTTACTAGTTGAGGAGGTGCACCCTGACCATTCATGGTCAAGGTGACCATAGGTAGTTGAGGGTAAACATGAAAAGTGGGTAAAAGGGTAGGTTAAATTAGTTAGTCAAAATAACCATGATTAGGCTTGGTTAGGGGTTAAAAGGCTAAATTGGTCCCAAAGGGGCCCTAAAGTGGTCCAAGGGAACTTTAACATTTAGAATCATAGTGTGTAGATTTTTGGTGTCTACATTTTCCCCCTTTTTATTATGCAACCTTGAATCAATAAGCTACAAAATAAAAATGGATTGTTAGTCATATGTTTGGTTATCCTGAGTATGGGAGGAGGTATTCCCCCTCAAATTGGGAGTTGATGAGGTAGAACAAAATTAGGTGTGGGTTTGATAAGGTAAATAAAGGTGATGACAAAGGTGGATGCCATGAATGTGGGTGATAGGTTGGGTACTGAAACACAAATAAGCACACAAAGTGTGATAGCCAAGATCACACATTGACTAGGTTACCATAGTTGGTAAAAATAAAGTTTGGTACTAGAAGGATAAGTGAAAAGTGGATTACATGATCACATTTAGGTGTGGTGGCTAGGAACACTCATAAAGGAAAGTCTCTTAAGTAAGGTCTGAGATTTGGTGGGTATCCAAGGTGGGAAGTGCTCTTGGTGAAAACACAAACTAGTTAAGTGTCATGGGTATTTGAGGTAGGAAGTGCTCCCAAAAAAACACAAGTGGGTCAAGTGTGCATAAGGTAGCATAAGTGAAAAAAGTGGTCAACATGATAATGATGCCATTATAGTCAAAGGACCAGGAAAAAGTTATCACAAAATACATACTAGTTGGGCTAAAAGGGACCAATAGTGAGGTGATGAGGTTGGCAGGTTGGGCAGAGAAGGTAGTCTCCATGGGTGGGTAAATGATTTGGTTCTACTAAGAAAAAAAGGGTTTGCTTATAGGTGAAACAAAAAAGGTGAGCCTCTTGATTGTTGATGGTTAACATCCGTAGGGAAATGGATGTCTAACCATTAGTGGTCATCATGATTGTTGGTGGTCATCTAGTAAAAAAATGGTTTTTTTGAAAGTGTTTAAAATGCTAAGGAAAACTAGATGTTAGTTGTTGGGTATAGGCTAACCCTATAGGTTAGAGGGTAAATTTGGTGTGTATTGAGTATATGGGTGGGATGGGTAGATAAATAGTTTGATTTGAAGGGTAAGGTAGGGTAGGGAAAGATTTAGTTGGAAGGAAACAATGATGTATGTGACTAAGCTATGTTTCTAAATGAATGATAATAGGCCTAGGAGTAGATATAGATGCATGATCAGATTCCACTCATCTTCACAAAGATCTACTAGGGGATGACCCAAGATAATTAGACCCATATGGAGGAGGTTGGGTTAGGATTGATGAGGCATTATTATTATGTGCCTTGGGATGCATCCATAATCATAGCTCTCATTGAGAGATGGGATCTAGGTACGAACACCTTCTTACTACCAATCAATGATATAATGAACTTTCTAGAGGATGTACATAAGATCACATGGCTATCTCTTTGAGGTGATCTAATACATCACATAGAGTAAGAGGAATGAGATGATCACATTAAGCTATTATATGGAGATGATAGTGATTAGGTTAGATGACATATTATGGGGTTTAGCTATAACACACTATATGAGAGGGTGTCAAGAAAGATAAGCATATTCATGAGTCAAGAGAGATAAATTTTATATTGATCAATGTAAGAATTCTAATTTTAAAAATTGATTATGGCTTCTACCTAATTTTTTTATATGAGGGCTGATTACGGCTTTCAAAATTAGTTTGATTTTGTTGTAATTTTGATAATGGGTTTTTTGATTTGTTGTTATCTATGGGAAGCTGATCGATGTAGGAAGCTTCCAATAAATTGTTATGCTTTTGACAAAAAACTCACTCAACCATCCTTTGAATGAGTGGTCTAAATTTGTGTGTTTTCTTTTAATGATTTTGATATCTATCCTTTAAGGGAACAATCCACCTTACATTGAGCAATTTCAAATATGTTTTTAATATTTTTCCTTCAAGGGATTAGTATATGAATGTTAGGAATGACCCATGATGGCCATTGGTTTAGATTTTTGCCTTTTATTACTTTGTTTGATTTTGCTTGACATAGACTTGCTTAGGCTAGCTTAAGGGTTTACCTTTATCAAGGCAAAAATAAAATCACAAGAAGGTTGTTTGGATGGCAAGAGGTTTAGGTGACAATGATCATGGGAATCCATTTCATAAAAAGGGGAGGATAGTACCATGAGAATCATTCCATGGGTAGATCCATGGTACCCATTGTTCAAGATAAGGCTATGATTATGATCGATAATCACATGACTCAATTTTTAATTAATTACCACTAAAATAGGGAGACTAACGTGGTTAAAATCAAGGGATGAGATTAAGTTAAAATAAAAGGTGAATTAGATCCTTCTTAACAAAAGAATGGACATAGATGTAAAGCATTGAGGGGCACAAGTTTTGGGTTTCCACCAAGAGAGGATAACTGGTAATTTTTTGATCCATATTTATGGGTTATGATATAGGGTCCAAGCCAATTAAAATCAAACTTGACCTATTTTCTTTTCTCCATATTGGTGACATATTGATTTTACTTTAGGATGAGGTCTCTAATATTGAATTCTCATACTCTAAGGTGTTTATTATAGGAATGTTTGATGTACTCTTAGTAGACATGAACATGGGTAAGGGTAGATAAGTAATGCTCATAAATTAGCTCCTATTGGGATAAATGGTGCTAACAATAATCATCCTCAATAATGAGATCTTACAAAGATATGCAAAGAGAGGGAATTTAGATTTTGAGAGGCAAGACTACCTCCACTCCAAACACAAGAGAGAAATGGGTAGAAAATATAGCGGCCCTAATGCTAGTATGATATTCCCATAAAGAAAAGGAGATAATCTCTACCTTCCAATCCCTCCTACCAAATATCCACTTGTAATTTTATAAGGAAAATTTCCACCTCTTGTAGCTATGTTATGCTAGAAACTAAACATATGGTCTTTAAGTAATGTCTCTAATCATTAGTGCACTTAGTACACCCCTAAACCAATCCACATTGTGTATACTTACTCCTATACCTGAAGTGGTGAATTCACCTCTCCATCACATGAATTTAATTAAGAAATCTATCTGAGTGTATCCCATCCATGGAAGCCCCACTGACCTCAACACTCAAATGTGATCATAGGCTTTATAGTGTAGAAAAGACCAACACTACTATCATACCTCTTATGGGCCCTAAATCCCCATATCTCATATATTTACACCAAGATTAAAGGTACCTAGATAAATACAATCCACCCTAGTAGAAACTCAACCAGTACCCCCAGTATCAAGTATGGGAACATCCCTCTACTAGAGTCAAGAAGAGAAAAACATGAAATGGCCATCATAAGCATATTCATGAGTTTCCTCTCACCTAACACCCTTTTATACAACATGTTGTAGCTAAAGGCCCCAGCATGCCATCTGACCTAATCACTGTCATCTCCATATAATATCTCAATATGATCCTCCCACTCATCTCAATTTATATGATATATTAGATCACCCTAAAGAGGCAACCATGTGATCCTATGCACATCCTTTGGTAAGATCATCATCTCACCGATCGATAGTAATAAGGTGTTCATATATAGATCCCATCTCTTGATAAGAGCTAAAATCATGGATGCATCCCAAGTCACATGCTAATAATACCTCATCGCTCTCAACCTAACCTCCTCCATATGGGCCTAGTCAGTTGGGGTCATCCCTTGGTGGATCTTCATGAATATGAGAGGCAATCAATCATGCATATTTATCTACTCCCAGGCATATAAGAATTCATTTAAAAACATATCTTAGTCACCTACATGATTATTTCCTACTAACTAAACCTTTTCTTACCCTACCTTACCCTTAAAATCAACCTATTTCTCTACCCATCTTACCCATCTACTCAATACCTACAAAATTTACCCTCTAACCTATAGGGTTAGCTTATACCCAACAACTCACATATAATTTTCCTTAGAATTTTAAACACTTTAAAAAAACCATTTTTTCACTAGGTGACCATTAATTGTCAGACATCCATTTCCCTATAGATGTTGACCATCGATAGTTAGGAGGCTCACCTTTTTTATCTCACCTATAAGCAGACCCTTTTTTTATCAATAGAACCAAATCATTTACCCACCCATGGAGGCTACCTTCTCTACCTAACCCACCAACCTCATCACCTCATCATTCATCTCTTTTAGCCTAACTAGCATGCATTTTATGATGACTTTTGCCTAGTTCTTTGACTACAGTGACACCATTGCCATATTGACCAATTTTTTCACTTGTGATACCTTACACACACTTGACCCACTTATGTCTTTTTGAGAGCATTTCTTACCTTAGATACCTATGACACTTGACCAATTTGTGTTTTTATCAAGAGCACTTCCTGCCTTGGATACCCACCAAAACTTAGACCTTGCCTAGGAGACTTACATTTATGAGTGTTCCCAATCACCATGATTAAATGTGGTCATGTGGTCCACTTTTCACTTGTCTTTATAGCACTAACCTTTATTTTTTCCAACTATGGCAATCTAGTCAGTGCAAAATCTTAGCTATCACACTTTATGCACTTATTTGCACTTTTGTGCCCAACCTATCACCCAAATTCATGATGTTGACCTTTTTCATCACCTTTATCTACTTTATCAAACCCACACCTGATTCTATTCTACCTCATCAACTCTTGATTTGAGGGGGAACACCTCCTCCAATACTTAGGGAAACCATACCTACAACCAATAATCCATTTTTATTTTGTATCTTATTGATTCAAGGTTTTATAACAAAAAGGGTTAAAATGTAAACACTAGAAATATTGACATTGTGATTTTGAATGTCGAAGTTCCCCTAGACCACTCTAGGACTCCTTTGGGACAAATTTGGCCTTTCAACCCCTAACCAAGCCTAATCATGGTTATTTTGACCAACTAACTTAACCTACCATTTTACCCACTTTTCACCTTCACCCTTGACTATCAAAAGTTAGGATGACCATCAAAAGTCACCTTGACCATCAATAATTAGGGTGCACCTCCTCAAAAAGTAACATGCAAACCATCTTCCTTGATTTTCTAAAAATAAATTATCTAATTCCATGTGTGAGTTATTACATGAGAGATTTAAAATTAGGAAGCTCATTTAATTTCTTATTGTACCTCTCTTTCCTTGCCTATGAAAATAGAGTAGGGAGGTGAGATCATCTACAATTGTTATCAAGAGCTTATGCATCTAGAGTTCCCTTTTTGTAGGTCAATAATCATCAACAATTTAGCAATCTAGCCATCATGTCAGAGATCCTACTTATTACCATTCCTATATGAATATCCAAGCATCATTATTATATTGGAGTCACATCAAATTACACTGATGAGTCAAAAACATCAAGCACCTACTTGATCAATATTATGCTAGATAAATATTTATTTTACAGTATTCAATTACTTTATTTTCCTTTTACACTTAGCCTAGTAACAACCCATCTCTTAAAAAAATATTTGTGATCCCATCAATCTAACCAATTATCAACCCAAACATATACACAATAACCTTTGATGGTTGTCTCAACCATTAATGGTCTGTCCAATTTTTGTTAGTCACCTTGACCACTGATGGTCACCTTAATCACTAAAAGTCATCCCAACCACTGACATTCACTATGGTAGGAAATTACAAGATATTTACACCTACCTATACCCAATCAAATATGATTCTCTATACCCCTACTTGTTCATAAACCTCTACCTAATTTTTAAAATAGATCCAACCCATTTAACATTAGTATTGACCAGCTTAATTCTATATTAGTCATTTATAGTCTATTTCTTTATCAAGTATTTCTTGTGCTCAATTTTAGTACCTTTTGATTATTGATTAAATTATTTTATATTCTATTTTATAAACTTAATTATTTATAATGTGTGGATTAATAGCCCCTGAGGAAGCTCTTACTTTTGGGATCTAGCTATCGCTGGGTAATCCACTCAACTATCTATCTAACCATTCATTTGCTTTAGTGTTGTCTTATTTGTAGGTTATCCTCCCAATCCAAAGAGGATCTCTTCATAATAATGTGATTCACACATACACAATCAAATAAGTTTTTCAACTATACCCATATTTAGTTTTTTCTTCCCTTTTAGAAATATAAGCAAAAATTCATTGAAAACATCAACTAGTCACGATAAGATAAGAAGAGGGCATGATGTTGATTCTTTGGCAAGGACTAAAATAAAACCAAAGTTGGATTGGCTTAATGAACACAATCCATTTCAATGCTTCACATTAACATTCATTAGTTAGTTAAAAAGGGGTCTTGACCACATAATGTCAAGTAAGCTCAAAATCCTTCATTTATAGTGTTTAAAGGGGAGATGGATGAAAATGGAACCTTATTGTGAGACTATCATGCATATTTTATAGGTTTATAAAGAGTTAGTATAAATAATTCTATGTCATATAAAGTGTAGGCTGATTAATGCAAGAAGTCTACTTGTGAAAACCAATTGCAAATTCCACCTTATTTTGATGTGTGAGGTCTAATTTCATATTTCAAAATTAGTTTGCTTTTTTTGTGATTTTGATAATTGGTCTTTTGTTTTTTTCATATATATGGGAATTTGATTGATGTTGGAAGCTTCCAATAAATTTCTATGCTTTTGACAAATGACTTATTTAGCCATCTTTCAAGGGATTAGTTTATGTTTGTGTGTTTTGTTTAATGCTTTTTATAGCTATGCTTCAAAGGAGCAATACACCTTACATTGAAAATTTTCAAATATGCTTTCAATAATTGTCCTTCAAGGGAGCCATCTATGAATGTTAGGAATGACCCATGATGTCCATTGGTTTAGATTTTTGCCTTTTATTAGTTTGTTTGATTTTGATTAACAAAGACTTACTTAGGTTGGCTTAACAGTTTACCTTTATGAAGGAAAAACTAAAATCACAAGAAGGTTGTTTGGATGGCAATAGGTTTAGGTGACAAAAATCATGGGAATCCATTCCATAAAAAGGGGAGTAAAGTACCATGAGAATCATGCCATGGGTAGAAGCATGGTACCCATTGTTAAAGATATGGCTATGATTGTGACAGATAATCACATGATTCAATTTTTAACAAATTACCCCTAAATTAGGGAGATGAATGTGTTTGAAAGTAAGGGATGAGCTTAAGTTAAAACAAAAGGTGAATTTTATCCTTTTTAATAGAAGAATAGACATAGATGCGAAGTATTGAGGGCTTTAAGTTATGGTTTTACCTCAAGAGAGGAAAACTAGTAAGCTCTTGATCCATACTTGTGGGTTATGATATAGGTTCCAAGTTAATTGAAATCAAACTTACCTCACTTATTTTTCTTTATATTGGTGATATGTTTATTTTCCTTTAGGATAAGGTCTCTAATGTTGAATTCTCATACTCTAAGGTGTTTGTTATAGGCACATTTAGCATGCTCTTAGTAGACATGAAGATGGGTAAGGGTAGATAAGTGTTTCTTGCCAAGTAGATCAAGTTGGGCTAAATAGTACTAATGATAATAATCCTCAATAATGAGATATTACAGATAAATGCAAAGAGAGGGAATTTAGACTTTGAAAGGCAAGACTGCCTCTAGTCTAAACATAAGAGAGAAAGGGGTAGCACCCATAGGGGTCCTAATGCTATTATTATATGCCCATAAGGTGAAGGGGATGTGTGAATGCTAATCTCAACTAGATGTATTGACCATTTTAGTTAGCATGTTATTAAGATTTTTGTTAGAGGCTCCTACCTTTCCATTTGCTTAAGGGTGATAAGGTGAGGAGATTGTTAACTTAATTAAAAATGCATCACATAGACGCTAGACATACTTTTTTTTAAAGGATTTACCATTATCAGTGATAATCTTGTGAGGAACACCAAATTGGTAGATGATGTGATGGTTGATAAAGTCAACAATCTCTTCCACTTTGGCCAGACTAAAGAAATAACTTCTACCCATTTGGTAAAATATTTAGTCATAGTGATGATATAATGGTGTCACTATGAAGAATGGGGGTTAATTTCACTGATAAATTTTAGACCCCATTGTGAGAAGGGCCATAAATCAATGAAAATGCAAAGACTATGGCTAGGTATGTGATACAAATTGGTATGTCATTGATACTTAGCACACTTTTTCACATAATCACAATAGTATTAATTAAGGGTAGGTCATTAATATCTAAGGCAAAGGATGTGTTTAGCTATGGTGAGGCCACTAAAGTGTTCCCCACAAATCCCAACATGCATTTCCTTGATAGCATGAGAGGCTTTGTGACTATGTAGGCAAGGAAAGAGGAAACCATCAAAGCGACATTTATAAACAATTCCCCCATAATGGTGTAATGTGAGGTATTATAGATAAATTATCTTTGAGAATTCCTAGAAATCCCACAAATAATGATGGAAAGGTTAAGATAGTTGACGTTTGTTAATACCAAAGGTCGGGCTAGGTCTCTTCCACATTTAAAATGGTGAGAGAGTTTGGTTTGACATAGGAAGGCTAGGTAAGTTTATGGATAATGATATCTTGGATTCAGAGGGTGTAGATGGGATTTGAGAGGTGAGGGAAGCCATGGTATCAAAAAACTTATTGGTAGATCATGGGGTTGATTGGATGTAATAGTGTTCAAATGATGCTAAGAGTTTGTCAACTAGTTATTTGTACTATTGCAAAACATCATTCTTACACTAGTGAGAGCTATTGATTTGATTGACCACAATTTGGGAGTCACCAAAGATGTTGATCATTTTGACTCCTAGGGTTAATTCAGTCTAAAGGCCTATAAATAGGGCTTCATACTCAGCTATATTATTGTTACATTCAAAATAAAACTTAAAGGATAAAGGAAGGGGCTCATCATCAAATGGAATAAGGATGATACCATCTCCCCCACTACATTGACATTTTGATTCATCAAAGAACATGGTAACCTGATAGGTGAAGTCCACTTGAGAGAGGGTCATGATGGACTCATTGGAGAACTCAAGAGGAGGAGGTTGGTCGTCTGCTAATGGTGCCTCAACTAATTGGTTGGCAATAACCTACCCCTTAATTGACTTTTGCTTAAGGAATTCAAGGTCAAACTCTACTAAAAGTATGAGCCAATTGGCCATACATTATTTTTGTTATGGCTTAGAGTGCATGTAATTGAGTATGTCAAAATTTGTTATTAGAAAGGTTTTGTGGTTAAGAATGTCATGGAAAAGATTGGTGGCCACAAGACTAAAGCTAAGTAGAGTTTCTTGGTATGGGTATATTGAGTATCATACTCTACAAGTGTATGGATGATGTAGTATATGGCTTGCTCTTTGTGTTGTTCATCTTGATGAGAAAACATTATTCCTAGGGAGTGGTTAGTGGTAGAGATATAAAGGTAGAAAGGTTGGTTGTCCTTCAGAGGGGTGAGGATAGGTGGAGATAAAAGGTAATTTTTGAGTGAATCAAAGTCCTTTTGATAGTTTTTATTCCACTTAAAAGTGACATCTTTCTTTAGATGGTAGTGGAAGCGTTGACATTGATCTGAGAGCTGGGAGATAAAGTGATAGATGGATTAGAGCTTCCCCTATGAACTATGGAGTTGCTTGAGGTTGGTTATAGGAAGCATGTCAAGGATTGATTTAATATTGGTAGGATCAACTTTGATTTCTTAGAGGGAGATAATAAATCCAAGAAGCTTTCCTGATAAGACCCTAAAAATACACTTCTTGGGGTTAAGGTGGACATGGTAATGTGTAAGTCACTTAATGACAATCTTGAGAATGGCTAAATGATCTTGAAAAAGTTTGTATTTTTTGAGAAGGTTATCCACATAGTCCTCTACAATATTATGGATATGGTCATGGAAGATATAGGTCATAGCACATTGGTAGGTTTCACCAACATTCTTTAGCTTGAAAGACATGACTCTATAGTAGAAAGTTTCCCATGGGGTGGTAAAGCTAGTTTTGTATTGATCTTCTAGAGAAATTAGGATCTGATTGTAACATGAGAATCTATCCATGAGAGATAACATCTTATGGTTAGTTGTAAGATCAACTTGCTGATTAATGCTCGATAGAGGAAAGTTGTCTTTGGTTCAAGCAAGGTTGAGGTCGCAAAAGCCCACACAAATGTGTATTCTTCCTATGGCTTTGGTCATAGGCATGGCATTTGAGACCCATTGGGGATAGTCAATGGGTTGAATGAAATTGATAGTTAGAAGATTAAAGCTCTTATTTGATAAGAAGGGTTATGTGAGGGTACATGCATTAAAGTTTTTATTTGATAGGCTTGGCATCATGGTTGGTGACTATGTTATGGTTATAAATGGTGGGGTCAATTCCAAGTATGTCACTATAATAATAAGAAAATTCTATGTTATGGTCTTGAAAGGAGGGTAAGTCCTGAAGTTCCTTAACATTCAATGATTGGCCAATTTTTATAATGTGAGGTTGTCTAACATGCCCAAGTTGATATTTATGGTGGATTCATTCAACATGATCAAAGTCTCAGGAGGAAGGGATTTGTGGATGGAATAATATAGGGTATTAAGGTAGGTTAGAATGGAATTATCATCTTGTAACTAAATAATGTTAATGGTAGGGGAGTTATCTCTTTATCATCTCAGGATGGGTCAAAAGGATGGTTACGATTGCCCCTTAATTTTGATAAGTTAGGGGTCTGAGGACAATTGTGTTGATGAAAAATATTATGTGGGATGATGTCATCATCCTCACACATAGGTGGAGGTGAGATCAGTGAGGAAGGGGTATCTTCTTCAATAATGGTGGTCGTAGGTGGTTTGGTTTACTTCTTGGTGGGTAGGATAAAAATGAGGCCATGTTTCTCATGAGGCTTTTTGGCCTCAATAGAAATCAATTCATGTGAGCCATGTTCATATCATCCAAGACCAAATCCTTTCCAAGCACACCTATGGAGGTATTTCTTGGCAAAGTTCAATTTATCTAGGTAGGAGAAATAGGTGGTGAATGGTTAGGGTGAAAAATAGGTAGTGGAAGCACCAAGGGGTTTTTCAAGTCCCCCATAGATCAAATGGGTTTGATAGTGGGGAGGTCTAAAGGAAATAATGGTTATAACATTAGATTCATACCTAGGTTGTTAGTCAAGTTTCCCATACTCTTGGTGAGTAGGGAAAACATTAAAGGTGAAGAGGTGATACTCCCCAAGTGAAAGGTCATGGAATGTTGATTATAAAGGGTTTGAGGCAGGGATCTAATTAGAGTGGATGGATGAGCTATTTGATGCCTCATTGATAGAAGAAGGTATGACTTCCTCTATCATGGTTGAGGGCTTGTCTTTGGCTAAGGAAGATGTGCTAAATGGAGGTCAGAGTACATCATTGGGCTGGAAGGTCATGTTTCATGTCAAGAAAGGAATTGAGTTAGCTTGAATGGGGTTGACCTAGCCTTCATGCTCAAATTTAATGCAATGATGAAGGGTTGAGGGAACATATGCCATGGATTGGATCCAAGGTTGTCCTAGAATAACATTATATTAGAATTCATCTCCCACTATATAGAAGATTTCATGGAGCATGTGGGGCTCTAAATAGATATGAAGGAAAACAGTTCCCAAGGTAGTGGCCATGGTATCATTGAAGGATCAAAGGATGGATGAGGTTTTAGATATGACATTATCTAAAAGGTTGAGTTAGTTATTGGCATGGGAGGAGATGATATTAATACTATCTTCCCCATTAATCATGGCCCATTTGATGTGGATTTAGTTGATGTAAGTAGTAATAAAGAGAGGGGGATCTAGGTCATCAAGATGGATATAATGTATTTACAAATCTTTGAAGGTGAAAAGGTTGGAATTTTAGAGAGTGATAACAAATGCTACCATAGATTGAGGGTATTTATGTTAGACCTCTACAAATTGAAATGACTCTATAATTTCTTGGTGATGATGAGGTGAAGTAGTAATCAACATATATAAGCTCATCTTCACTAGGGCTTGGTGAAGTTGTTTGAGCATCACTCTCTTGATGGATTTAGAGGGGTTAGATTAGGAGGTACCCAAGATAAATATCTTAGGTTTAGTTGAAGGTGAAGATGTTTGATTTTGGTTTGGTTGGGAAGTGGAAGATGGCTATATCCATGAAATGGACACTTTGGCCTTCCATTTATCCTTCTACTGAGCATGTGATTGAGTAACCACATGGATGATATGTATAGAGGGAGGAACTGGTGTAGAGGATTGGTTTGATTCTTCATCACTCTGAGGTAAGAGTGAAGGAGCAAGTAGGTGTTGAGTAGGAGTTACTATTGGTTAGATTGGTATAGTGATCATGGGAGATTCATCTATTACTAGATCATTTACATCATAGATCTGATGTATTATGGTTTGGAGAGCTTTACAATTATCCATGTCATGCCCTAGTGTCCTATGATAGGATCACACATGGTGGTCATTATACTAGGTAGGTTTCGAACCAAGGGGGTCAAAGGGTCTGATAGGAGGTAAGGTCAAGTAATAAATGTGTAATAAACTTTATAAAATGGTAGAGTATGACTCAACTCAAGGTAGAGAAGGTTTAACATTTTTGGTCTTCATTGGTAAGGTGGAAGTCCTATTGGGAGCAGTTTTGGTGACAGAAGGTTTGGGTAAGGTGGTGTGTTTAGTGTGTTTGGTTGGTGATTTTGGTTTTGGTAAAATAGATATTGATAAAGTGTTGGTAGGATGTTTCAAGGTAGGTATCTTGGGTATTATTAGTGTGTTGAAGATAAGTGTGTCAAGAAACAATGGTGAAGGTATAACCAAAAATGGTGGTGGGTTTTTAGTTGAGATGGTTGGTTTTCTAGTTAAGGTAGAGGGATAAGGGCCCAATGTAGAGGGCAAGGTTAAAGGATAAATTTTTTTATCTCTTTGGCCTTTTAGTAATTTTGCTTCCTTGGTTTATTTGGCCTAGTTTTTGTCTAGTGGGTCTGGTGAGGTAAGCTCCACTTTCATAGATAGGTGATTAAGGATCTCTATAGGGAAGGTCCCAAGGTTTTTGGTTGGTTAGGTTGGAGAAAGTGATTTGGTTTTTTAGGTTTTAGGTGTATTGGATGGTTGAGTAACTATTGGGTTGGTAGAGGTTGCTATGTTTTGGTTGATAGGGTAGGAGTTTAGGTAACAAAAGTGGTGGATTGGTCTACCAAAGGCATGGTTAGAGGTTAATTTTTGACAATGTAAGGGATCCTCAATTGTTCCCAAAAGGTGGCTTGATTTATGTCAGGTTTGGAGACAAACTCCAACATCTAAACTAATCTAGAGAAGGGTTTGTAAACTAATTTTATTCCTTGGGTGGTGGACTTGAATGATAGGCACACATATCCCATAGATAAGTAACCCATCCAAACTTGACATGGAATGGCCTCCAAAGGGGAAATATATTGATGGGTGGTAAAGGGGGAAGGTAAGGTGGTGATGGTTGTTTGTTCAAGTGTGTCAGTTAAAGGAGGAGTTAGTGACTCCACTACCTCAATAAGTGGAGGAGGAGTAAGGGATGGTTCCTTGGGTTATGTATCTAAAGGAAGAGAAGATAACTCCACTACCTCAATAA
This sequence comes from Torreya grandis, assembly GCA_037957365.1. Classification (NCBI taxonomy): domain Eukaryota; kingdom Viridiplantae; phylum Streptophyta; class Pinopsida; order Cupressales; family Taxaceae; genus Torreya; species Torreya grandis. The sequence goes on along the minus strand of JARHVA010002290.1, from coordinate 608,728 downwards.
GTGGATGTGGTGAAGAATAGGTAGATGGGGTGGTATTTTCCTCTGAAATAAGCATGCCAAGAGCCATGTTGATGGTATGGGCATCATGTAAATAGTGAACCATGTGGCTCTCATTTTTGGTAGGAGCATGATTTGGAAAAGGTTACCTAAAAATTTCAAGGTCTTGGTTTTGAGGTGCATTGGGATTATCTAACACAAGCTCCCCCTTGTCAATGAGATATTGGACAATGCTCTTAAAGATAATTGATTACTTAGTGGAAAACACATAGATCATTCTCATTATATCATCTAGGCATAGGATGAGATGAATCAAATTGCTAAGGTAGTTTGATAGGAGGAAGTTGTATGATGTTGGCTTTCAATAACTTCTATAGGATTATAGCATAGGATTCCCCAAGTAGGGTGAATTGCTTCTAGTTGTTCTAGTTTTAGTTTCTCATGTTTTGATTAGAATAATTATAGGAATTTAGTTGGTTGATAGATGGTGGAGAGGTGTATTTAAGGACAACTACATTTTTTGTTCCCTTATTTTTGGTCCCAGTGTTGGTTTGGTTTCTTGGTTTTGAGAAAGAAGCCTCATTGGTTTTATAGGTAGAGTTCTTATTTTTTAGTTTTATCTTCCTTTTGTCAATGGATCTATTTTCTAACTTACGTTCCATGGTAAAAGCTTTGTCAAAAGTTATAAAGCTATAAACATGTAGTGTAGAAGAGATGTGTTTGGCACATGATCGAGAATTTTTTTTATATATTTAGATCTGGGCAAAGAGAAGGAGAGTTGATTGATTAGGCTCTTCCAATGAGATACAAAATTAGTGATAGATTCATCATCGAATTGTTAGATAGAGTATAAGTTAGTGATAGATACTTTCTTGGATATGTTTATGGAAAAATGATCCAAGAAAGTTTGAGCTAACTAGGTGAAGGAGAAGAGGGAATGTTTGGTTATGGCACTATACCAATCCAATGTCAGTCTTAACAAGGACATATGAAAAGTATAGAGAAAGAGGGAATCATCATAGGTAATCAAATAACATGAGTGGCTAAATTCCCTAAGGTATTGTTGGGGATCCTCCTTACTATAAAATTAGAACTTGAGAAGTTCCCATTGAGGGGGATATGGTATGATAGGCACAAATGGGTGGATGGGCTTGTTACAGATTTAGTCATATGATAAGATGTTATGGGAACCAAAGATGGATGATTCTAAGGTGCTCATATTATCCATCGACATCTTCATTAGATTTGTTTGGGGTTGTGTACCTAGAAGGTTGTAAGGTTCAAACTATTGTGGTGGTTGGGTGACATATTGGCAATTGGTTGGAGGTTTAGAAGTTATCACATATTGGTATGTAAACATTGGTGGTTAGGTGGAAGATATGTAAGGGTAGGTACATGTGGGTGTTTGGGTAGTAGGTAGATGTACATGCCCTTGAGGGTTAGGGGTGTATCTTGGTTTTAGTGCAATGGGAACTTGTTGGGTAGAATAAATGGTTAGGTTGGTGATCAAATGAAGGGTAGTGACTTTTATGATAATTGATGGTAGGGTAGAAGGTAGATGTACCACAAGATTTTGAATCAAGGTAGTGGTTATTGGATTGGAGGTTGTCGAAGGAAGGTTGAAAATTCTAGTGGTAGGAACTCCCATGGTGAGGGGAGTATATGTGGCTAGTGGTTAGTTTGATTATAAGGTAGAGGAGTTGTTGGTGGGGGTAGAAGGTATAAGGGTCTTTGTAGGTTGGGTAGGTTGGTTTTCCATAGTAGTATCAAAGGGATTGTTAGTGGATAAAGAGGCTTAGGCAGTCAACAATTAGGTAGTGACCATGACAATAGATGTGTTTCCCATAAGGTGGAACCAAAATAGGGGTATGGTGAGGCATGGTGTTTAGGTAATGTTGAAGGGTTGTAAGGTTATTATCTAAGAAGGTGGTGAAGTCTTCATCTCCTTGGGGAACCTCCTAAGGGAAATAAGGACTTACCTAAGGGTGAGGAGAGTATGTTGGTCTAGAGATGTAGTCCATGGATGAGGAGGTAGAAGAGGTAGGTTGACTTAGTTATGGGTTTTGCTTTGCTAGGTTCTTTCAATACTGACTAGTTAGAACCATACGAGATGGGGGAGGGAGAAATCAAAAATAATCTCACCACTCAAACAAACAGAAGACAAGAAATGATCATAGAAATAAAATCACACTCTAAAAATTATGTCAGGCCAAGGGTTCTTTTTTTAGTCTTTATTTTGGCTTATGCCTTAAAAGTTTCATGACTAAAATTGGCTTGTAGATAAGGTACTAAAAAGGAAGTCTATGATTGGTTTTATGTTGTGTTTAGGCTCTCAAAAAGAATTTGTATTGGGAATCAATATGTGGCTTGGTATTGGGGCCTACCCCCTCACTTCACACACCATAATGATAAGGGTGTTAGGTGCTTAAACACTATATACTGATTTTTAGAGTTTATACTCAACTAGAGAGCTAAGTTGGTTTTCTCCTTGGTAATACCTCTAAGAAGGATTATTGAGAAAGGGTAAGGTGATCACTAGGTGATGAAATCCTAGTCAGGACTTGTCTCAAGTTTATTTGATATGTAATTGATGAAGGTGATTTTGTTTAGTGTGTGAAATAAAAAGTGATACTATAATAGGATTATTTTTCTTTAATTTAAACTATGTGAGCTAAACTTGCAAGAAATCAATTTACATACTTAATTTTAAGCCCAAAATAAACTTTTGACTTCATTTGTGAGCATATAATAGAGATAAGATATAAATAAAAGAAACCCAATTAAAGACATAAGGGCCCCACCAAGCATGCCAAAATCTTTCAGTGAATTTATGCTTATATTCAAAAAGGGAAGAAAAAGAAACTAAATATGGGTATAGTTAAAAAAACCTAGTTGATTATGCATGCATGAATTAGATGATTATGAAGATTTCCTCTTTGGCTTGGGAGGATGACCTTCAAATAATACAACACCAAAGCAAATGGTTTGCTAAATCGATATCTTAGTGGATTGCCTTTACAATTGTTAGTTCCTAGAAGCAAGAGCTTCCTCAGGGGATATCAATCCACATGTTTTAAACAATTAAGTTTATAAAATATAATATAAAGTACTTGCATTAATAATCAAAAGGTACTAAAATTGAACACAAGAAATACTTGATAAATAAATAGACTATAAATGACTAATATAATAGTAAGCCAATCAATACTAATGCTAAATGGATTGGGTCTATTTCAAAAAATTAGGCATAGGTTTGTGAATAACAAGGGCATAAATAATCAAATTTTGTTGGGAATAAGTAGGTGGAAATAGCTTTCCAAATTTTCCTACCACAGTGACCATCAGTGGCTGGGATGACCATCGGTAGTTAAGGTGACCATCAGTCATTGGACATACAATTGGTAGTTGTGAAAACCATCAACAATTACTGTGTATAGGTTTGGGTTGATAAATGGTCATATTGACAAGATCACTAAGTTGAATTATGAGAGATGGGTTGTTGTTGGGTTGAGTACAGAAGGCAAATAAAGTAATTAAATACTAGAAAACAAATACTTATCTTGTATAAGATTGATTGAGTCAGTGATTAAGGTGGTTGACTCCTTGGTGGAGTCTGACATGATTTTGGTAGAGTAATAGTATTTGTCTATTCATTAAAGAATGGAAATAAAGAGGATCTATGATGTGATGGTTGGATCTATATATTTTTGATGATGATTGACTTGAAAAAAAATTAACTTTAGATACACAAGCTATTGATAACAATTGTAGATGATCTCACCTCTCTGCTCCTCTCTTTTTATAGGCAAGGAAGGAGAGGTACAACAAGATGATAACTGAGATTCTTAATTTTATCTTGATCATGAAATTAATCACATATGTATTTAGAAAATTTATTTATATAAAATCAAGGTAAATGGTTTACATGTTTTTGGTTGAGGAGGTGCACCCTAACTATCAACGGTCATATTGACCATTGGTGGTCAAGGGTGAAGGTGAAAAGTGGGTAAAAGGGTAAGTAAATTTAGTTGGTTAAAATGACCATGGTTAGGATTTGATAGGGTTTAAAAGTCTAATTGGTCCCAAAGGGGTCCTAAAGTGTTCTAATGGAACTTTGACATTTTGAATTACAGTGTGTAGATTTCTAGTGTCTACACTTTTCACTTTAGGTTAGTTGTTCTAGGATTGTTTTATTTCAATAAGTGAATAGCACAAGTAGTATTATACTTAAATTTCATTGTGTTTATATTATTTTCCTATTTTATTAAATTATTTTTCTTAAATTATTAGTTTATTTTTTATTTACTTTGAGTCTTGTTGTTTTCATAGTCAAATGAGGTGTTACAAAGTCAAAAAAGACAATTTTTCAATCAAGAGTCATCAAGCCATCAAATAATGTCTTAGATTTCCATTTTTATGTGAAATATAGTAGGTTATTTTGACTATTAGGATGGTCAAACCTTGTGAGTCACCAAATATGTTGGTAATTTATCCTGTCAAGGCCAAATACTAACCTATACAATTCAAAACTTTTCAATGTTGTTAAACCTGTTTAAGGTTGTCTAAAACTTTGTATTTTTGGCCTAAAAGGACAAGTTTTGGTATTGAAAATATCAAAATTAGAGTAAAAAATCATTAAATTATTCAAAATATCCTTGAAAACATTCATATCCATGTATTTACCTTAGTCATATACTTTCATGAGTTGAAAAGGTCTTTTAATTCAAGTTTAAGCCCAAAAAGGCCCACTTTTAGACTCCCATGTGCCAAATTTGCCCATGTAAAGTTGTTAAAAGACTTAATATTTGTTTTAAAATGATAAAATACTTGTCTATACTTATATAATATTTTATTTTTGGTGTTGGAAGACTAAAGTTTCATTAAAAGCAAAGAAATCCCCATTTTCATCCATATTTCAAAGAATAATACATAGTTATACAAACATCCATACAACAAAGGTTGAAAGTAGGAACAAAAGGGAATGGTAGGTCTCCTATAATAATTTCATGGAAATAATATGTAATACTACCCCAAAAATTTTCCCCTAAAATCGTCTTTCTAGTTTGCACATAGAGATAGACCTTCAGGTTTGCATGTAGTATGGTTAGGAGAGAAATTATTCAGGTCTACAATTTTTGCTAGAGAAATTTGACTTAAATATTTTCCTACTGGAGAAAGAGATTATAAAATTGGTTATCTCTCCATCATGAGTTATCCATTTTAATTCAATTTATACATCTATAGTTTTACATCCATGAAGGTAGTTGGTTTTATATAGTTTCTCCTCACTAGGGAATCATTTCAAGAAAATTCAAGTTTTTAGGGATCCTTAGGGACATATAATTCATTTCCATGGTATAAATTAGTCCTTTTACATATGTTTGAGGGTCATAAAAATATAAATAAGACAAGGAGTATAATCTATAGTTTCTCATACTTCTAAAAGAGATTGTATGATTAGGGAGAGAGAAAAAAACATCAAGATTTCATGAGAGTATTGTTTATAGGATCTCTATCATGTTTACATGTCATCAAAGATAAATTATCAAGTGTTTCATGAATCCAAATATACAATAATTCATTAATAGATCTAAAAATCATCTCCAATAGATCCTTATTTAGAAAATACTAAGGTTTTAAAGCATATTTTGAGGTTTTAGCATATTCCTAGGTTTAAAATTTGCCTTATTGTTCTCCTCTAATGGACTCAAAATTGACATATATGGAAGAGGATGGGATCATCATTTATTAATAATTTAAAGTGGTTTTGGTTTCCCCTTCCATGTCCATTTTCCACATCCACTTTCATTCCTTCCCATAACACTATTTTTCACTACCATTCTCACTATAAGAGGGCTCTTTTACACCCTTTGTTCATGTGTTTCCATCATCTATTATCACCTCGCCACTCTTTCATTTATATCCACTCCATTAATCCATTTTAATAATTAATTAAGGGATATAAATCATCATAAGTGTGAATACAGAGGATATATAGACCAAGAGACTCTACCTATAGTCTTAAAACAGTAACCTATAGCCATGACATCTCTAAACATGAGCTTTTTCATGAAGTACATATGTATCCATGGTGATAATATTTATTCTTAAATTCTTATACACATATGATCACATCAATCTGAAATAATGGACAGAAATGATCAAATCATGTTTCTATCCTTCCTTAAGGCTAAATTTCAAACTCTGTCTGTATAGATGGTATAATCTGTAGTCATCTACAGTGGTAAAAAGCAAAATAATATTGGTCATAACATCAATGCATAAGTGAATATTTACATATGGTTCTCAATACATATTTTCCTTTATTCATGATATAAGTCCAATGATCAGCCTTTATGCAATCAAGCAAGTCTCCTTGAGACACCTACAAGTTTAGATGGAGACACTCACCTACAATATGCATACACTTGTTCTTGAAAAGTTCTTAGACTTTTTAGGATTATGGAGGCTAGTTACATCATTATCATGCATGAATAAAAATATTAAGTGGATATTATAATGAGGTTATATCAAATAATAACATAATTCAAACCTTAAGTGACTCAAAATATTAAAAGAGACAGACCATCAACCTAGAGATAGTCAAGTAGGAACATCTACAACCAAGTTGATGGTGAAAAATACCTTAAGGAGATTTCATGATGGAGACAAATCAAAGAGAGGTAATTATGAATATAAGGTTATCATGACAGGTGAATTATATTTGAATCTTTTGTTACCTATTATTAAGAAATCAAATCCCCCAAATTTAGCTATAGTATGTACAGGGGCGTCATTGAAACATAGTCATGAGGTTATCATATAAAATGATGGTAATAGGGATAATGAATTAATGTTCCTTAAGGAGATTCATGTTAATAGGATTTATTAAATAAATAATTCTGATATAATATCAAGAATGTAATTTTGAGTGTTTAAATGGAGCTATAGTCAAGTGCACTCAGAAACCACCACCTACAACTAGGAAAAGAAAATTCATCAAACATGGTGAGAGCTAAAGCATTGAATCAATAAGGTGCATATTCCCAAAGTTCATAGGGTATTTTAATGTTTTAAGAATCATGAAATAAAACAATTCAATTAATAAATATCAAGGGTTGTATTATAAATTAGTCAAGATCTTATGAAAAATACACCTACAACCATAGGGCTAAAAGCATATCTCCAAGTTCGATGCATATCAAAGCACAAGTTTTTAAGGAAGAGTTTCATTATTTAGTAAAGTGTTATGATAATTAAATGATGATTATGATCATAAATTAACTCATAAAGGATATTAAGAGTTATATCTTAACATGGTGATGGAACCATACATCTCGAAAATGTATCCTACAAACACCACATACAGGCTTTCTTTCAGGCCAAGTTGATAAGTATAATTCCCTAAGCATGAGGTTTCATTTTTTGGTTTATGTTAAAATATAATACCAAGGATAAATTAATGAAAATAACATGATGAAATGGTTTAAATAGTATGTTATTAACTTCACATGACAAACTATAGTCCTTTCACCTCAAATTTGCACCTATAACCATGTTAAATGTAGATATCCTTCAAGCTAGTTCATGTGAATTGATGGTTAGTGGTCCACATAAGAAATATACAATGAAAATAAGATGTTTAAATATAATTATAAGTTAATACATCATGATGGGATTTTAAAGGACTCAAACATAATCAAGGTCAACTATCAAAATCCCACCTATAGCCTTGTAAACACACATGATTTTCTTCAAGTTGGTATAGAGAATGAGGGTATGGTATAAAAGTGTTTCATATTCAAGAGAGACTTTTAAGGGAGATAGGATATAAAAATAATCTTAGGAATATTATGAAAAAAGGCTCCAAGTAATAATTTATAGTCATCCACTTCATCAAATTGCACCTACAACCATACTAATGGCCTTTTCCTCTATCATAGTCATATGAGTAATATGCATGCAAGTACCTTTCAAGTCAAATAATGTATAAATGAAGATATATTATGAAATTAAAGTTAATATTAAAAATTTAAAACCTTGGTCAAGCCATTAAAGCACTGACATGCTCTTGAAAGTTGAAGGTATAGGATTGTACAAAAATGACTATGTATAAGGACTAAAATCTTGTTTGAAGAGTCAATGTGACAAGAAAGATTATGGGAAGGGTTTTCAAACCAATTAATGAGTCTCTTAAACAAAAATTAATGATGGAATAACTACTAGACAACTCCAAACCTCAAAATTGCCACTTTAAGAACTAATTGACATACAGTCATGATGAATGTTCTTGAATGAGTAAGGTCATACATAGGTGGCATGAGTTTGTAAGTTGAAAAATGGAAGGTGAAATAAATTTAATGAAGAGTGTAATGATACATAAAATTAATATTAAATTTTTTATAGACTAAGTTGAGGTGGAAAAGAGTAAGATATAGTCATAGGTCTAGTGAGATTAGACCAAGGAGACAACTCAAACTAGCTTTTGGTAAAAAGAGCCTATAGGCCAAAATATTCATCCAAAAGACATGAAATTTGGTGGAGTTGGTACTTGTAATTTTATAAAATCATATAAAATATTTTTTAGTTTATTTGACAAGTGTAAGTTCCAACTATGTTTACACAATCCCCTACATGTTTATTCACATTCACCATTGGAGCAAGTAGTGTTCTTGAGGTCCATATAGGTGTAATATAGGGTTGTAACTCAATTTAATTTTTTTTAAATCATTAACGGATGTTATTAAATCTTAAAATAACATTTAAAGAGTGCTCACACCCCATTATCTAACAAAACCATGCCTCTGAGGGCTAAAATAAGAAAGTAGGCTTATAACATCAAAAGGCATTTTCAAACCCTCTAAGAAAGATGACACCTTGAAAATGAGATGATGAGATTTTTAAGGTTCCATGATGATTATTTCAAGTAGGGAGAATCAATGTGGGATTTATTTTAAATCCAAAGAGGAAATTTAAATTCTGAAATCAAGATACCCATTTGATCCACCTGAACAAGTGCTTGTATCTTCCACCATGTGAAGAGTTTGGCCAAATATTATTAGAAATATTTGAGTACCACTATTCACTTATCATTAATTTAAAATCAAGTTTGGTTTATGGGTTTCAATTTATTAACAATCTCTAAGAGCATAACCATGTTTGGAATGCTTACAAACCCGACAACCAAATTTATTTACATAGGTATCTTTTCATACCTTTTGCATGAGAACCCAATCTTATCATGGAATTTCAGGGGGTATAAATAATAAAAATTAATGACAATAAGTTTTTGTTTGGAGTTTTTTACTCTATGAACCATCATTAAGAAGGTTCACCTCTAAAACCCTCCCAAACCCTCATAATGACTAGTTTTGACAAAAGTCAATTTTCTTGCAATCAAAACCTCATGAATCAACCCAAAACCTCTTAAAAAATTAGGTAAACTTAGAGAGGGTACTAAAAATGGTACTTTGTTTTACATAATTATATGGATAATGGTATAAAATAGATTTTTTAGAGAAAAAGCACAAAATATGAGGTAGAATGTAGTTTACATGAAATCCCATCTATGGAAATCAAAGTTTGGAACTTTTTATTCATCCCCAAAAAATCAATTGGATAAAATTAAACTTTTAAATGTATTGGGGATCTCATACATAATAGCTACTATATAGGAAATCAAGGAAAAACTAGTCTAGTCAACCTATATGACTAATTTTTAGATGTTTTTAAGTTAAGAAGGATATATTTAATGTTATGAGGGGTTGTTTTAAGGTTGATACTCACCATATTTGTAGTTTTTAATTGTTTTCATGTAGGTTCAAATGGTCATCAAGTGTAAAAGGTAGGATACTAGGCCTAATTTGCCTAGTAGGTCTATTTGATCAAAAAATTGAAGTGAAAATGGCATTCGAAGGCTATCAAGAGAGTTAATTTTAAGTTGTAACACTTTATAACTGGTATTCATTTGGATTTATCATGAAAATTACAACCTTTAAGTGCTAATTCAAGCAAATAAGGGCTTAAGTGGTAGTTTAAAGTCTTTAGTGCCAATCACTCTAGTTGATTGATCCTTGACTAATCATCATGCATGTTCCATGGTCTTCATGAAAGGGGATTTATTTCAAACATTTTGGACTCAATTAAAGTGGAGTTATCAACTAACCTATGGTGTATAAAGCATGCAAGGAAGTTTGACAAGTCAAATATGGCCCACCTCTTCTTTCCAATGCTAAAATGAGCTCATGCAAGGATTCTAAAGATAAATAAATGTCTTAAAGACATTTTATAACTATTGTAACTCAAATTTGATTTGAGTTAACATCTATTTGACTTATCTTTCTTCCCTTTATGCCACATTGGCTAGATCTTCTCATTTTTTTATATATTTAGGCTTTGAAACCAATTTTCAAGATCCTTCTCTTGGGCATGATTAAACACTACCAAGATTGAGATTTGTAAACTTTTGAGATAAATAAAATGACTATTTTCATATTCTTATATATGGTATAGTGTATTTATGTTAGTTTATTTACACAAGTGGTAGTAGTTTCTTCCTTGGTAGGTCCTGATCTTACCTAGTTACTAGTATGTCATCTTATGTAGGTCATGTTAAGTGTTTGATGTCATTTGATTAAGATAATAATGGTTATATTGACTAGTTAGTGCCATTAATAAATCCTATTCCATCATTTCCTTCATGCTTAGATCACTTGATAAAATCTCTATGTGAAATATTGTTACATAGGAGTCTTGGAGTTGTAGTTTCATTGATTTGCTTATCTTATCAGTGTTGTATGAGCTAAAATTGAGTGGATTAACTATAAATATATGTGTATCACCAATAGTAGAATATAATTTACCCTTTATTTTCATTCAACCCTTTTCATCCCAAAAATTATAATAGGTTTTAGAAATTAGAGCATAAGTGATACATCAGAGGAGATAGCCTTATAAAAACTAGAGTTTTGGTTTAAGTTTAGGTGTCTCACACCTTATATCATTCCAATGTTATTCCAAGTGTGAAGGATATCCTAATCAACCAGTCTTCAAGTAGGGTGCTATCTAAGTTGTTAATAGTTACAATGAGATCAACATCAAGTTTTTCAAACCTAGCCTTAGTATATTTCATAAAAATATTATTCAAACTTAACATGTACTCTCCCATATCCCCATATTCCTATAATGACCAAGTAAACAACTATGTATGTGTGTCTATGCTTTTATGATTGGTATATTTATCATACATATCATACAAAGTCTTCTATGTAGTGTAACCATGGGGAGATTTTTCAATATGAATGTAAGTAACTCTAGTGAAAAAAAACTTGATTAAAGCTAATATTTATAATCATGCATATTAAATACATCAAGTTTATCTTATGCCATGGATAACACATTATTTTCACTCTTCACAACATCCCATAATTCATTAAATACCAATGATGCTTCTTAATGTAACTTTTGAGGGATTATGGAATGTAAACCCTAGGTTGTTAAATGGCCTGAGTATAGTAAATTGGGGTGGAAATATTAAATAAATATAGCCATTAATTTATGTAATAATTGACATAATCTAGTATTTAAAAAATAATAAATGGCATAAATAATTTCTTAGCTCTAAGCTAATTGAGATATAAGATATAGAGGCTAAAAAATTGAGTGAAAGCTAATCTAAGTGTCATAAATAGGGTCTAGGTGTCATAAATACTCATAGATTGTATCATTTTACCTTGAAAAGTAGTGTACCATGATAGTGTCATACTTTTAGCACTATCATCCTTTGTGTAAATTTATTTTGATCTTTTGGGTGCACCTCTAGATGAGTCTAAACTGCCTATACCTATGTGGATGAGCCTTGATTCACTATTTATGAACTATTTTTGATTGATTTAAGAGTAGACCCTAGACCTCCATGATGTTAGGGTATTTGAGTGGCCCAAGTAGTAAAAATGTGATTTTATTTGGGTAAGTTAAAAATACTCTTATCACCAAATATTACACCCTATAGGAGGTTATCTAGGCCTAATCTAAGATTTTAGAAACATTGGAATACTTCTAGGTATGTGGGTTACATATAGAATTAGTAGACCTTTAGGTTTAAGGATTAGCTCCCTGAATTTGATTTTGAGTGCCATCACCTACACTAACTAATTACTTGTGGTAAAAGGGATAAAATATTGCATGAAAATAAAATAATCTAAAGAGGTGATACACCATAAATATTTCCATAATACTATCATAATTTTCTCACTAAAAAACAAGACCTATAAATTACCTTCAAAGTCCTAGATTTTCTAACATTAATATTTCAATATAGAGGTGATATGGATGAGATAGCTCATGGTAAGTGGAATAGAGGCTATTTATAGACTCAAAGGACACTTTCATACTTTAAGAGATCCTAAAACACTAGCTACACTCTGTATGATCTATTATAATGAGAACTTCTTACACCAAGCATGAAAGGATAAGGAGAATCAAAGATAAAAGATTATCACTGAACCTCACCATTCATCACTTCACACACTTAGAAAAGATGTATTTTGAACTCAAAAATAGATTTATTAAATTATTAAAAGGAAAATTACAACATAAAACCATCAATGCTTCACCATACCAGGTGTGGTATTAGCTAACAAAAGCCAAAATGTCTAATACTTAAAGATTTTGAGAGAGGAGAGAGAAGAATGGAGTATACAAATCACAAAATCACTTGTCAAACTAAGATAATGAGTTAAATGTATATTAAAAATGAATATGTAATAGACCATGCAAGGTCTACTTGGAAAAATGTCCCTCAAAGGCATGGAACTCCTTAAATGTGGTTTAGGACTCTTCAACTTGCTCTTTGAAAATTGAATTCATCATTTGGCCTTCTTTTATCACTCCATAGTAGACTAGGGATATATGATATCATTAAAATGTGAGAGAGGGGTTATAAATATGATCCATCATGCATTAAATGTGTTCCTAATCATCATTAATCTTTTGGCCATGTTTTCTCACTACCTATAGTCATAATTACTCTTTTTTTACTCACCCTTCACACTTGGAACCAAGATGTTCTTTATTTTCTCAAACCAATCCATAAAGGAGAGTTTATGACAATTTTAAATGGTACTCATGTCTCTAGGTTCATAATTTATAACTTAGAAGGCTTCCCACTTATTTTTTCACACTCTCATTTGGTGATAATTCTTTTCTTAGTATGCTAGTTTTAATTGGTTGAGATGAAGGTGTTATTAGAGATTATTATGAGATTATATGATAAAATAAATTAACACAAGGGGTTATATTAAGTCTCATACTAAATCCCAAAGTGGTTTACATCTTTTGAAACCCTTTTGTACCTAAAAAACATAAAAATTTGTTAATAAATTCCATTTTACACCTTATCCATACAAGTAAGGTGGAAGAAAATTTGATGGGAAAGAGACCTAGATAATCCTCTACAAGTTACAATCATCTCCCAAGTCATTATATCTCCTATATATTCCTATCCTTCTTCATCTTTCCCATTGAGTCTTTAGCAAGGGTTTTAGGTGGTTTTGATGCTTAACATTTATTAATAAAGGTCTGACATTCAACCTATGAAACAAATCTGCTAAATTCAAGTTTGAGACTCTATTCAATGTATCATATCACCTTAGATTCCCATGCTAAGCATATATGCTATTGTGAGCTCCCAAACTTGCCTTCTAAAGCTCCTTTCTTCATTTTTCATACCCTATTAGACTCTTAGGCCAATAAATGACTTTATCATGTCTTTATATTAATCATAAAGGATCAAAAACAACTTATAACTCCCCATAATATTTTTATAAATCATTACAATTCTCCTCTAACCTTATAAATGGTATTGGCCTTCCAATTGGGATTTAAGCCTAAACTAGACCTAAAGGACTTGACTACATATCTATGAAATTAAACTATCATGTTTGGATTAAAACACTTTTGAGGTATTTATTGTGTTAATTCATGTATAATACATCTCCTTTCAAGGCACTGAGTCTTATTTTTCACCTTCCTTTCATCATTGACCTACTAAATGTATACAGTTTTCATCTTGGGAGTGCCCTCTATATAAGATAGAGTATAGGTCACTTACCCTATTTTCCCAAAAAATAGGATGGTATTAGGGTATTCTACAAGTTATAGGGATACTCTATGAAAATTTTTAGATCTTGGTCATATGAATAGTCCCTCTAAAGATCATGAAACCCTCAAGGTAGACTATGTGGTGTTCACTATGTGAAGGATTGGCATATAGACTGTATATTGCATGAAAACACACTCTATGCTCCATTTTATTACTTTGATATTAATTTGAATTGTTTATTACCATTATAAATATCCATTTAAACATATATAACAATTTTAACCTTTTCTAAAAACGTTTAATTATACACCTTTCACTTGGCAGGTCTAGATTACAAGTTATATGAATGTGTTGCTTCAAAACACCATACTTATAGGTGAACATTTGTATATTAAACCTTAAATTATTATTCCACCATCTCATATAATTTTCCAATGCCATTTTACATACATTTATACTTTATGTCATCATATCTATTCTAGGCCAATCACTAAGTCAATCGTACCTTAGAGCACTGTCAATTACAATCAACTGTAGTTGACCCTTCTTTGAAGTAAAAGGGGATCATGTAGATGAATTTCAGATCCTTAAAACCTATTATTAATACCCTTGGATCCTTTTGAGGTCTTATTAAGACATTTATAACTTTTAAGTGTCTATTTTTTCATGTTTCCATGTCTAAGTCTATGTCATGAGATTGTAGCTGTCTACAGTCAACTGTAGGTAACCATCTTGGGAGAAAGGTGCACCTATAAGTGATTGTAAAAATCAAGACCATGTACTCTCACCCTCCTTTATGTTCATTAAAATACTATTTCCCTTCTCATTTCCATAGGGTCAATTGATATGGAGGTCTTTTCCTTCATGCTTCTTCAAATAACAAGGTCACTTGGAAGTTTAAGGTCATATAGAAAACATTAACTTTCTATAGTGTAAGAAAACATGAATGGGAATCATTATCACATCATCCTTATTTGTCCAACATCCATATTATTTTTCAAGGTATCTTCTGTGAATGAGGGATATAATATATGACCATTCAAAATCATATAGTTTTCCTATTACCTCATTATATGGTAGCATCAAAAGTGACAAGGGCTCTTTTTAGAGTTTTTAAGGAAGATGATCCATAAAACTCATTTCTACATGTGGACATAACTAATCAAGTCTGATTTCTACTCAAAATCTTCAAAAATTATTCTAATAACACATTTAAACTCATCAAAATTATATGAAGGTTTCCAACATAATTGGACTTCTCCATGACTACCTTCAAGTCTCTCTAAAAAGCCACATATAGGTGGACATTTTAATATACAAGATAAATGAGAATAAGACTTGAGCAATTTGTGTATTACATAGGATTAAAATCAGCATTAAAATTTTTTGAGGTCTTTAAATGGGTTCCTTCCATCACAAAGTATTTTAAACCTTTTTAAATGATGCATTTCAATGTGTTTGGCCTTCAATGGGAAACTTGTAGATGCACATCCATGGTACAATATTGTGTAAATATGAGAATTTATCATCATAGTTAATCATATGCCACTTGGGAAAGATTAACTTGATTGATCACATTGTAAAAATATGTTCAACACATATTAGACTCTTTGATACACCTACATGACCATGCTCAAAGTTTCACAATAATTCATTCAACTGACTATATATGATAGTCATGCAAGAAATTGACTATATTGGTCATTCTTAACTACAACTCCATGAAGGTAGCCATTGATACTAAACTTTGAAATGAGGGAAATAAATATATCATGAAAAATATGAAACTCCAAATAACACTTTCCTCTAAAACCATTAAAACAACAAGGACATATGCACATGGTGAAATATGCTTGCAACTTAGTAATGGTGATCTCATATTACAACCTAATCTATTTGTCTTATCAACGCACCTTTAAATGTGAAACCAAAGATGGAAACCATGAGATAAGGAAATACACCTCATATTGAATAAATTTCACCAAATGGATTATATGTACAAGCTCAAATGGAAGCAAAACTTTCAAGTTATGGGGATTGGGAAGGAAAAAGAGATAGTCAAATTCTTAAGAATGGTTAATAAATCATAGGTAACCATCACCAAAATCATTTGACCTAGAAACTCTCCTATTGGCCATACCATCAAAAGACATATTGACCAATTTTGTATGCCTAGTGGAGTGATAGAGAAGAGAAACACTTTTGATCCATTTTTGGTACTTCCAAAGTAGATCAAGCATGGAAATGGAGTTATGGAAGCCAAAGTGTCATAGAATTAGGTTGACACATGTTCCATAATTCCCTATACATTGTATAACTTACAAAAATCCTTTCCTTTCAACTATTTTACTGATTTTACTTAACACCTACATGTTTTTTAGTTAATACTAATAAGGATTAATAGGGTCTAACATATTAAATGTTGAAAGTAAGTTTAGAACACTTTGACACCTTGGAAAGTCATACCACCTTCATTTATGACTCAAATATGTCCTATAAATGACATAGAATGACATAGGACCAAATGTGACCATGACCAAGGCTAATACATTTAATCACATCAAAAGGACCATGACAAGCCATATAATATGCTAATATGCCCCTATATCAAGTTTTGTACTATATGGGGTTGACTTATTTTGACTTGTGGTCAAAATGATCAACATTATTGGTGATTTATCAAGGGTGGTATGATTTATATGTGAAGACTATTAGCCTAATCCTATCCATTGGGCCATGGAATCACCTATACACCAATTTGACACATAATTTCCCTTTCAAACCTCATCAAAATGCAAATAAAGGACACACAATACAAGACACACCAAAATAACAAA
This sequence comes from Torreya grandis, assembly GCA_037957365.1. Lineage (NCBI taxonomy): Eukaryota > Viridiplantae > Streptophyta > Pinopsida > Cupressales > Taxaceae > Torreya > Torreya grandis. Next base: position 591,793 of record JARHVA010002290.1, on the reverse strand, counting down.
CGTGTGTTGTCAAGAACACTTATGGATCAAAACACACATAATTGAAACAAAAGATACATACCTAATCTAGTATTTACAAAACCTCACTCTTGAGGTGAAAATCATCTTACCATACTTCAACCAAGGTCAAATATGGTTCTTCTTTCATCTTTTTTACTCCATGAAGGCAATCTAGCATGTGAATCATGCTCATCATCAATCACTTAAATATGTGGACGGTTAATAATCTTACCATCTTTATATCTCCTCAAGCTTACAAGTGGACTATTCAGATCCTTCATGAATGTTCTCTCTTGATTGTCAATGATCTTGATTGGGGCTATAACCTAATTGATCTTTATTATATATGGCATAAACTCCTCAAACTATAGAATAGGAGTGATGACATCTGACTTAACCCCTCCATCATCTTGGGAATAATGTACTTTATGTGGATGATCATCAAGTATCTCTTCACCATTTTCTAATACCTTTAAAGAAGGTTCCCTTTCAGGTTGAGCTCTTGAATTTTCCTTGAATACAAAGACTTATTCCTTGTATTAACTAGGCCACTCTAAGACTATAACTTCTCAAAAAATAGTATGACATTCTATTTTGTGCTTATCAAGGTATTCAAAAACCTACTCATTAAGCTCATAAACAAACTTGTCATCAAATATGAAATCTCTTGGAAGAGGAGTCTTACCCAACTGGTCAAGTTCTTGACATATGACATTGAATCCTCAGCACAAGTCATCTTTCTCTTCCTCATGAATGTCATCATCAAGGGTGGATTAATAAATTATAGGTATAAATACATTATTATTTTCACCATAGTTATCTACCAATCTCTTCAATATATCACCATCATATACATGAACCAAGTAGTTACTCTTATCAGCTTGTGATAAAGAATGCTAAACACTTAATTCAACTCCCTTAAATGGATATTCATGGATGATATAGGTGACAAGGTAATTTTATTCAGAGTAGGCATAAGGATCATGCTCATAAGCATATTCACCATAATAATCTATAAATAAGTTAGCTATGTCCTTAAGCTTGAAAGAAGCACAATCATCCACATTAGACTCTTCTTTTTCATTGATTACACAATTCAAATATGAATTTGGATATACATAAGGCTCAATGTTAAATCTAGAATAAGGATAAGTTATTATGTTCACCTTGGTTCCATACCTTGTCCTAAAGGAAATAAGGACTAGTTAGTTGAGATTTAGCCACATATCTTGGCTATGAAATCTCTTGAAAGGCAGATTTCAAAATGAGCAGGCAAGTATACAACAATAATGTCTTGAAGGATAGGAAAACTAGGATAGTAATGGAGGAATACCTTAAAGTTTTTATCAAACCTATTGTATTGGTAGGTGTACCATCTAATTGAATAACTTTTTTCTTATGTGGTTCATAATTTAGGCCCAACTTATCACCTACAACTTTGGGCATGACTGATGTAGAATCGCCACTATCAACTATGCAATTATGGACTAGTTTGTCACCCATAATGAGAGTGAGGTAAAATGGTAGAGGGTTCTCAATTTTGGTAGATGGTTACATAGTTTTTTTAATGGAATTAGTAAGAGAAACATGATCATGACATTGAATTTAAGATGAAGGACTAGTAGGGATAGTGGATAGCTATTTTATCAAGAGTTCTTTTTGGCCAAGCATATGAAGGACATCCCAAAGGGAAATAGATGCCTTGGTATTATTAAATGAATCCAATATGTTTAGATTAGAAATGATTACCTTATCTTTAATCCTTAAAGGAATACAAGTTGTTAGAACTTGAGTAATTGAGTCACCTTGAGCAGACATTAACACATTCTTATTTGGAGTAGGTACAAGAGTATTTAGAACTATCATGATTGTAGCCATCCTTTACTACCTTATGGGAGTATTAGATGAGATTGTACACACATTAATATAACCTCTTAAATCCTTCCTCTTAGATATAGTGTTTTCTAAAACAAAATTTCCTTAATTGAGCACAAAAGTGTCCTCAACTAGGATGTTGGTAAAGCTTTCTCTTTGAAGCTACTAATCCTAATTTTCTTGCATCATGACTTCTTCAACTAATAAGAGAGGAGAATATCCTCCTTGGGAAAATAGAGATTATTATCCCCCTTCATTAGCATCCATGAATTGGACTTGTTTCCAATATTATCCTTACACAAAGTTGTTATGCACTAGCACCATCTTTCTTATGTTGGTAGTGGAAGTAGGATTGTACACATTGGTAGGCCTATTGAAATTAGGCTGCCCTTAACCTCTTCCTATCCTATATTGTTGACCATATTGTTATTAATATGGATAAGGATTTTGATGATAACCTTGTTTCATATTGGCTTACCTAAGTTGATCTCTTAGCATTTTAATTTTTGAATCTTTATCTATGGCATCATCTACCTTCTTAAGAGCATTTCTAGGATTGGTATCGGCATTAGGAACTTGGGACACACTTGGAGCATTAAAAGTAATATTAGGTAGTAGAGGCTTAAAAAAATTATGAGGTATCATTACATATTGAATGATGCCATTCTTATCTCTAATGGAAGAGTCATATGATTTGGGAAGAGTGAAACCACCCATGGATAGTATCATGATGATAATATCAGTACAAATGGCTCTGAAGTATGTAGGAAAAAAAAGCTAACACATGGTCTCATGGGAGGAGATAATATATAGAAAGTATTTTTAAACCTCTAATTGAAGCCATTAGTTATTTAATTGGGGGATATTTTTATCACATTGAGATGATGTATGAGTGGAGTGTGGTCACTCTCATCTTCAAATCTTTAAGTTAGCAACACTCCAAAGTCATCCCATGTTGTGATGCATCCACCATGTAAATTCTTATACTATTAAAGTGGTTTTCCTCTAAGATACATATAAATATTCTAATGAAAATATTTTCCTCAGTGACATTTGGGAAACTATAGAAATTGGATATATCCCTGATGTGTTCACTAGGTGTGACATGACCTTCACTATTGAATCTAGGCACACTCTTTATAGCATTAGGGGTAATGGCATCATATGAATCAAGGTAGATTATATTATTAGTGTTGAAGATTAGGAATTCATGTTTAATATCCATGATTTCTTCAGGTTATTCACTTCATTAGATAACAAAATCCTCTTTCTCTTCAAAGGGTGGAATAAGTTGAGGGTGTTTAACTTCAAGAGGAAGTTTAGACTGAATAGGTGGATTGATAGGATTGAACACTTTACTAAAAGATGACCTAGTAAGGACCATGAAGTATGAGAGAAATTTTATGAAAAAATAATGGTCTAAAACTAGATTTTACCTTGAATGGATTTTCTAAATGCTGAGTATCACACCAATTATGTAGCTAATGTTTTCAAGACCAACATTCACCTCGATAGGTTAGCTTGAGGACAATGTGTCCCATTGGGCATGATATAAATATTGTCACAAAATATTACACCTTAGAGGAGGTTGTTTAGGTCTAATCTAATATTTGGGAAACATTGGAATACTTATATGTATGTGGGTTACCTATAGACAATGCAAACCTCTAGGTTTAAAGGCTAGTTCCCTAAATTTGCTTTTAAGTGCCTATCACCTACACTAGTTGATTACTTGTGGTAAAAGGGATAGAAGCTTGATTGAAAATAAAATAATATAAAGAGGTGATAAACCATGAATATTTTCATAAGACCATCATACTTCTCTCACTAAGAAACAAGACCTATAAACTAGCTTCAAAGTCCTAGATGTTATAACATTAGTATTTCAATATAGAGGTGATATGCATGAGACAACTCAAGGTAAGTGGACCAGAGGTCAGATTTAGACTCAAAGGACACTTTCAAACTTTAATAGATCCTAAAACACTAGACACACTCTATATGAACTATTATAATGAGAACTTTTGGCACCAAATATGAAAGGATAAGGAGAAGTAAGGATCAAAGATTAGCATTTAACCTCACCATTCATCACTTCAAAGGCAAATAAAAAATATATTTATTAAATTATTCAAAGGAAAATTACATCATCAACCCCTTATGTATTTTCCATACCAAGTGTGGTATTAACCAACAAGAGCCAAAATGGCTAGTACTTAAATAATTTGAGAGAGGAGATAAAAGAATGGAGTCCAAGAGTCACAAAAACACTTATCAAACTGAGAAAAGGAGTTATATATATAATATAAAGTAATATGGAATATACCATGAAAGTATTATTTGGAAAACTATCCATCAAAGGCATGAAAATCCTCATATGTGGTGTAGGACTTTTCAACTTGCTCCTTGAAAACTACCTTCATCATTTAGGCTTATTTGAGCATTCTAAAATATAATAAGGATATATGAGATCATTTAACTATGAGGTATGGGTTATAAAAATGATACAACATGCATTGGATGTGTCCCTAATCATCAATATTCTTTTGGCCAAGTTTTCTCACTACTTGTAGTGATAATCACTCTTCTTTCACTCACCCTTCACACTTGGCACCAAGATGTGCTTTAGTTTCTCAAAATATTCCATACAAGGGAGTTTATGAAACTTTTTAAGGGTCCTCATGTATCTATATTAATCTTTTATACCTTAAAAGGCCTCTCAATTGGATTTTTTAGCTTCTCACTTGGTGATCATTCTTTGTTCACTATGCCAGTTTGGATTAGCTAAGATGAAGGTGTTAACATAGATGATTGTGATATTATCTATTGTAATAAATTAATATTAATAGTTATATTAGGTCCCATACTAACTCACAAAGTGGTTTTAATCTTTTGAAACCATTTTTTACCTACATAACACATAAGTTTGTCAAGAAAATTCAATTTACACCCTATTCGTATATGTAGGGTGGAAGAAATTTTATGGGAAATTGTCCTAGAAAATCCTATACAAGTTCTAATCATATTACAAGTCATTATATCCCCTTTGTATTCCTATCCTTATTTATCTTTCCAATTGGATAATTAGCAAGGGTTTTAGAGGGTTTTAGGTGGTCTTGATGCTTATAAGTTGTTCATAAAGGTCTAATGTTCAACCTATGAAAAAAATACAAAAAAATTAAGTTTTATACCCTCTTCAACTTATCCTAGAACCTAAGATTCCAATTCTAAGCATCTATGATGCCATGAGCTCTCAAACTTGCCTTCTCAAGCTCCTTACTTCATTCTACATATCTTATTAATATCTTAGTCAAAAAATTACTTTATCATGTATTTATCTACATAATAAAGTCCCACAACACATATGAGGGATTAAATATGTTCACTAATGTATAATATATCTATTTAAATATCCTTTTAGGGCTATGAGTCTTTTTTTCACCTTCCTTTCATCATTGACCTACTAAACCTATAGAGTTTTCGTCTTGAGAGTGCCCTCTATCTAAGATACAATAGAGAGTACTTCCCCTATTTCCCAAGATAAGAGGATGGTATGAGGGGATTATATAATTTATATAGATACTATAAGAAAATGTTTAGATCTTGGTCACATGAATAGTCCCTCTAAACATCATGAAACCCTCAAGGAAGACTATGACGTGTTCACTGTGTGTAGGGTTGGTGTAGAGACTATATATTGCATGAAAAAACACTATATGATTTTTTTTATTACTTTGATACTAATATTAAGTGTGTATTACCATTATTAATATCTATTCAAACAAATCTAACACTTCAACCTTTGTCAAAACCATTTCATTGCACACCTTTCACTTGGTAGGTCTAGACTGTAGATTATATGACTGTGTTGCTTGCTTCAAAACACCATACCTATAGGTGAACATTTGTACATTATACCTTGAATTATTTATCAACCATATTAAATAAATATATAATTCCATTTTACATACATTTATACTTTCTCTCATCATATTTATGCTAGGCCAATTACCAAGACAACCATACCTTATAACACTATCAACTATAGTCAACTATAGTTGAACCTTATTTAAAGCAAAAGGGGATATTGTAGATGATTTTAAACTCCTTAAAACCATGATTCATACTCTTGTATCATTTTTAGGTCTTATTATGTCATTTCTAACTTCAAAGTGTCTATTTTTGCATATTTCCATGTCTAAGTCTATGTCATGAGATTGTAGGTGTCTACAGTCAACTGTAGGTAACCTTATTTGGAGCAAGGTGCACTTATAGGTGGTTGTATGGATCAAGACCATGTACACTCACCCTACAATTTTTTATATTGTTAGTGCCCTTTTTATTTACATAGGGTTACTCAATATGAAGGTATGTTCCTTCATGCTTCATTAGACAACAAGGTCACTTGGAAGTTTAAGGTCTTATAGAAAACATTAAATTTATGTAGTATACAAAATAATTAATGGGAATACTTATAACATCATCCTTATTTATCTAACATCCATATTATTTTTTAAGGTATCTTCTATATATGAAGGATACAAGATATGATCATTGAAACTCAGATAGGTTCCCTATTACCTCATCATATGGTAGCCTTAAAAGTTACTAGGGCTCTATTTTGGAGTTTTTAAGGAAGAGGATCCCTAAAAATCATTTCTATATGTGGACATAACTACTCAAGTCTGCCTACTACTCAAACTATTCAAACATGTTTCTCATGTTACATTTAAACTCCTCAACCTTATATAAAGGTTTCCAAAATGCTTGGAATTATCCATGACTGCCTTTATGTCTCTATGAAAACTCACCTATAGGTGGAAATTTCAGTATACAAGGTAGTTGAGAATAAGACTTGAGCAATGTGCATATTTCATAGGCTTACAATTAGCCTTATACTTTCTTGAGATCTTAAAATGTGTTCCTTCCATCATGAAATAGTTCAAACCTTTTCAAATTATGCATTTCAATGTGGTTGGCCTTCCATGGGAAACTTGTAGATGCACATCCATGGCATATGACTATGAATATATGATAATTAATCATCACAATCAATCATATGCCACTTGGGGAAGCATATCTTGATTGATCAAATTTTAAGAATATTTTAAACACATCTTGGACTGTTTTATACACCTACATGACCATGCTTAGAATTTCACATTACTTCATTCAATTGAATGTATATAAAATTCATACAAGAAATTGACTATGTTGGTCCTTATTGACTACAAATCCATGAATATAGCCATTGAAATTGAACTTTGAAAGGAGGGAGATCAATATATCATAAAAAACATGAAACACCACATAAGACCTTCATTTAAAACCATTACAACAATAAGGACCTATACACATGGTGAAATATTCCTTCAACTTAGCAATGGTGTTCTCATCTTACAACCCAATTTGTTTGGCCCATCCACTCACCTTTAAATGTGAAACCAAAGATGGGAACTATTATGGCTTCAAACTTCACCCTTAGAGAGGGTTCCTCATGCCCTTTCTAATTGAGCCATAATGTTGGAATAACCCTAAGTTGTGGGTCACCTATGGTGGATTTGAACCTTTGAATAAGGATGGATTCCTCTTTATGCTCACCTAAACCAATTATTTTCAAAATGAAAAGGGTTAGAAAAGATCTAAGGCCTCCTAAGAAAGTTAACTAGGGTGATGCACCAAACCTAAATAAACACTCACACAAGCCTGAACCCACACTAAATCAAAATAAGACAACTATATCTCACACAACTTCACAATCTCACTGATTAGATAAGTATTTCATGGAAGAGGTTCAAACAAAACACTAATCTAGACCTACAGTAGATTGAAAACACCTTAAACGAGGCAAATAGAAGGACAATGAACTAGGAATATTCTCCTTCATAAATTCATCATGCACAAGAATACTAAGCACTAATCAAAGGGAAGAGATAGGCAAAGAGCCAGTCTTATTACTTCAAGAGGTAGTTCTTATAATATTTTGATAGGGTTTAGCTATATGAAATGAGCACTTTTATAAAATTTGTAATGAGTATCCTTGTCTCCAAAAAAGATGAAAAAACTCTAAAATATGAGAACCCCCACAAAGAGAAAGAGAATGGGATCATATAGGAGGATAGAGAGAGAAAGAATGTGGGATCATGCTATTAGAAAGGGAACACACCATCCTAGATCATTAAATGAAATTGAGTTACCTCCTTTTGCTCTGATGCTCCACCAACCTTTATTAACCAATCAAGGCACTACTCATGGCTTACAAAGTGGAAAGGTCCCCATAAGCTCTGATGATGCATTACATGCACTTAGATTCAATTCCCAACAACTAGATCCTTTTTTATCTTTCACACCATCTCCCACTAAAAACAAAACTTTCATGCTCATGGATATGACATAATCATATATTTATGAATTTTAGGTAGCTATTTATAAAAAATATTATCATGTTGAAGGATGAGGACCTTATTTATGATTTTAGACATCTACCCTTGATCAAATCTAGACCCAAATCTTTTCTATAGATAAGAAACCAATCTCTTTTATTGGTTTTCCTATAGCCACATATATCGATGCAAACTTATAGACTACATACCTTTTCTCTTGATGCCCAATAGGTCTATAAGACCATTTTTTTGCCTTTGAGCATCTATATAAATTGAGGAGTCACCATATACATGTATACTTTAAATAATGGTGATCATAATCATAAAATGAACCATATATACCATGAATATTTGAACCAAATAGCTATATTTAACTTCAATAGTTCCCCTTTATCATTGATCATCTTGACTACATCATTGTGTCATTTTCATGGCATTTGATCAAGATTCAATGGTGATGTGATGATCCCTACAAGACCTACTTTCCCTTGTTTAACCTTGGTCACATGTTCAACCTCCCATCAAAGATCCCTTAGACTTCCAACTTTGAACCTCATTCATTATTTTACTTTATATGATATGCATGCATACCATTGATTTTATTTGGAGCCTAATTAGCTAATGAAACTTGGAAATCTCTCACCTATCCCCAAGATACTTTGACCATATTTACTTTGATCACACCATTGGATCATGATGTGTGAACAAACATGATCCCTTGATCTAGATCCATTGACTATTTTAATTTAACTTACACCATTAAATCATAATGTATGAAAAAATGTGATCTTTTGATCTACCTTGACTCACTTTCCTACCAGTTCCTATGCACCATTAGATCTTTGGTATGATTGAACACTAATCATTGATCTAATCAAACCCACCTTCTTGCCATTCACCTTGTGCCATTATTTCTCTTATCAATGAACCACACTATTAGATCATGTCCAATTTATATCCTTTTAAGGGATTTTAACCAAGGGACCTTTTAATTTATTTAACCCTAGAATGAATCATTAGATATTGCTTGTTGTTGAGGTCAACATACCCCATTTTTGAAAAATGGGGACCTACGTGTCAAATTGTACAATTTTATACCTTGAAATTGAAGATTCACTTGATCAGAGTGTCATTAGCATGATTGCAAATTATTTTTATGTGAAGATCATCCACACCTAGTTTGGGTAACATATTTGTTCATGGTCCTGGTTTACCCTTGTCTAAAGTGCTAACATTGGATCTTTGTGTTTTAAGTTGCAGGTGTGACAAGGTCTACTTGGAATGAATAATTCTTGGGTTTCATGATTTTAATGTTAACTTGATTCTTTACTAACATTTGGTTTATTACATTCATATTTGAAAATCTAAACCCTTAATCTAAGTACTTGATTTGAATTTGACAAAAAAAATTATGCATGAACATTTTAAATAATGTTATGGGCTTAGTTTATTTTTATTTCCTAAATCTTAGTTATGTTTTTTAGCATGACCAATCCTTAGTCTAACATCCATTCTTAGTCCATTTTATGTCCCAAGCCCCCTTTTAGACATTTCTATTATTCATGTGGTCTAATATAATCATAAACTCCTTTTTTTATGTTTCTAACTATTGGGTTTTACATTTTGGACATGTCTTTCAAGCTTTTTTTCAGGTATTCTTTCAAGACTTATGCAATTGGTCTATGAAAAAATTATTCCTTTGAACTTATTTACGTCAAGATAATTGTTTCAAACATTTTATTCAAGAAAATTTCCATACAGACTTATTTTATTGAGAATTTTGTCTAATATAATTTCATTTTGGCATCTTTCCACAACATCTTTCCCACAATGATTTTTCCAAAACCTACCCTTTAAGCTTTTTAAAAGTACCCTTTTGAAGTTTTTTCAAAGACATTTACCCTATAGACCTATCTTTCAAGTTTTTTGTCAAGGCTTCTTGCTTAACCAAATTACCCTTCAGCCTTTTTCAAATTGCCCTTTGCCTTAATAGAATAATCCTTCAAACTTTTTTTTAAAGCCAATTATTCTTTGAGATTTTTGAGATTTTTAAAGCCAATTATTCTTTTTAAAGTTTAAATATTACCACTAACAAATTTAATAATGATAACTACCACAAAAACAAGAACGATGAACCATCTACTAGAAAAAATGTGCCTGATATAAATCTTATCGATGGTGCTTTACTTGACTATTTTAGAGTTCATTATACTTCTAAACATGGGGAAATATATTGTGTTGAATTTTTTAATGCATTTGAAGCCTTCTAAGAATAATTTTATACTTTAAAATTTGTCCCTAATAAGGATTGTGATGCAGGTGCATCTAGTTCCTAAAGGTCATCCAGGTTTATTAATTAAAAACTCATGGTGGAGACATTTGAGTTCCCTCTTCAAGAGGTAAATGAGGTTAAGGATATTATTGAAGATACTCATTCTTTTCATTAATTCCTCAAGAATACTTATCCTCTAAGAGATAGGGATCAGAAGTAACTATCGATTGCTTCAACTCCTACAAATAACTTTGAGACTCCTCTTGATACTACCTCAAACAAAAATCAAGAGGTTCTTAAGGGAAGTTCTTCTAAACCTAGTGATGCATCTAATTATACCAATAGGATTGGGTGTAATATAGTAGAGTACATGAATAAGATTAAGGCTAACATTACCTTACATGAGTTGACATAGATTATTGAACAAAGAGATCTATTGTTGGAATCTTTATCCAAAAAGCCTAGTAAGTCTCAAAATTCTACATAGGATAATGTTACAATACACAAAATCAAGGTATATGTTCCTCCTTTACTCCTTACTGTTGGTATCTTTGGTAAAAATATGCATAATTGTTTATTAGATTATGGTGCATCTATAAATATAAATCCTGAAGGCATTTATGAATAATTAGGTTTGACTCTAATTAAATATGATAGAGTTGTGAATCAATTAGATAAGTCAAGATTCAAAATTATTGGTGAATTATTGAATGCTCACATGTATATTTCCTCATAGCAAATGATATAATAGTTCATAGATATCTAGGTGGTGGACATCCCTGATGCTTATGGGATTCTATTGAGTAGAGACTAGATTAGAAGCTTGAATGGTTACATGTCAATAGATTGTTCACATATGTGGTTGCCATGGAAGGGATTCCCCAACCAAATCAGGATAGAAAGAGAGCCTAAAATTAAACATATGATCACTTAATACAATGCAATCAATGAAAGGGTAAACATGGTTGATGTTAAGTTTTGGATTTACACTCTTGAGACATATAAGATATGTGTCCCTAAGACTTCTCATGCTTTTATTGGTCTATAGAAATTACATTTTGATGGTTAAGGTGAAAATATAGATTTAGGGTAGGTATTATTCTAACTAAACCTATTGGTAGATAATATCATGCTACCTATAGACTTCGGTTTCCTTGTACAAATAATCTAGCTAAGTATGAAGCTTTGATTCTTGGGTTAAAATTTACAAATAAACATAAGGTTAAGTAGCTATTGGTTTATGATGACTCAGAGGTAGTAGTCAATTAGGTAAGGAATAAATATTAGTTTAAATTATCATATATTAAGAGATATAAGTTTAGAGTCTATGATTTATTTGAGTCTTTTAATGTTCTTAATATTGTTTCCATCCCTAGGTAAAAAAATAAGGCCATTTATGAGCTTACCTTAGTTATGGCCAACTTTATCCCATAACATGAATTTTCAAACCTTAGTATTGATTTTTTCCCATATCCCTTGGTGCTTGATAATGCCAACCATTTACAGGTATTTAATGATGATCAGTGGAACATAGATTTCCTAACGAGTTCAAGAGTATTTGAGGATCACATTATTGATGAAACCAATCTCCTTAATGATGAAGTCATTAAAACCAAACTTGAAGACAAAGTCATTCAATTTAATTAAAATAATATCCCAAAAATCATGATATCCTTAAAGAGACTCTTTGATTTTGATAAACTAGTTGAGGCTACTAAGATCCCAAAGTAAGTGGGAAGGATTACAACATAATTAATCTTAGATTTCAAGGTCAACCTTAGCTTGTTAATATTGATATAGCATGTAAAATTCTAGAAAATAAAATATCTAAAGAAAGTTTGACCAAATATAATGATATCATAGCATGGTATGATGATGACCTAAATATTTTTGATCCAAAAGTCATGACTCACACCATACTTTTAAAATAAAATTGAAAACCTTTCAGACAAAAACAAAGGCCTATCAACTTAGTCTTAGAACCACTAATATACAGAGAGGTTAAGAAGGTCTTATATGCCAAGATTTTATTTCACATTAGACATTACACTTGGGTTTCTAATTTAGTCCTAGTCTAGAAGAAGAATGGTGAAATTAGACTATGCATTGATTTTAGAAATATACATCTGAGAAAGATAATTACCCCCTACCTTCTCTTGACTAAGTGATACAAAGCATTTTTAGTTTTTCCATGAAGTCATTTCTTGAAGGTTTTTTAAGGTATAACCATGTGTTTGTGAATCAATAAGATAGGATTAAAACTTCTTTTAATACCAAGTGGGGCATCTTTGCTTATAAAAGAATGCCATTTGGGCTAATCAATGTATAGGTAACATTTCAAAGGGCCATGGATCATGATTTCCAAGGTTTGGTAGGTAAATGAATTATTATATACATGGATGATCTAACTATATTTTCTAAGAATAGGGAGGACCACATCATGCATTTTCAATAGGTATTTGAAAGATGCAGAAGGTATGGGATTTCTCTCAACCCAAATAAAAGTATTTTCTATGTTACTAAGGGAAAACTATTAGGACATGTTATCACTAAGGAGGGAATCTCTATAGACACTGATAGAGTAGATCTTATATCAAAAATAGAGCCTCCTAATAGTAGGAAGGAACTGAAGTCATTCTTTGGCAAAATTAATTTTGTATGAAAGTTTATTTATGTCTTTGTATAAATTGTTAAGACATTAAATGATATGCTGAAGAAAGATGTCAAAATCGCTTGGAAGGAAGAAACCAAGAAGGATTTTAAAGACATCAAGGAGGTAATTATACAAGCCCTAGTCTTGATAAGTCTAGACTTCTCTAAATATTTTTATCTTTATTCCTTTGCTTTTGATCATACTATTGCTACAGTTTTAACTCAAAAAATTAATGGATGTGATCATCCAATTGATTTCATGAGCACAAAATTTAAGAATGTTAAGTTAAACTATTCTTTAATTGATAAGCAACCATGTGCATTATTTAAGGAAGTGAAGAAATTTAGGAACTGCATTCTTAGGAATAAGGTACATGTCATCTTACCAGACCCTACCACCAAGCTCATGCTAAATCAAAATGAGCTAGGTGAAAGGAGAAGTAAATGGATGTCTATGATTCAACAGTGTGACATTGAATTTAAAAATGAAAAATTGGTAAGGTGCCAAGATATAATTCAATTAACTTCCAATATTAACCCCAAGTTAAGTGTCATGAAGGTTAAATAACAAAGTTTTTAGTCTAGTGATTGGTATGATCCTTTTATCCATCTATTGATTAATGACACTTGTCTAATATGGTTGACCAAGGATCAAAGAAGATCCCTAAGACTCAAGGTGGATCAATACATAATTAAATATGGATTAATATATAGTAAAAACTTCAAACGTGCTTACTTGAGGTGTGTATCTAAAGAAGAATCAATTGAAATCATGAGAACTTTTCATGAAAAGCTAGGAAGTGGACATCTGTCTAAAAGGAAAACATATCATAAAATCCTTAAAATTATTTAATATTATCCCAAAATCATCAAGGATTCTCACAAAAATGTAAGGTAGTGTCATTCATGTCAAATATTCAACACAAAAGAGCCTAAGACAACCATGCCACTGCAATTAGTTATGATAGATAAACCTTTTACTCATTTGGGACTAGATTTCATGGGGGTAATCAAACCCAATTTATCAAAATATCATAAATACATTCTAACTACTAATAAATACTACACTAGATGGACTGAATTAGTGGCCACCAAATAGTGTAGAATCAAAGAAGTGACCAATTTTTTAGAGGAAAATATATACACCAAGTTTGGTACACCTGTATCTCTAGTCTATGATAATGGATCTACTTTTATATCCATAAATATGATAGGATGGGCATATGATAATAAAATCATTATCAATTTCTCATCCAACCATTATCCTCAAGGTAATGGAGTATCTTAATTGACTAATAAGAAATTGATTAAGGCAATAAAGAAGTCTATAGCAGATAATCCTAGGAAATGACACAAGCTTCTAAAATAAACCCTTTAGGAAAATAGAATTATAATCAAGCAGGCTCTCAAGGAATCTCCATTCCTAATTAAGTAAATCCAAGAGCCCATCTTTCCCATCACCCTCAAGTTATCAACATACAAGTTCATATAAGAATACATGGAGGAAGATCAAGAATTGTCAAACTCAAGGTTGTTTGACATTATCTAGATGGAAGATGCACAAGAAGAGTATTTTGATAATTTTACTAGCCATCAAACCAAAATGAAGAGGTGGTTTGATAAGTGATAAAATATAAAGGTGTTTAGGCAAGGAGACTTTGTTATTCTTTGGGACAAGGCATCTGATCCTAAACGTAAACATGGGAAGTTTACGCCTTTATGGATAGGGCCTTACCAAAATTTTAAGATACTTGGAGACAACACCTTCAAGCTAAAAGACCTAAAAATAACATAGTTCACATTACCCACCAATGGATAGTACCTTAAGCATTAATTTTTTGTTCCTCCCACTGGGGTATTCATGGAGTAAATTGTAAGGATAGTTAGAATTAGTATAGGTAGGATAGATTAGTTTCCTTCTTTTTTTTCCTTCGTGTCCCTTGTTTATACATAGGTTTATATGTGTGTGTGTGTGTGTGTGTGTGTGTGTGTGTGTGTGTGTGTGTGTGTGTGTGTGTGTGTGTGTGTGTGTGTGTGTGTTTTCTTTTCCTTTGCTTCTTATTTTGTCACTTTCTATTTATCCTTTTTATTTTTTTTATTTTTTTCCTTTATTTTAATAAGTCCTTTTGGATAGCCTTCAGCTCAAAGTTCACTTTAAAAAATCAAGAGCTCCATAGTTCCAAAATCTAGGTGTGAATCTTAAGCATATGTTGGCCATGGGTTTGAAATATGAGCTTAATGTTATAGTTAGAGAAACTTGTAAGAACTAATGGATAAGTTGGTTGTTTCATAAGTTTTTAAACATTTTTTTTTAATCTAAGCTTGGTTTCAAGAATTATTTCATAAATGGGATGAAAGCTTGAATTATTAAGACATAGTTATGCTTGCACTTAGCAAACATCCTTACATGGGATAAAGGTTACAACCATAGGTGATTGTTTGAGGATCAAACATTTGACCAAATCCCTAAACTTGGTTGACCTAGTTTCCAATCTTTTCTAAGAATCTAAAATGATCTAAAAAATACAAAAATAAGATCTTATTGTAAAATCAAAAGGTTTCAAAAAAAGGTGATTATGGTAATCTCCCCTGGGGCTATGGACACCTAACTAGAATTGGAGCAAGACCTTGAGTGAAGCCAAATGCATCTTTATTGAGGCTATGGATGCCTAGCTAGTAGTAGATCAATTTCCAAGCCTTTCTTAAACTAAATCATGGTGCTTAATGAATACTCAAACATGCTGAAAGTCAATGTTAATGATTAAAGATATGAACCTAGAAGTTATTCTCTAAATCCTTTGGCACTTAGAAAGTGTAATCAAAACACACACATAGAATGATTGAGTTTTGATGTTTGATCTTAATTATACATTTGCAATAGTTATTCTAACCATGAACTAATCTTAATAATGGTGCTTGATCAAATGGAATAAATAACTTAATTATTAATCTAAACAAAAGTCTCTAAATTCTAACATATTGCTATGTTTCCCCCAAAAGTTGCCATTTTTGAGGTCAACATACCCCCATTTCTAAAAAATGGGGACCCATGTGTAAATTTTTTCAATTTATACTTTAAAATTGAAGATTCACTTAATCAGAGTGTCATTAGCATGATTGCACATTATTTTTATTTTAAGATCATCCAAACTTGGTTTGGTTAGCATTTTTGTTCATGGTTTTGATTTACCCTTATCTAAAGTGCTAAGATTGGACATCTATGTTTCAGGTTGTAGGTCCAATACGGTCTACTTGGAAAGAACAATGCTTAGGTTTTATGATTTTTATGTTAACTTGATTCTTTACTAACCTTTGGTTTGTTAGATTCATACTTGAATAGATAAACCCTTAATCTAGGTTTAATCTAAGTACAAATTTTAATCTAGTGGGAACTTTTTATGTGGGAACATTTTAAATAATGCTATGGGCTTAGTTATTTTTTATTTCCTAAGGCTTAGTCATATTTTTTAGCATAACCAAACCTTAGTCTAACATCCATGCTTAGTCCCTTTGATGTATCAAACCCCTCTTTTAGACCTTTATAGTATTCATGTGGTCTAATCTAAATGAATTTTTTTTTGTTATGTTTCCAACTATTGGGTTTTATAGTGCAGACATGTATTTTTGGGATTTTCCTTCAGATATTTATCCTAAATGAATTACCCTTTAGCGTTTATATTTTAGATACTTTGTCCAAGTACTTTTGGTCATTTGTTCATGAATTATTTTGGGACTTATGCAAATGGTTTATTTCAAAAGTATTCCTTTGGACTTATCTATGTTTTGTCTGAAACAATTTCCTTACAAACTTGTTCTATCAGGCATATTTATTGTAGACTTATTATTTTTTCAAATGATCCTTTGGACTTATCTTTTTGTAACATCTTTCCCATAATAATTTTTTCAAAACCTACCTTTTGGGATTTTTGAAAGTATGCTTCAAACATTTTGTCAAAGACATTTTCCCTATAAACTTATCTTTTAGGATTTTTGTCAAGGCTTCTTGCCCGACTAAATTACCCTTTGACCTTTTAAAAATTACCCTTTGCCTTAATATAATTATCCTTAAAAAAAATTTAAGCTAATTTTCTTCAAGATTTTTAAAATTTGGTTTTTTTAAATTATCCTTCAGAACTTTTATTCTACAAGAAATTGACCTTTGGAACTTTTTATCTACAAGAATTTTCCCTTTGGGTGAAATGTGTTAGACATTTTATCCAAGAAAATTTCCATCAAAGAATGATCCTTCAAAATTTTAAAAAATTCCCTTCATATTTTTTTAAGTACCCTTAAATTTTTTTAAAGTGCCCTACATATTTTTAAAATTACCCTTTATATTTTTGAAAGTTGCCTTCAGAAGTTTTGTCAAGGACACTTTACCTTTGAAATTGCCTTCTATCCTTTGTAAAATGGATCTTTTGCCTTCAAGATTACCTGTTAGAAATTTGAAAGTGCCATTCAGATCTTCAGAAGGTACCCTTCAGCTTCTTTGAAATCACCCTTTGAGCCCCTTTTACCCTAACTATTCCTTCAAATTTTTTGTCTTAGGCATTTTGCCTGATGAAATAGACCCCTTAGAATAATTGCTTCGAACATTTTGTTTGAAGAAATTATTCTTTATAATAATTTCCCTAGGCAAAAAGTCTAAAAAAAATTTCCCACATAAAAAACCTAAATACGCTATAGTAGAGTCAATAAATCAAAATGCAAAAATCCCTAAATAATTCACCCAAGACAATTTCCTCAAAACATTGATTTAATCAGACTCTTTTGTGCCATGGTAAATTTAATACCTTTTAAAACCTTAGACTAAGGATTTGTATTGAAGCCTTATTTATCAATGCAAAATGAGAACATTAATCTAAGGCTTTATCCTAAGTTCTTATTATGCCCATGCCCTAACTTCAATATTTCTTATTGTCTTTAGTAACTGATTATGTTTAGATTAATGGACATGTTTTTGGGATGATCATGGCTTCACCCCCTTCCAATGTCACTAAAATTTATTTCTTGTGTTGCAAGATCAATGGAATATCATTTGGGAATAATCATGTTTAATTTTTAATTTGATCTTTATTTTCCATTGGTTCAAGATTAATTGTATATATATTTAAGCCATGCCTAATGTTTTAAACTAGGTTCCCTTTTGAATTAAATTCAAAATTTCATGAGAACAATTATCATACCATGGGCTTAAATTAGAGACCTTATAGACCTAGTAATGTGAAGGTGAGCCTGAATTATCATCTATCTTAAGATAATTTGATCCAAGGTCTACCAGTGAGTAGTCTAATATGCCATGATAGCTTAGAGGATAATTTCTTAGGAAAACATGGAATTTTATTTTGACCTTGGAAGTAGAGAAGGGGATTACTTTGGGCCAAGAACATTCCACAGAACCATGAAGATCTTGTAGTAGTGTAGGGGTCCCAAAGATTAAGTGAAATTAGAATATTCTTTTTGTAACCAACATTGTATAACATTTTGAAGTGGAATATTTTATTTGTGAAGGTATGTGTTGCCTATAAAAGAAACTACCTATAGATCAATCCATTGGGAAATTATAGTGTATTTATAAAACATTTGTGGAAAGGAAAACTATCCCTACACTTGTACTTTTGTGATTGGATATGACTAAATGACATGCTTCCTTGCACCTTATAAAAGGATAATTATCAATTGTAAGGGGTAAGGAGTTTTTGAGCCAAAAACTTGTGTCAACTTTGAGCAATTAATACAAGCAAGGAATTATACAAAGATTGTCCATATTCATTTGTGTCATTTGTTATTATGGTTTATCTCTCACTTGCTTGTTCTCATTTCCATATTTGAATGGTTCTTGTGAAATATTTATGTCCATCTTTTAATTACAAAATTGTTAACTTGTGTCAATTCTAGGTTGACTAAAAGTATCAAGTTCATTTTATTTCCTTTACTCTTCTTGAATTTGGGCTAATGTTGTTTGTTTGCAGGGTAAATATTTAAAGTGAAATTAGTTCTTATTTGCAATTTTCTCATTATTTAGATGTTTTCTTGATGTGTAGTAATATTTGATCTCATCCTATTTCATATTATACATTGGTTAAGTGAATGATTAAAGGGCATTCAAACTTTGTCATGATGTTTGGGATGAAGATCAGTAACATCTCTTTTCTACCTTAACTTTCCTTTTGCTTCCTTTTTAACCAGATCACGCTAGCTTAATTACCATTGTAAATATTCATCTTATATTAGTCTTTAGATTAACTTTGATCATAATTCACTAATAATAGCTAAGATTGATCATTATTTTCAAAGATATAGGCCAAGATGGCTCACAACCACCAAAATTTATAAATATTATGAAATAATACACTTCCTTTGTGTCTATTCCATCAATAGATATTAGGATTATTACAACTTGCAACTCATGTGCTGAATTCTCTAAATTCTAAAATGAGAAGTGTTCTTTAAACACTCTAAGCACCTATGATACAAATTTAGGAACAAACACTTATTAGTATGCTAGTTCAGATGGACCATTATATCTTAATCAACTTTAAACCTTTTAAGGACTTTTCTAATCCAAATAGTCATTTTGTGAAGCTCAAACTTGACACTTGCATGAATATCTTACCCTCTAGGTCCAACTTTGAATCTCCATAACTTGAGCTAAAATATTGTGTGGACTTGAAACTTGTAGAGCATGTTTTTGGCATGAAAAAATCTATGGCACTTTATTTTGGCTCACAAGGATTTTTAAGGTGCATTTATAAAATTCCCAAGTGAACTATTCCATTCAAATCTAGATGACATCCTGCTGATGATCTGGTCCTTAAACTTTCATAATTCATATTTGATCATTCTTTCAAGGTCCTGATGACTTTCTAAGGCTTGTCCAACTTAGTTCATGTTCTTTCATGTTCTTTAATGATTTTCTAAAGATAACACTGGCTACCAACCTCTAGATAACTCTTCTTAAATTAACAAGGACAACAAGAAGAAAGCAACAAAGGCAAGTGTATATAGGCACTTGCAGGAAAGAAAACAACTAACCTATTAAATAAATGTGCATAAAGGCACTTAGAGAAAAACATGAAAACTACTATAATATGTAAAAGGTTATAATTTACATGTACCTTCCACCTGTGTCAAATGGAAAAATTTGAGTATCATTCACTTGTGATAAACTAGGATGAAAAATACCTTGCTTTAGAGAGCTCATGATAGGTGGGATAAGATGCTTGGCTATTGACCCCTTTGGCATACTCTAAAGTGGATGAAATGGGACAAACATGTCTCCAATGTAGATATACTAGTCTATTTATTCAAGGCTTGCTCCAAAATGGACAATAGGATCACCTAAAACCTTTTATTTTGATGGCTTAATTTTGTGCTCTGAATTAATCACATGTGATAGCTCCTTATCATCCTGCAACCAAGCTAGATACTTGATAGGATATCTTCTTATCAATATAAATAATGAGTAATTAGATTTCACTTGGATCTTGTGTTTTGGTGCCCCATAATTATTTTCCTTAGGGATAATAATATCATATTCTTCCTGGAGAGGAACATAGCCAACTTCCAAGATCTTAAACAAGTCCTCCAATTTGACTAAAGCTGTAATTGTATATGATGACTCATTAGGATCATGTTTTTTAATGTGCATGTTTTGATTAGATGCTTCTTGGATTTGTTTATCTAAAGGTATAGGTGTGTCATATAAAATTAAACAAAAATCTTTAATTCATCCTAAAAGGTAGCCTCCTCTTGGTCATTGGAAAGGATGTCAATCTCAACCTCATCAAAACTCAATCTATAGCAGCTAGATTGGTTTTCATCCTCTAAAGAGAGGGGAGGGTCATCTTTGTAATCAAGGTATATCTCATCATGATTTTAATGATCTTTACTAATCTTATCAAAATACATCACTTGAGCACTTGAGATGTCTTCTTTATCAAACTCATTCAAAGTTTCATCTCATTCTTCAAATACAAATGAGGGTTGATCTAACCATTTAGGGTATAAAACATTACACTTATCTTGCTCAGATTTGTGATTTGATATTCTTTATTATTGCTCTAAAATATCAAGGCTATCTTTAATTGGTATATAATCTTGATGTGTACTTACCTCAAACACCTAGTCTTGATCCTCTTCTTGATCTATGTAGAATGGACCTTTAGTAGTCCATTCAAAATCTACTCTATTTTCATCTTGAGGTTTGTCCTCATCAAGATATAATTCATTAGTGTTAAAGCCATGCCAAGAAGGCTAGTCTAAACCTAATTCTTCCCTTTTTGAATGAAGTGGATAGCATATCAAGATCTCCTCCTCATAGACACTTGCATTATCTTCTTTAGGTTTACCTACAGATGCAAGCTCCTCCTCTATCCTTTGTAAAATAGGCTCTTATTTTATGAGGGACATGATGGGAGGGTGAAAAAATTCCCTTGATTTTATCTTATGAGAGTATCCTTCCATCTAGGTACTTTGAATGCTCTTTCAAGTGGCTCTTGAGGAAAGGAGAGATAGTCTTGTAACTCTTATATACCAAGCTCATTGAACTGAACTATGGTTGCTTGATTCATTTCTCGCATAACTAAATGTTCCTCTACCAAAATTAGTTCTTATAATACCTCAAATAATAGCTCCTATTTTTTATTTATGCCCTTTTAAACTAATTTACATGATGGAAATGAGTATGGAATAGACACTTTTTCTTCCTTTTGAATGATCATAGGAGAGGGTGGCCTCACAAGTGAGGGCATGACATAGTCAGGGTCAAAAGTTTTAGAGAAGATCCATCATGGAATAACTTCATGTTCTTGAGTGGGAATGGGCATAGGGATAGGAGAGGGAAAATAGATTGGCTCAAGATTGACATACTCTTTCTCTCATTTTTCAAACACTTTTTCAATCAAAAATACCAACCTTTTCATCTCATGATTCTCAACATGTGGATAGTCAACCTTTTCAATGGATGCCCATACATTAAAAAAATCTTACAAAAAGATATTTATCCCCTCCATGGTATGAATAGGGATTTCTTTTCCAAGTTTAAACCCCTTATTAATCTTGATGATTGTTTTACCTTGGTCCAATATTGCCTCTTTGAGTTTTGATAAGGATGGACTTTGACAAAGTTGACTAGGGGTTCATCAAAAACTCTTAAGGGTTGAGCTTGAGGTTATTAGAGGGAAGAGGAAACATAATATCAGTCTAAATGAGCCTGATCCTCTTCATAATATATTAACATACTATCTACATTTTAGACCATGTTTCTTATCAATTTTGTGTCCTCATTCTTATAAGATGACCACTGTTCTCCCTTACAAATTGACCATCTCTTCTTGACTAACTAAATAATGCTCCTTACCTTTTTTAAAAGATGGATAGGGATGACTGGAGAAAAATTCAAACCCTTACCAATGTCCCTTACTAACTCAATATAAATTTATAATGCTTGCTTGACTCCTGATAAGGATGTAATAAGATAAGTTTGGTCTTGACAAGGGGAATTAGAAGACTGATTTGAATGTAGAGGAGGATAACATTGGTCATATGCAAGGGTGGGATGAGGAAAAAGGCCATGATAGGGTTGATAGGCTACTTGAGGGACACTTGGGGGGAACACATAAACATTGTTTTTCTGATAAGTGTGATACTAAAGTAAAGAATAAGCATACTAATCAAAATATGATTGATTGTACATACCAGATTAATATGACTAGGCACCTAGGCTACTTAAACCAGTTGATGAATGATCAAAGTTGCCATTGATGTTTGCAAAATTACCTCCAAAGGATGATTGAATGAAGAAAACACCAAAACCATTCACTTAGTGCATGATAAATTGAGTTCCACTGGGTGTGCCAAAAATTGTTATGGCTTCAATCTGCACCCTTTAAGAGGGTTCTTCAGGCCCTTTCCAATTGAGCCATAATATTTTGATAACCCCATACTATGGGTCACCTATGGTGGGGTTGAACCTCTAGATAAGGCTAGCTTCCTCTTGATTCTCTCCTAAACTAATGCTTGTCATAGGGAAAAGGGTTAGAAAGGGTTTAAGGGATCCTAATAAAGTTAACCAGTGTGATGCACCAAGATTAAATAGATACATAAGCTTGAACCCACACTAAATCAACATAAGACAACTATATCTCACACAACCTCATAATCTCATTGATTACATGAGTATTTAATAAATGCTAATACACACCTAAAATAGCTTGAAAACACCTTAAACAAGGCAATCAAAAGCATAATGAACTAGGAATATTCTCCTACATGAATTCATCATGCACAAGCATACTAAGCACTAATCAAAGGTAAGAGATAGGCAAAGAGTCAATATTATTAATTCAAGATGTAGTTATTAAAATATTTTGATAAGGTTTATTAATATCAAATGATCACTTTTGTAATAGTCTCAATGAGTATCCTTGCCTCCTAAAAATATGAAAAAAAAAAATCTGAGAACTCCCATAAAGAGAAAGAGAATGAGGTCATATAGGAGGAGAGAGAGAGAGAGAGAGAGAGAGAGAGAGAGAGAGAGAGGAGAGAGAGAGAGAGAGAGAGAGAGAGAGAGAGAGAGAGAGAGAGAGAGAGAGAGAGAGAGAGAGAGAGAGAGAGAGAGAGAGAGAGAGAGAGAGAGAGAGAGAGAGAGAGAGAGAGAGTATGGGAACATGCTATCAAAGAGGGAACCCACCATCCTAGATCATTAATTAAAACTTGAGATTCTACCTTTTTCTTGAATTTTCTACCACCCTTTATTAACCAATTAAGACACTTCTCATGGCTTACCAAGTGGAAAGGTCCCCATAGGCTCTAAAGATGCATTGAAGGCACATAGTTGCTAGTCCCAACCACTAGATCCTTTTCTTTGATCCTTCACACCATTTCCCACTAAAGAGAAAATTTTCATGCTAATGGATCTAATAGAATAATAGATTTGTGTATTTTAGGTGACTATTTGTCAAAAATATGGCTATGTTAAAGGATGAGGACCTTCTTTATGATCCTAGACATCTATCCTTGATCAAATCTAAAACTAGATCTTTTCTATAGATGGAAAATCAATCTCCTTTATTGGTTTTATTATATCCACATATATCGATGTAGACATATAAATTGCATAGATTTGCTCTTGATCCCCAATAGGTCTATAAGACCTATTTTTGCCTTTGAGCGTATATAAAAACTAAGGACTCACCATATTCAAGTCTCTTTTAAATAATGGTAAACATAGTCATAGAATGAACCTTATATACCAGAAATCTTTGAACCAAAGATCTATATTTAGATTTAATGGTGCCCCCTTTATCATTGATCATTCTAACTACATCATTATGTCCTTTTCATGGCATTTTATCTAAATTTAATGGTGAAAAGATGATCCATGCAAGACTTTCCTTGGTTTAACCCTGGTCACATGTTTGACCTCCCATTTAAGGTCACTTAGTCTTTCAAATTTAAACCTCACTTATTGATTTAATTTTTATGATATGCATGTAGACCATTGATTTTCTAAGTAGCCTAATGAGCTAATGACACTTCACAATCTCTCACCTATTTTGAGATACATTGGCCCTATTAACTTTTCTTGCACCATTGGATCATGATGTATGAATTAATATGATCCCTTGATCTAGATCCACTAAATTTTTGACTTTAAATCACACCATTGAATTATAATGTATGAAGTAATGTGAGCCTTTGATATACCTAGTCCCACTTTCCTACCAATTCCTACCTACCATTGGGGCATTGGTATAATTGAATACTGATCATTGATCTAGATTAGCCCCACCTTTTTGTCAGTCACCTCACACCATTAGATATTAACTAAGTAAACCCACCTTAGTGGATCATGTCTAACTTGTAGCCTTTTAAGGGATTTTAACTCAAGGACCTTTTGACTTGTTTGACCCTAGTGCAAACCATTAGATCTTGCTTGTCAGTATGCAAGCTCACATAGACCATTAGATATTGATCAAATTTAAACCTTTTAAGGACATTTTGAATCCATTTAGTCATTTTGTAAAGGTAAAACTTGACACTTATGCAAACATCATGCCCTATAGGTCCAACTATAAAGATCCATAACTTGAGATATAAAGCTCATGTGGACATGAAAATTACAGAGCATGTTCCTATCATGAAGAGATATATGGCACTATATTCTTTTGGATCATGAGGATTTCTAAGGTGCATTTATAAAATTCCAAAGTGAACTTTTTTGTTCAAATCTGGATGACATCTTGGTGATGTTTTTGTCCTTAAACTTTCATAATTCATATTTTGATCATTCTTTCAATGTCCTAATGATTTTTTAAGCCTTGTACAACATGGATCACGCTCCTAAATACTTAGACACCATAAAACCTACTTGGAACCTTCATATATAATTATAGACCTATTATTTAAAGATCAATTAGATCACACTTTAAGCTTACTTAAGGCTTTATAACAACATTATCTTCACCTCAAGTCATTTAGTACTTATTTTCATAGGAAATCTACTTATCTCTTAAAAGATTGGTATGTGGGACAAAAATGGCCAACATAAACCATGATATAAGTAAGTCCACCTCATTTTGAAGTAATTTCACTAACTTGATTATATAAACAAGCTCAAATAGAAGTAAAACTTGTAGGGTGTGAGGATTGGTGAGCAAAATGAGAAAGTAAACTTATTAAGAATGGTTCATAAATCATAAACAACCATTATTTCAACTATTTCCATGAAAACTATGTAGAAAAAGTTTTCTATCCACCACCAAGATCATTTGACCCGAAACCTCTCCGAATAGCCATACCATCAAAATACCTATTGACTAGTTTAATATTCCTCATGGAGTGATGGAGAAAATAAACATTTTTGGTCTATTTTTGGTACTTCTAGAGTAATTCATCATGGAAATGGAGTCAAGGAATATGAATTTTCATTACATGAGGTTTTAACACATGCCATACTTTCCCACAGGCTATAAAACTTCTAAAACTCCTTTTCTTTCAACTATTTTATTAATTTGACTTAAGACCTGCACATTTTTTAGTTAGTAATGATAATTAATGATAGGGTCTAACATATTGGACATTGAAAGGAAGTTTAGAACACTTGGAAACCTTGGAAAACCATACCACCTTCATTTATGACTCAAATATGACCCTTAAATGACATATAATGACTTAAGACCAAATATGACCATGACCAAGGCACACATCAAATCACAAAAAAAGGACCATGACACACCCTATAACATGTAAATATGCCCCTATATCAAGTTTTGTATTATAGGAGGTTGAATTATTTTGACTTTTAGTCAAAATAACCAACATCTTGGTGATTTCCCAAGGGTGGTATGTTTGATATGCTAAGACCAGTAGCTTAATCATATTCATTGGGCCATGGAGTCACCTATAAACTAGTTTGACACACAATTTTCCTTTGAAACCACATGAAAATACAAATAAAGGACACACAAGACAAGACACACCAAAGGAACAAACTCATGTTCCCAAGAACACTTATGGAGCATAACAAACACAACTAAAGCAAAAGACACACACCTAACCTAGTATTTACAAAACCTCACTCTTGAGGTGAAAAAATATTACCACACTTCAACTAGAGTTAAAGATGGTTCCTCTTTCATCTTTGTCACTCCATTAAGTTAATCTTGCATGTGAATCATGCTCATCATCAATCACTTAAATATATGGATGGTTAAGAATTTTACAATATTTATGTCTCCTTAATCTTACAAGTGGTCTATTCATATAATTCATGAATGTTATATATTGATTTACAATGATATTTATTAGGGCTATAACTTGACTTATCTTTGTTATATCTAATCCACACACCTCAAACTATATAATAAGAGTGATGACATCTACCTTAACCTCTCCATCCTCTTAGGTAGAATGTACTTGATGTGGATGATCATCAAGTCCATCTTCACCATGTTTTAGTACCTCTGAAGAAGGTTCCATTTAAGATTAAACTCTTGAATTTTACTTGAGTACAAAGATTTATGCATTATCTTCACTAGGCCTCTTTAGGACTGTAACTTCTCAAAAAATAGTATGGCATTCACTTTCATGCTTAGTAAGGTATTCAAAAACCTACTCATTAAGCTCATTGACAAACTTGAAATCACATATGCAATCTCTTAGAGGAGAATGAGTCTTACCCAAATGGTCAATTACTTGACATATGGCATTGAATCCTTACCACAAGTCATCTTCCTCTTCTTCATGAATGTCATCACCAAGGCCAGCTTCATCAATAGTAGGTAGGAAGACATTATTCTTTTCATCATAGTGATCTATTAGGATCTTCACTCTATCATCATAATATACATGAACCAAGTAATTACTCTTAATAACTTGTGATAAAGAATGCTCAACACTTACCTCAACTCCCTCAAATGGCTCTTCATGGATTATATAGGTGATAAGGTCAGTTTGTTAAAAGTAGGTATAAGGATCCTACTCATAATAATCTACACCATACTAATCTAGAAACAAGTTATTTATGACCTCAAGATTGAAATAATCATATATATTCACATTAGACTCTTATTTCTCATTGATTACATAATTCAAATTTGAACTTGCCTCTACATAAGACTCAATGTTAAATATAGAAAGAGGTTGGGTTTTTATGGTCACCCTAGTTCCATACCATGTCCTAAAGGAAATAAGGATAATGTAGTTGAGAGGAATCCACCTATCTGGGATATGAAATCTCTGGAAAGGCATATTTCAAAATGAGTAGCAAAGTCTACAACAATAATGTCTTGAAGGATTTGAAAACTTAGATAGTCATGGAGGAAGACCTTAAAGTTTTTGATCAGCCATATTATGTTGGAAGGTGTAGGATATAACTAAATAAATCCTTTGATATGTGGTTTATATTTTAGGCCCAACTTATCAACTACAACTTTAGGCATGACTGATGTAGAAGCACCACTATCAAGTATGCAATTATGGCCTAGTTTGTCACCCATAATGAGAGTGAGGTAAAATGGTGAAGGTTTCTAAATTTTAATAGATGGTTCCATAATGTTTTTAGGGGGATTAGTAAGATAAAAATTACCATGAATTCTACTTGAAGATGAAGGACTAGTAGGGATACTGGATAGGTATTTTTTCAATAGTTCTTTTTGGCCAGGTTTATGAAGGACATCCCAAAGGGAAATGGATACCTTGGCATTATTCAATGAAGCCACTATGTTTAGAGTATAACTTATTACCTTCTCTTGAGTCCATGAAGGCAAATAATTTTTTAGAACTTGAGGAATTGAGGCACCTTGAGAAGACCTTACCACTTTATAATTTCAAGTAGGTGCAGGAGTATTTAGAACTATCATGCTTGTAGCCATGCCTTA
The DNA here is from genome assembly GCA_037957365.1 of Torreya grandis. Taxonomy (NCBI): domain Eukaryota; kingdom Viridiplantae; phylum Streptophyta; class Pinopsida; order Cupressales; family Taxaceae; genus Torreya; species Torreya grandis. The sequence continues at coordinate 563,228 of JARHVA010002290.1, read as the reverse complement.
TTTCCTTGTAATAGGATTATATGAACTTGTAGGCACACTAATATCACCTCATAAATCCTTCCTCTTGGATCTACTACTATTTTCAATATAATTTCCTTGATTGATCACAAAAGTGTCCACAACTAGGAAGTATATGAAGCTTTCTCCTTGAGGCTACCAACCTTAAATTGCTTGCATCATGACTTCATCTTCAGTTGGTAGGATAGGAGTGACTATTCCTTGGGAAACTAGATGTTTTTCTACACCTTAATTATCATCTGTGAATTTTCCATTTTGTAAATCTTCTCCTTGCACCAAGTTTTTATGCATTGGTACCATCTCTCTTGTGTTGGTAGTGGAAGTAGGATTGTACAAATTGGTATACTTGTTGAAATTAGGATACCCTTGACCTATTCCTGTCCCATATTATTGATGATATTTTTGTTTATAAGGATAAATATTTTGATTAAAACCTTGTTTCATATTGGCTTTCCTAAGCTGAGATCTTAGTATTCGAATTTCTACATCTTTATCCATGTCATCATCTACTTTATTAGGAGAATATCTAGGCTTGGTGTTTACATTAGTAACTTGGGCCACACTTAGAGAATTATTATTAATATTAGGTATCAAAGGTATAAACACTGTAGGAGGCATACTTTTATCCTTAATGAGGCCATTCTCAACTTTAATGGCAAGTTCATATGCTTCAAGAAGAGTGAAACCACCCATAGATTGTAACATGATAGCAATATCAATACCAATGGCTCCCAAGTATGTAGGGAACAAAAATATATTAGGTGGTCTCATGGGATGAGGAAATATATAAAAATTCTTATAAAACCTCTCATTGAAGTCATTCATTATTTCCTTGGTGTCTCTTGTGATCACATTGAGTTGATGTATGAGTGAAGTGTGGTCACTCTCATCTTCAATTCTTAAAATTAACAACACTCTAAAGTCATCCCATGTTATGATGCATCCATTTGGTAAATTTATATAATAATTAATTTATTTACCTTTAAGGTATATGGAAAGGAGTCTAATGGAAATATTTTCCTCAGTGACATTGTGGAAACTATAAAAATTATAGATATCCCCAATTTGTCCACTAGGTGTGACATAACCTTAACCATTGAATGTAGGCACACTCTTTATGGAATTGGGGGTAATGTCATAATATGAATCAATATGGATTAGATTATTAGTGCTTAAGACTTGGAAGGCATGTTCCCTATCCATGATTTCTTCAAGTTCTTCACTTTCTTGGCTAGAATAATCCTCTTGCTCTTCAAAGGGTAAAATAGGGTGTTGAACTTAAAGAGGAACTTAAAATTAAATTTGTGGATTGATAGGATTGAATACTCTAATATAATATGACCTAGTAATGACCATGAAGTATGAGATAAACTTTATGACAAAACAATGGTCTACAACTAGATTTTACCTTGAATGGATACACCAAATGCCGAGTAACACACCAATTATGTAGTTGATGTTGTCAAGACTAACATTCACATTGACAAGTTCTCTTGAGGATAATGTGTCTCATCAAGCATGCCATAACTATTATCACCAAATATTTCACCCTATATGAGGTTTTTTAGGCCTACTATAATATTTGGGAAACATTGGAATACTTTTAGGTATGTGGGTTACCTTTAGAATAAGTAGACCTCTAGGTTTAAGGGTTAGCTCCCTAAATTTTTTTATAAGTGTATATCACCTACACTAAATAATTACTTATAGGAAAAGGTATATAATATTACATGAAAATAAACTAATCCAAATATTTTATAAAGCATGAATATCTCCACAAGACCATCATACTTCTCTCACTAAGAAATAAGACCTACAAACTAGCTTCAAATTCTTAGATGTTCTAACATTAGTATTTTAATATAGAGGTAATATTCATGAGACAACTCAAGGTAAGTGGATTATAGGTCATTTTAAAAATCAAAGGACACTTTCACACTTTAATAAATCCTAACACACTAGCTGCACTCTATCTGACTTGTTAGAATGAGAACTTCTTACACTAAACATGAAAGGATAAGGAGAAGAGGGGATAAAAGTTTATCACTGAACCTCACCATTATTCACTTCACACACATAGAAAATATGTATTTTTAACTCAAAAATAAATTTATTTAATTATTAAAAGTTAAATTACAACATTAAAATAGTAGGGCTTCACCATAATAGGTGTGGTATTAATCAACAAGAGCCAAAATGGCTAGTACTTAAAGAATTTGAAAGAGGAAAGAGAAAAATGGAAACCAAGAGTAAAAAAAACACTTGTAAAACTGAGATAAGGATTTAAATATATATGAAAAATTAATATTTAATATAACATGCAAGGTATAATTGGATAAATATCCCTCAAAGGCATGAAAGTCTTCAAATGTGGCATAGGACTCTTCAACTTTCTCCTTGAAATTTGACTTCATCATTTAGCCTTGTTTGAGCACTCCACAGTAGAATAGGTATAGATAAGATCATTTATATAAGATTTATGGGTTATAATCATGATTCAACATGCATTAGATGTGTCTCTAATCATTAATATTCTTCTAGCCAAGTGTTCTCACTACATGTAGTCACAATCACTCTTCTTTCTCTCACCCTCCACACTTGGCACCAATATGTGATTTAGTTTATAAAATAAATATATATAGGGCAGTGTATGACACTTTTAAAGGGTATTAATGTCTCTAGTTTCATCATTTAGACCCGAAAAGGCCTCCCACTTGGATTTTTCACCTTCTCACTTGGTGACCATTCTTTGTTCACTATGCCAATTTGTACTGGATAAAATGAAGGTGTTAGCATAGATTATTGTGATATTATATTATTAAATAAATTATAATTAGGGGTCATATAGGTCCCATAACATATCTCAAAGTGGTTTTCATATTTCAAAACCCTTTTGTACCTACACAACACATAAATTTATCAAGAAAATCCATTTTACACCTTATTTGTACCAATAAGGTGGACTAAAATCTAATGGGAAATATCCCTAGAGAATCCTCTAAAATTTTCAATCATATCAAAATTCATTATATCCCCTCTATATGCATATCCTTATTTATCTTTATAATTAGGTCCTTATTAAGGGTTTTAATGGTTTTTAGGTGATTCTAACCCTTAGCATTTTTTAATAAAGGTATGAATTTAAACCTATGAATAAATTACACTAAATTCAAGTTTTAGACCCTATTAAACTTATCCTAGCACCTTATACTCCCATGCTAAGCAACTATGCTATTGTGAGCTCTCAAACTTACCTTCTCAACCTCTTTTCTTCATTCTACATACCCTATTAGGATCTTAGGCCGATAAATGAATTTCTCATGTCTTTATCTACATAATAAAGGATAACACACACCTTATAACTCCACATGAAATATTTACAACCCATTTAAATTACCCTCTATCTTTAGAAATGGTATTGGCCCTCCAATTGGGATTTAGCCCTAAACTAGACCTAAAGGACTTAATTACATATTTGTGAGCTTAAGCCATAATGTTTGGATTATAACACCTATGATGGATTCCCTATGTTCATTCATCTATAACACATCTCTTGATGTATTATTTAAGATATTTGAGTCTTCTTTAGCACCTTTATTTTATCATTGACCTATTAACCTATAGAGTGTAATCTTGAGAGTGCCCTCTATTTGAGATAGAATAGAGGACATTTCCCCTTTTGCCCCAGACAAGAGGATGGTATGAATGGATTATATAAGTTATAGGTATACTATATGACAATTTTTAGATATTTTTCACATGAATATTCCCTCTAAACATCATGAAACCCTCAAGGTAGATTGTGTAGTGTTCACCATGTGTAGGGTTGGCATATAGACTATATATTACATGAAAACCCACTCTATGATTTATTTTATTTATTTGAGAATAAGGTGATGTATGTATTACCATTATTAATATAAATTTAAAGTTATATAAAACTTAAAAATTTTCCAAAACCCTTTCATTACACACCTTTCACTTGGTAGGTCTAGACTATAGGTTATATGACTGTGTTGCTTACTTCAAAACACCACACTTGTAGGTGAACATTTGAAGATTAGACCTTGAATTATTGTCATGTCCCCTTTTTCATGGACATTGACAGATGTGATGATTGGCCTATTATATGACCTTCGTAGGCTAATAGGATGGATAGAGGGTCATAATGGAGCTTGGATTGACTTTGATTCACAGGATTTCTACATTTGATTTTCATTCGGGCTCTTTCGGACACATTTGGCCTGAGTTCCTACTTTTTAGGGATATTTGATATGCAGTGGAGCGCCTTTATTTTGGTATGGTCATATGCGGAATCACTCCCTGATTCACCTGCTTCGATCGGTTTGAGGATCCGACGTATATTGAGGGAGATATTAATATTTGATTGATTTAATCAAATATTAATTATTTGGTCTCATTAATAATTAATTATTAATTATTAATTATTTGCTCTAATTCTAAATTAGAAACCCTAATGCTAATTTAAGAAAACCCTAATTAGGGCAAGCATATCTTTTAAGGGTATAAGGGTTTCACATGGAGGCCATTATTGAATTATGTATGAATTGATTATTGAAATTGGAGAAATTCTTCTGTGAAGACTGAGCCAAGGGTTCCAGGATTCCATTTGCAGTGGAGAACGTCAACTCTTCATTGTGTGCAATTCAGAGGTTGTGAAAGATCAGCCGATCTATTGCCAAATTGAGAGATAGCTTCATCCAGAAGTTATCACAGAGGTACAGATTTGAGAGATAGCTTCATCCAGAAGTTATCACAGAATTTCAAGGTTGAGAGATAACTTCACACAGAAGTTTATCACAGAGCTTTCCAGGTATTTTCTTATTTAGTTTTTGATCTAATAAGTTATACAGAGATAGATCTTGTGTTAGAATCTATATTCGTGAGATCAGGCTGTTCAGCAATCAGGGGTTAAGAGAAGACAGGTTGGCGGCCGTACCACATCCGTACAGGGCCGTTTAGAGCTGTTCAGGCACCGACATCGGCAGATATAGGGCTTCCATTGACCGACATCGGTCAACTGAAGACCGACGTCGGTAGAAAGCTGACCAACAGAGACCAACATCGGTGAGATATCGACCGACGACGGCGACTGTGTGTCGACACAGAAAGGCCGAGACCCTTCCAGATGCAGTTTTCATTTCCAGATTTTGCTAAGTCAGGGTTTTAAGATCAGATTTTAATATTCTTTATTTTGTATAACAGAGACTCAATTGTGTAATCATCCAGAAGAACAAGTAATGAGATCTTTATTTGCTATTGAGAGATTATACTGTGATTTGTGTATGCTTATTTGAATCTATTCTGCAAGTTTGTATCTGTGATCAGAGCTTTATGAGTTTATATATTCCCTGTTTGAAGGGGATATTACAGTGGTATCAGAGCTTTTGTGCAGATAAAGGAGCCCCTAAGTAAGGGACATTACAGTGGTATCAGAGCTTTGGTCTTTGGTATCATAGTTTTGTGTCTTTCATATATCTCTATTGACAGGGGATATTACAGTGGTATCAGAGCTTTGGTCTTTGGTATCATAGTTTTGTGTCTTTCATATATCTCTATTGATAGGGGATATTACAGTGGTATCAGAGCTAAATTCCTGCCATCCTGTTGGGCACATCAGAGCTAATGTCTTGCCATCCTGTTGGGTAGCTTGGGTAAAGTATCATGATGACTTCATATACTCAGAGTCGATGGGACTATGATATGAGGAAGTTGAAACTAAGTTTGAAGAGGTTGAATGAATCTCTTTCATATCCTACATCCAAAAACAAACCCGCACGGTATATGGCAGCGAATGAGGAGTGGGAGTTATTACCACCTCGAATTCAGAAGTTGTTGCCTTTTGATTGCTTTGTTAAGCATAGGAGAGAGCACTACAGATCACTTCGACGAGAGAGTAGCATGTCCCATGATTATTATGATTATGAGATAGGAGATAGTGAAGATGAGGATGAGTTTGATGCTCGCACTCAGAGTGTACAGGGGTGCTCGGATGTTAGTGCACTGAGGGTTGATGATCTCTCAACTATGGCAGAGATTGTAGCAGAGTCCCAGGATCCTATTATTGCAGATGATACTCAGGAGAATGCAGTGGACAGTTTTGAGGACTTAGTTTCACCGGTTGTTTCTTTCTGTATGGAAGAGTTAGACAGTGATGCTATAGTTGTTGATACTCCATCTGTTGATATGAGCTTTGACGTTGATCATTTGTATATTGAGGTGGTTGGTGATGAGTACATTCCTGCAGTTGTTGCTGAGGAGCATATTGCTGAGGCTGATACACATATACGGGATTTGGATCTTGCTGATTCTGATGAGTTTGAGATACCAGTGGAGTCATGTCTCCAGATTGATTATTCTCACACGGATGACAGTGTGGTATAGTTGGTTGTGCCTCCTTTACAGAGAGATCAGTTGGAGTGTGTGGGGGAGTATGTTGATGCTTCCACATATAATTTCTACTGCACTGAACCATTCATGGAGTATTTGCTGGATAGTGCAGGTGTTCATCTGGACTCACATAAGATGACAGAAGGTGTTCTTGTTCGAGGTTCTAGTGTTATTAGCAGATTGGGGGAGGAGATTTTACGAACCCTTTCTACTATGTTACCTTACAGGGATGTTGAGGTGATGTTTGTTGAGCCGAGATTGGATCCATCCATTGAGTCCCAGTTTGGCAATAGTGTGCCAATAGCAGAGTTTGGGGGTTCTTACCAGCATCATACGGTGAGTTATGCTCCTTATTTTTCTTTGCATCTAGAGATTAGTTTTGGTGTCAGTGATTCAGATACCAATAATTGTCATATCCACGGTCCAATTGGATGTGAGTATCAGTCAGATAGGGACTTGAATTTTGACAGAGTTGATATTTTAGTTGGCTTGAGTCCCTCAGAGTGGTTTCTTCTACCGGCATCTATAGTTGGTCTTCAGATAGTTGTTTGGGTGTCGAGTGCAGTTTTTCAGTTGCTGATTTTGATACTGTTGATGTTGTTGATGTTGATGGTTTATTCACATGGATTGGTTGGTGACATGATGGTTGTTACACAACTTTTTCCTTGGGATCCAGGTGGATCGAGTAGTTCATTGTTCCGAGATTGCTTGGGGACAAGCAATTTTCGGAGGGGCGGATTGTCATGTCCCCTTTTTCATGGACATTGACAGATGTGATGATTGGCCTATTATACGACCTTCGTAGGCTAATAGGATGGATAGAGGGTCATAATGGAGCTTGGATTGACTTTGATTCACAAGATTTCTACATTTGATTTTCATTCGGGCTCTTTCGGACACATTTGGCCTGAGCTCCTACTTTTTAGGGATATTTGATATGCAGCAGAGCGCCTTTATTTTGGTATGGTCATATGCGGAATCACTCCCTGATTCACCTGCTTCGATCGGTTTGAGGATCCGATGTATATTGAGGGAGATATTAATATTTGATTGATTTAATCAAATATTAATTATTTGGTCACATTAATAATTAATTATTAATTATTAAGTATTTGCTCTAATTCTAAATTAGAAACCCTAATGCTAATTTAAGAAAACCCTAATTAGGGCAAGCATATCTTTTGAGGGTATAAGGGTTTCACATGGAGGCCATTATTGAATTATGTATGAATTGATTATTGAAATTGGAGAAATTCTTCTGTGAAGACTGAGCCAAGGGTTCCAGGATTCCATTTGCAGTGGAGAACGTCAACTCTTCATTGTGTGCAATTCAGAGGCTGTGAAAGATCAGCCGATCTATTGCCAAATTGAGAGATAGCTTCATCCAGAAGTTATCACAGAGGTACAGATTTGAGAGATAGCTTCATCCAGAAGTTATCACAGAATTTCAAGGTTGAGAGATAACTTCACACAGAAGTTTATCACAGAGCTTTCCAGGTATTTTCTTATTTAGTTTTTGATCTAATAAGTTATACAGAGATAGATCTTGTGTTAGAATCTATATTCGTGAGATCAGGCTGTTCAGCAATCAGGGGTTAAGAGAAGACAGGTTGGCGGCTGTACCACATCCGTACAGGGCCGTTCAGAGCTGTTCAGGCACCGACATCGGCAGATATAGGGCTTCCATTTACCGACATCGGTCGACTAAAGACCGACGTCGGCAGAAAGCCGACCAACAGAGACCAACATCGGCGAGATATCGACCGACGACGGCGACTGTGTGTCGACACAGAAAGGCCGAGACCCTTCCAGATGCAGTTTTCATTTCCAGATTTTGCTAAGTCAGGGTTTTAAGATCAGATTTTAATATTCTTTATTTTGTATAACAGAGACTCAATTGTGTAATCATCCAGAAGAACAAGTAATGAGATCTTTATTTGCTATTGAGAGATTATACTGTGATTTGTGTATGCTTATTTGAATCTATTCTGCAAGTTTGTATCTGTGATCAGAGCTTTATGAGTTTATATATTCCCTGTTTGAAGGGGATATTACAGTGGTATCAGAGCTTTTGTGCAGATAAAGGAGCCCCTAAGTAAGGGACATTACAGTGGTATCAGAGCTTTGGTCTTTGGTATCATAGTTTTGTGTCTTTCATATATCTCTATTGACAGGGGATATTACAGTGGTATCAGAGCTTTGGTCTTTGGTATCATAGTTTTGTGTCTTTCATATATCTCTATTGACAGGGGATATTACAGTGGTATCAGAGCTAAATTACTGCCATCCTGTTGGGCACATCAGAGCTAATGTCTTGCCATCCTGTTGGGTAGCTTGGGTAAAGTATCATGATGACTTCATATACTCAGAGTCGATGGGACTATGATATGAGGAAGTTGAAACTAAGTTTGAAGAGGTTGAATGAATCTCTTTCATATCCTACATCCAAAAACAAACCCGCACGGTATATGACAGCGAATGAGGAGTGGGAGTTAGTACCACCTCGAATTCAGAAGTTGTTGCCTTTTGATCGCTTTGTTAAGCATAGGAGAGAGCACTACAGATCACTTCGACGAGAGAGTAGCATGTCCCATGATTATTATGATTATGAGATAGGAGATAGTGAAGATGAGGATGAGTTTGATGCTCGCACTCAGAGTGTACAGGGGTGCTCGGATGTTAGTGCACTGAGGGTTGATGATCTCTCAACTATGGCAGAGATTGTAGCAGAGTCCCAGGATCCTATTATTGCAGATGATACTTAGGAGAATGCAGTGGACAGTTTTGAGGACTTAGTTTCACTGGTTGTTTCTTTCTGTATGGAAGAGTTAGACAGTGATGCTATAGTTGTTGATACTCCATCTGTTGATATGAGCTTTGACGTTGATCATTTGTATATTGAGGTGGTTGGTGATGAGTACATTCCTACAGTTGTTGCTGAGGAGCATATTGATGAGGCTGATACACATATATGGGATTTGGATCTTGCTGATTCTGATGAGTTTGAGATACCAGTGGAGTCATGTCTCTAGATTGATTATTCTCACATAGATGACAGTGTGGTACAGTTGGTTGTGCCTCCTTTACAGAGAGATCAGTTGGAGTGTGTGGGGGAGTATGTTGATGCTTCCACATATAATTTCTACTGCACTAAACCATTCATGGAGTATTTGCTGGATAGTGCAGGTGTTCATCTGGACTCACATAAGATGACAGAAGGTGTTCTTGTTCGAGGTTCTAGTGCTATTAGCAGATTGGGGGAGGAGATTTTACGAACCCTTTCTACTATGTTACCTTACAGGGATGTTGAGGTGATGTTTGTTGAGCCGAGATTGGATCCATCCATTGAGTCCCAGTTTGGCAATAGTGTGCCAATAGCAGAGTTTGGGGGTTCTTACCAGCATCATACGGTGAGTTATGCTCCTTATTTTTCTTTGCATCTAGAGATTAGTTTTGGTGTCAGTGATTCAGATACCAATAATTGTCATATCCACGGTCCAATTGGATGTGAGTATCAGTCAGATAGGGACTTGAATTTTGACAGAGTTGATATTCTAGTTGGCTTGAGTCCCTCAGAGTGGTTTCTTCTACCGGCATCTACAGTTGGTCTTCAGATAGTTGTTTGGGTGTCGAGTGCAGTTTTTCAGTTGCTGATTTTGATACTGTTGATGCTGTTGATGTTGATGGTTTATTCACATGGATTGGTTGGTGACATGATGGTTGTTACACAACTTTTTCCTTGGGATCCAGGTGGATCGAGTAGTTCATTATTCTGAGATTGCTTGGGGACAAGCAATTTTTGGAGGGGCGGATTGTCATGTCCCCTTTTTCATGGACATTGACAGATGTGATGATTGGCCTATTATACGACCTTCGTAGGCTAATAGGATGGATAGAGGGTCATAATGGAGCTTGGATTGACTTTGATTCATAGGATTTCTACATTTGATTTTCATTCGGGCTCTTTCAGACACATTTGGCCTGAGCTCCTACTTTTTAGGGATATTTGATATGCAGCGGAGCGCCTTTATTTTGGTATGGTCATATGTGGAATCACTCCCTGATTCACCTGCTTTGATCGGTTTGAGGATCTGACGTATATTGAGGGAGATATTAATATTTGATTGATTTAATCAAATATTAATTATTTGGTCTCATTAATAATTAATTATTAATTATTAATTATTTGCTCTAATTCTAAATTAGAAACCCTAATGCTAATTTAAGAAAACCCTAATTAGGGCAAGCATATCTTTTGAGGGTAGAAGGGTTTCACATGGAGGCCATTATTGAATTATGTATGAATTGATTATTGAAATTGGAGAAATTCTTCTGTGAAGACTGAGCCAAGGGTTCCAGGATTCCATTTGCAGTGGAGAACGTCAACTCTTCATTGTGTGCAATTCAGAGGTTGTGAAAGATCAGCCGATCTATTGCCAAATTGAGAGATAGCTTCATCCATAAGTATCACAGAGGTACAGATTTGAGAGATAGCTTCATCCAGAAGTTATCACAGAATTTCAAGGTTGAGAGATAACTTCACACAAAAGTTTATCACAGAGCTTTCCAGGTATTTTCTTATTTAGTTTTTGATCTAATAAGTTATACAGAGACAGATCTTGTGTTAGAATCTATATTCGTGAGATCAGGCTGTTCAGCAATCAGGGGTTAAGAGAAGACAGGTTGGCGGCCGTACCACATCCGTACAGGGCCGTTCAGAGCTGTTCAGGCATCGACATCGGCAGATATAGGGCTTCCATTTACCGACATCGGTCTACTGAAGACCGACGTCGGCAGAAAGCCGACCAACAGAGACCGACATCGGCGAGATATCGACCGACGACGGCGACTGTGTGTCGACACAGAAAGGCCGAGACCCTTCCAGATCCAGTTTTCATTTCCAGATTTTGCTAAGTCAGGGTTTTAAGATCAGATTTTAATATTCTTTATTTTGTATAACAGAGACTCAATTGTGTAATCATCTAGAAGAACAAGTAATGAGATCTTTATTTGCTATTGAGAGATTATACTGTGATTTGTGTATGCTTATTTGAATCTATTCCGCAAGTTTGTATTTGTGATTAGAGCTTTATGAGTTTATATATTCCCTGTTTGAAGGGGATATTACAGTGGTATCAGAGCTTTTGTGTAGATAAAGGAGCCCCTAAGTAAGGGACATTACAGTGGTATCAGAGCTTTGGTCTTTGGTATCATAGTTTTGTGTCTTTCATATATCTCTATTGACAGGGGATATTACAGTGGTATCAGAGCTTTGGTCTTTGGTATCATAGTTTTGTGTCTTTCATATATCTCTATTGACAGGGGATATTACAGTATTACCATTATTAATATAAATTCAAAGTTATATAAAACTTAAAAATTTTCCAAAACCCTTTCATTACACACCTTTCACTTGGTAGGTCTAGACTATAGGTTATATGACTGTGTTGCTTACTTCAAAGCACCACACTTGTAGGTGAACATTTGAAGATTAGACCTTGAATTATTGATCCACCATATATTATAATTATCCAATATCATTTTTCATATATTTATACTTTATATCATCATATCTATGCTAGTCCAATCACCAAGATAATATACCTTAGAGCACTATCAACTACAGTCAACTATAGTTGACCCTTATTTGAAGAAAAAGGGGATCCTATATATGCATTTAAACTCCTTGAAACTTATGACTAATACCATTAGATCCTTTTATTTATTATTGAGTCATTTATAACTTTCAAGTGTCTATATTTTCATGTTTTCATGTCTAAGTCTATGCCATGAGATTGTAGGTGTTTGCAGTCAACTGTAAATAAACTTATTGGGAGCAAGGTGCACCTATAGGTGATTGTATGGATCTAGACCATGTACTCTCACCCTCCTTGATGTTATTTAGACTGTTAGTTCCCTTCTCATTTCAATAGGATCACTTGATATGGAGGCATGATCTCTCATGATTAGTTGGAAAATAAGGTCACTTGGAAGTTTAAGGTCATGTAAAAAACATTAACTTTATATAGTGTAATAAAGCATAAATGGGAATCTTTATAACATCATCCTTCTTTATCCAACATCCATATTATTTTTCAAGGTATCTTCCCTATATGAAAGATAAAATATATAACCATTCAAAATAATATATTTTCCTTCTTACTTCATCATATGGTAACATCAAAAGTGACTAGGGATATATTTTGGAGTTTTTAAGGAAGAGGATCCGTAAAACCCATTTCTACATGTGGACATAATTACTCAAGTTTGCCTACTACTCAAAATATTTAAACATTATTCTTATCACAAATTTAAGCTCCTCAACCTTATATGAAGGTTTCCAACATGCTTGGACTTATCCATGACTACCTTTAGGTCTTTGTGAAAAGCAATGTATAGTTGGACATTTCAGTATACAGGGCAGTTGAGCATAACACCTTGAGTAAAGTGCATATTGCATATGATTACAATTGGGATTAGAATTTATTAATGTCTTCAAAAGGGTTCCTTCCATAATTAAATAGTTTAAACCTTTTTAAATGATGCATTTCAAAGTGTTTGGCCTTCCATGGGAAACATATAGATACATATCCATGGTATAAGACTGTGCATATATGAGAATTAGTCATCACAAAAAATCATACGCCAATTATGGAATCTTAGATTGATTGATTAAATAATAAGAATATGTTAAAAACCTCTTTTACTCTTAGATACATCTACATTATCATGCTTAGAGCTTCATAATACTTCATTCAATGAACTGCATATGATAATCATGCAAGAAATTGACTATGTTGGTCCTTTTTGACTATAACTCCATGAAGGTAGCCATTGAAAATAATTTTTTTAAGGAATAAAATTAATATATAATGAAAAATGTGAAACACCACATAACACCTTGCTATTAAACCATTACAATAACAAAGACCTCTACACATTGTGAAATATGCCTATAACTTAGCAATGGTGTTCTCATCATTTAACCTGATTAGTTTGGCTCATCCACTCACTTTAAAATTTGAAACAAAATATTAAAACCATGAGATAATTAATTCCACATCATCTATAATCATCTTCACCAATTGGATTTTATGTACAAGCTCAAATTGAAGCAAAACCTATAGGGTATGGGGATTGGCAAGAAAAATGAGAATGTCAAATTCTTAAGATTGGTTCATAAATCATAGGAAAAAATTACTTAAAATATTTACATGAAAATAAATTATACCAAGTTTACTATCCATCACCAATATTATTTTACTTGGAACCTCTCCTACTGGTTGTACCATCAAAAGACTTGTTGACCAGTTTTGTATGCCTAGTGGATTGATGGAGAAGAGAAATGGTTTTGGTTCATTTTTGGTACTTATGAAGTATATAAATCATGAAAATGGAGTCAAGGAATCTAAATTTTCATTTCATGAGGTTACCACATATTCCATACTTCCCCATAAGTCGTATAACTTCCAAAACGCATTTTCTTTCAACTATTTTCTTTATTTCACTTAACACCTACAAGTTTTTTAGTTAGTAATAACAAAGAGTGATAGGGTATAACATAATGGATGTTGAAATTAATTTTATAACACTTGGAAATATTGGAAAACTATACCATTTATGACTAAAATATGACCCCTAAATGACATAGAATGACTTAGGACCAAATGTGACCATGACCAAGGATAATAACACATTAAATCGCATAAAAAGGATAATGACATGCCATAAAAAATTATAATATTCACCTATATAAAGTTTTTTAATATAGGGTATTGCCTTATTTTGATGTGTGGTCAAAATAATCAACACATCCTCAACACCCCATTATGTTTAGAGTTTCCTACATACCAATACTTTAAGGAGGCATCAAGTTTGATGTAATTTCATTACTTAAGTGCTTAGTCCAAGTTAAATTAAATGCTAGTATGAGTGTTTACTTGAGTGATTTAAATGAGGTTTGATACTATAAATCTATATATTATGGGATTAGGATGATTGTAAATGACTGTATGTAAAAGTAGGGTAGAATAGGGATCAATAACCTTAATTATGCATAGTTTTTTTTTAATTTTGTTTGTGTATTTTGAATCTAATTTCATATAGTGGATAAATTCATAAAATTCATGTATTTATACTGATCTAGTGCTTGTGCAAAGTTTGAAATAGGACTAGGCCAACCCTAGGTGTCTTAAGAATTGAAAAGATATATGTTGCATTTGAAATTTGGCAAAGGACACTAGCATTGTACCTCAATCACTAGCATAGGGCACTAGTGTCCAAAAAAACACACTAGTGTCTAGGTGGCAAAACCTAGAGCACTAGGGGCCTAAATCCCTAGGATAAGGTGTGGGACTAAATCTGGGATGTCTAGGGATGTGTAAGGCCCACACAAAACATGGATAAGGGTTATAGGAGTTCTTAAGATAGGTTTAGGGGTAAGTTAGGGATGGATGGTCTAAAGTGTCACCAATTGCACCCACGTGACATTTTATATGACTACATTTACCTTGCCCTTTATTCTATAAATGTAATAAAGTGAAATAGCATAAAGGAAAAAGAAACGTACTTAGAATTACTTGTGAGGTGAAGCCTATGAATCTAGGTGTGAATGTGTGAATCATGTTTCATTACATATCTTATAAATGAAACATGGATAAATTAGTCCTTGCTTAAGGATTATTGAAAGCAAATTAAAGAATGAGTAAATAGATAAGAGAGAGGAAAGAAATGAATACACTATCATGCCCATTTTTTCTCTCTAAAATATAGGCACAACATAATATACTGCAAACAAACACCCAAAAACATAAGAACACACACCAAAAATCATTTTGATCAAACATAATTAAGCAATCCCTATAATCACCATCACTTAATGATCGGACACAATTTACTATCTAAGATCTAAGCTCACTCTCTCAATCATCCACGTAAGCTTACATCCAAGGCTAATGTATCATGATGTTGAGATAATATTTGAAATTGATATCAGCCACTGATGATGTATTTGGGCTCCATATGGCTATTTTGGTAGGATATATGGCCATTCCAACTTCTCTTTCGGTTCTTAGGCCTTTTTTCTAGCTGTCACCTCACCTGTGACTTTAGGGAAAACTCTATGTGGTAAAAATCCATGAATCTAATACCCTAACACTCTACATGGATAATAAAACCTCCTCAAGGCTATAAAGTAATGAGATTATGCCCTATAGTAACATCCTACTAAAACACTTTATTTTAGGCTTTGTACTCAGTATGGACATCTTTACAATAATGGAGTAATGTGGTTTTGCCAT